>VXBO01002890.1:11790-35893 GCA_013400135.1 Rhinoptilus africanus
TGTGAGGAGCGGCTGAGGGAGCTGGGGGGGTTCAGCCTGGAGAAAAGGGGGCTGAGGGGAGACCTTCTCGCTCTCTGCAGCTCCCTGGAAGGAGGGGGGAGCCAGGGGGGATCAGGCTCTGCTCCCAAGGAACAGGCCATGGGACAAGAGGAAACGGCCTCAAGTTGCGCCAGGGGAGGTTTAGGATGGATATCGGGGAAAATTTCTTCCCCAAAAGGGTTGTCAAGCATTGGAAGAGGCTGCCCAGGGCAGGGGTGGAGTCGCCATCCCTGGAGGTGTTTAAAAGCCGGGCAGACGCGGTGCTGAGAGGGGTGGGTTAGGGCTGGGTTTCGCAGTGTGAACTCGATCTTCGCGGTCCCTTCCAACCGAGATGATGCGGCAATGCTAGCAGCCGTGGCTGCTGTGTCCTGCAGACCTTTCTGGGAGAGGGACACAGCAGTTTCATGTTTCTTTTCCCATTCTTTTCCCTGCAGCACCATGGAGGTCCCTGCGGGGCTGGCTGCCGGAAAGGAATCCTCTGCCTTGCCCGCTGCTGCGGCGCTTCCCAGCGAGTCACAACCCACACCAGCAAAACCAGTACGGATCACAGTCCTGACAGCGCAGGAGCTGGTAAAGTTCTTCTGCAAGCATCTCTGCTGGTTTATTAAACGAGGCCAGAGCGGTTCTGTGTGCTGTGGTCCCATTCCAGACCGGGTGTGGGGTGATTACGGCGATAGGAAGGAGTGGTGAGAATATGGGAGATTCAGGGATGCCACGCTGTGGCTTCCTCCTCCCCGCTGAGGGCTTGCTCGCACAGGGTAAAGGCTTGTGACCCACGTAGCTTGGGCAACGCACCCACTCAGCAGCAATCGGAGATGCTGTGTTGAAATGTACCCCTCTGCCTTCTCTGTCTGTAAACGGCAGCCTTTTTAAGCAAAACGTGGCGAAAATGTGTATCAGCGAGACAAACACCTCTAAAAAAAGTCTCACCTTGGATACAAAGTCGGCTTTTCATCCCAGCTACAGGGGTTTAAATCATATTGGAACCAATAGGGTGGCTCTAGTTTTAAAAAGGCGCCGGCTCCGGTGCAGTTGCAGGGCAAGACTGTGAGCTGGTTCCGATCAAACCGTGACTGCTGTGATTCCCACGTGCTGCGTGATACACCCAGCCGTCCTTAAAGTCTTCTAGAGGAACTGGCATTTAGGAGGGAATGCGGAGGAGAAGCTCAGCTACTGCTGCGAGCAGAAAAATGCAAATCCTTGCTTCTGCTCTCACAGCAGACAATAAAAAAACCCAAACCCAAGGCACCTCCCTGTTTCTTTGAGGTATTTGTGTAGTATTTGAGTACTTCTCACAGCGATAGACTCAGCAAACAGCATCTTAGGTGAGAAGTAGAAGGTAAGAGGAGGGAAAACAATGCTGAAAATAATAGACCAGAGGAGTGATTGCATCCGGAATGTTGCTTTGTAGTTCTGATTGCTCCGGCTTAGAAAAGGCTATGGAAACAGCCAGAGGGTTACAAAAGTGCAGTAATAAGAACAACAATATGAAAAAAAAATTCCAGCTATGGACGTGTGGAATCTGCTTAATTAGAGGTGATGTAGAGCAGGGTGAGAGAGGAGTCTAGGATAATTAATGGTACAGAGGAAGGTTAATTGGATTCTTCTGTTTAGCCGTTCACAGAGCATGTGCTCAAGGAGAGCGTCAGAAGGACTGCAAATTAAAACCAAGTGAATAAAATCTCTTTTTGTGCGAGAGCCAACGTGGCATTAATTACCCCAGTGGCACAGTGAGAGGGAGACGCCCACGGAGATGAGGCATCCCTGTGGCTCGGGACTAAAGAAAAGCTGGGTTTGGGTACAGCGGTCCTCGTGTTCAGGGCGGCGGCCGCTCTTCCGTGGACGGAGAAGTATTTCTCCCGCAGGGAAGCTCTTGGGTAACTGCCTGTCTCAGCACTTCCAGCGCTGCCGTGGAGGTGCCCGGTGCTGCCCGCTTGGCCAGGGCTGCCTGGGCACAGCGGTCCCAGCTGCGATGTGCTGTGCTCCCACCCTCCCTGCGTCTTTAATCCCCTCTGCGGAGTACATTTTAAAATTCAAACCTCCTCATCTCCGCTGAGAGCAAGGGTGGTGTGAAGGTGGCGTAGCAAATTCCAGAGCTCCCCAAAGAGCTTGGTGGAGTCCTTCTTTGATTTCTGGGCATTCTCCAGCCACGCGATATACACAAGTGTGCTGTGAGCTCAGCCATGCAGCTCGGGAGCTGCCTTCTTAGGAGTGGGCAAAGGTCTCAAGCTTCCTGGGAGCACCCAAATATCAATGGGATATTTTTGTGTTTGCTTTAGGTGTGTCTTTCATTGTCTTTCCTGGGGTGAAGCCTGGACCTCTCCATCCCCCCTGCCTCTTCCAGCAGCAGGTCTTGATAATTCCTGGGGCATCACAGCATGGTGGAGCAGGGAATTTCCCTCCTAAAGACAGGGAAGGGTGAGGTCTCAGCATGGCCATGCTCTGTTCCTCTTCCCGGTTCCTGTAGCGGAACAGCCAGAGCCCCACCAGTGTTCTCTGTCCCGGCACTGAACTGAGCTGTCTCCCAGAGGCAACTTTGATCCCGGGCCTGTTGCTGCAGAGCCAGCTGCTTGATGTGCTCTTTGTTTGACAGAAAACTATCAAAGGCGACGTGTCAGCTACTTTGCTACGCGTGGAGTACAACGGAGCGATCCTGGGAGATTCCTCCAAGACTGATGTCTTGCCAGACGGGACAGCAAACTATAATTTCATGACCAGCTTTGAGTGCAGCCCCGATGGGCCCAACTCCTTGGCCGACGTTGCGCAAAACCCCGTGCTCTGTGAGTACCTGAGGCTGAATCTCCCTCCGTGGAGGTGGGTGCTGTCAGCTGCAGCCCTCTGCCTGCCGCGGGAGTCACTCGTTGTAGAATAGCACTTCAGCAGCGGCGCTGAGGGGGATCTTAGCACTTCTGTTCCCGTCTCTGCCGGCTGGAAGAATCCCCTTTCATGTTGGCCTGTGCTCCTTGGCTTGGCTGTTCTTGGGAGATGGAGTAGGAGCGTGTGCCGGAGCTGACACAGCCCCTTTGCAGCCCCAGAACTGCTGGTCTGAAGCCGTCTGAGAAACTCCGCTAGCTCCTCTTTTCATCTCTCTAGTGACAGTGATAGAAGTGTTGCAAAAGGAGAAGAAGCAGAAGGAGAAGACCGTGCCTCTTGGCCAAGCTGTGGTGGACCTTCTACCCCTGCTGCAAGGTACAACCTTGACTTCCACAGCCTCCATAACCACGTATTACTCCCTGGCACTTTTTGATCTTTGCTTATGGACCCCTGACCATAACTTATCTCCTTTTGATAAAATGCGCTTCATGGCGTCTGTAGAAAGCTGGGCCTGGGGGAAGAGGGGGTGACTTCAGTAGCTGAGCGTTTGGAGTTAGGCCATGATTTCTCTACAGAGGATCTCACTTTATGCTGTTCTCATTCCTGTTTCTTGCCAGGACAGTGTTCATTTAAGGTCTCGGCTCCTTTGTATGCAGTGCCTCCTTCTCCATTAGAGAGTCTTCACCCGGAGGCCAAGGTATGTGGAGTCTGGAACTGTTCCTTCGCTCATTCAGCTCTCTGCTGCTTTTTAATGGGAAAGCGAGCATGACTCAGCCGCCTGGCTCATCACGGGTATGTTACGGCCCTATATGTTACAAGCTTGGAGGCCTTTCCTACTCCCATTGACGTCTGTCCCCAGTTGCCCATGATAGGTGAGGTCGTGCTAGGAAATGCTAATGAGCCCAGCTACCAAACTGCTCTGGACAAAATATTCAAGGTGGAACGTATAGCGCTGAAAAGTCAGAAAAAGGCAAAGGCAGGATTACCCGCCCAACGTAATCAGTCTTCCTTGCTGGGGATAAAATATCTCAGTCCATTACTGTACAAGCTCCGACTGCCTTTCCTGCAAGGTCCGTGTTCATTCAGCCTGTTGAAAATTTCCCAGCGAATAAAGCAGGGAATGAAGTATGAGGCGGGGAAAACGCGTCTAATTTTGCTCCTGAGCCTGCCTGCAGTTAGCACTGCGAGTGAATCGCAGTGGCGGATATTGCATTGACGTTTCGGTGTTTAAGAGGTGTTACATAGTAAGAAAGGCAGGGGGTATCCATTAGGGAGGAGAGTTAATAAACGCGGACCAGCTGGTTTTTCGTCGCTCACCATCCATCCGGGCTTGGGGCGGGTAATTAACGGCTGCACATAGCGAGCGGAGATAGGGCAGTCTCAAAGCGCGGCCCTCGCTTTGGCACGCTCTGAATCACCGGGGGGAAACCCTTATTTTCCATCCCTGATGTTCTTTCTCCGTGGCTTGTTTTACGAGACCCTGACTCTTTCTCCCTGGCTCGTTTCATGAGCCCCTTGGGGCATACGCCGTGCCTCAGGCAGGCTCTGGTTTAAAGCAACAAATATCGCGATTCAGACAAACTGATCATGAAATTCCATTCCTGTGCTGGTCTGTATTCTTTTACATCTGAGGTGAGGAATAAGATAACTTGACACATTCTGGCCTTGGGTTTCTGCCTGCTTCTCCCTCAAGAGCAGGAGAGTTACAATTGTCTAGTTACTGGCTCTTCTTTATCCTTGTCTCACAGGGTGGCCTTGAAGTGACAGTGTGCACCGACGAGCCCCTGCTCTCTGCGGCGCAGCTCTCAAATGGTAACCTCCTGAGCGTCACGCTGGAGGCAGCTTATTCCGCCCCTGAAGCGTTTGCTCCCCGTGAACCCCTGCACAACTACATGGCTTGCTTGCAAGTACCAGCAGCTGGGGAGGTGAGGATTGGTCCAGGCATGGGGAGAGGGGTTTTGGCTGCAAGAAAGTGGATTATTCTCCCACATCACGCACCGTGGAGCAAGTGTCCAGTCCCGTGGGGTGTACGGCTCCTGTGCTTTTGCCTTTCTTGCGAGTGCTGAGGCTCTCTGTGGCATGACATGTTTCTGTAACGCAAACCAAGGTCTGCTCAGCAAGATTTGGATTGAAACTGGCAGGTTTTCTTTCCACATGGATATTTATTTTTTCTCCATTCTTTGTATGCGTGCGGTGGAGAGTGTTTTCCAAGCACTGCTGCTTTGCTTTGTCAGACCCAGCTCGGAGCAGCTAGCACTTGCTCCTGCTCATGTTGGGAATGCAAGTCCCTTCGTTCTTATATCTCCTTAGAAGGAATTCCCCCTGCTCTTCAAGAATGGCATCCTGAAGCTTGCTGGGGAAAAAGAGCCATTCCCCCGGCCCAAAAAATGGTCCCTTGCTAACATCATGGCCCCTGGCGCTTTGAACATACCCGACTCCTTCATCGTCGGTGGTCCCTATGAGGATGAGGATGGAGAGCTCAACAAGAGAGAGGTGAGGAAGGACTTGCAGCGCCGTGGCTGGAAAAGAACCAGCAGGTCTTACCGAAGGGACTGAGAAAGACTTGTAGAAACTCGTTACGGGAGGAATGCAGGTGGTCAGTCCTCTGTACAGTGTCCAAACACGGAGATGGTTCCCCCGGGGCAGTGGGCATGCTAAATCCCCACAGCGGAGTCCCCTAGGGTGCATGTGGCAGGTCTGGTCACCAGTAAGCTACCCGCTCCTGAGCTGCTGGGCTGGGGGTTGTATTATCTCCCTGTGAGCCAGGCTCTTAATGTTGATGGGCTCTGGAGTCTGCAGGGCGGGCTGCTCGCTGGCTCTGCAAGCGGGGCTTGGGTACGGTGACTTGGGCACCCCTCGCTCTGACTCGCGTTCTCTCCCAGGGGACATTCTGGGAACGATGCAGGCCGTAGAGGTTGCTGTCCTGGCTCTGACCGCACGCTGTTTCTCACAGGACAGGGAGTTTAGGATCCAAGCAGAAAGCATGAAGAGAATCGTGTGGGACATGGAAAAGCGCTGTTACCTGGATCCCGCTGCAGTAGTCACGTAAGGGACCCGGGAACCCCCCTTCCAGCATGGAGCGGTGGGGAGAAACCACCCTAGAATGGACTCAGCTGAGGGACCTGTCTCGGGCAGATGCTCTCAGACCTCTTACATGGTCAAACCACGGCTTCTATGGCTGTTTGTTGGCTAAAGGTGTTCACATGAGCAAGGGAGCAGCTAATTGCCTTTAATTGCTGTCAGCAGCTTAGTTCTGCTATGGTGGGAGAAGATGAATTGGCTGTACCTGCTGTCTCCAGACTGTAAAAGCTCGCTCATGCTGCCAGCAACTGGAGCTGGTGACTGTTCCCTCCGAGGTCTGAAGGAAGGGACAGCAGAGTTATGGTGAGCAGGGCTGGAGGAGGGTGGCCCACACAGCTCTCCTCTGAGCTGCTAATTAAGTTTTGCTGAATTCCCAATACATCAAAATCCTTTCACTTGGTCTCAGCTGCATCATGGCTGTGAGCTTCGCAGCCAAATTACTCCTCATGTCGGGAAATACACCCTTCTCTCTGATTTGATTTTTAATTTTTTTTCCTCCTATACAGCCTGCCTGTTGGTTTCAGAGTTACCAGGCACATTGAATGAGAGCTCAGGGTCCGCTTGCTCTATGCAATCATGTTCCTTCTTACTTGCTTCATCGCTGAAGTAACCAGGGGAGAGAGAAAACCTAGTGGGTCGCTCTCACAATTCTTTCCTAGCTGGTTGTGCCATAAACGCACCCAGTGGTGGATGGAGAAGAAGATGTACCAAGTTTGCCCCAAAGCACACGTGTTCCAGTTCCCAGGGTGCTTGCCGTGGGACTGGGTGGAAGCAAATCCAAGAGGGGGGGATGCTATGGGGCTGCTGGGGCAGAAAGGAGGGCGGTGTGGCTCCTCTGCGTCTTCTCAGTGCCCTCCTTTGTATTCAGCCTGCAGAAGCGCATTGCGCAGTGCCAGTACTGGCCCGTGGAGGTCTGCAGGACGACTGTGGCCCCAGCCAGCAAAGGGAAAACTAGCACAGCTGACAAGGTAAAAGTCGGGGGGGGACGCGTTGTTCTGGCTTGTGGAGCAGCATCGCGTCACCGAGCATTTTCCTTTCAATGCCTTTGTAATACCACAACCAGCCTTGAACCAGCCAAAGCGAGTCAGAGAGTTAGAGGCTTTGTAAAGCGGTTAATCAGCCTTATAGAGCTGTTAAAAAGACAAAGGATAATATTTTTTTTTGTTCTAGAATACAGACAGCACCGGTGCTGACAGTCTGCGGTAGCTCAGTGCAAAGGGGTCGGGGAGAGGGTGCTTTTTGTGAATTGGGGTAATTCACTGAGCGTATCTTTGGCCAATGGGGTTTTGGAGCATCTTGAAGGAATTCATGCTTTCTTTCTTGGGATGTAAATAAGTTATGCTTTAGCACATAAACTGGGGTTGGTTAACAAAGAAACAGGCCCTTAGCTAATGGTTCTGTTCCTGGTGGCTGGTTGTGTGAGCACTCCTAATCTGTTCCAGGGCACGGGCACGTAAGTTGGGATAAAACCCTTTCAGCACTCACTGGTGCCAGGATTTTGTAGCTCTCATGGAGAACCTTCTCCCTTAATCTCGCCACTCTGCTGCTAGCCCAGGCTCTCAGACCTCCTTAGCTACCTGATCTCTGTCAAACCGGAGATCCACAGCTCTGCGAGGGTCCCTTGGATTTCTGCCCACCTGGTTGGTAGTTTTGCAGCTCTACCTTGAAAAGACAGTGTGCCCAGGTAGCCACGGTGGCCAACAGCATCCTGGCCTGGATCAGGAATAGTGTGGTGAGCCGGGCTAGGGAAGGGATCATCCCCCTGTACTGGGCACTGGTGAGGCCCCCCCTCGAGNCCATCCTGAGGAATAGCAGGGTGTGGGCACTAGAGAGAAGTGCTCTGCAGGGACGGGGATAAAATTGATATTCTACATATCAAATGACTCCAGTGTTTTCGCCCAGGTTGTCTCGGCTGTGTGCCAGTGCCGGAGAGCCACTGGGTCATCAGGTGAATCAGTTTGCTGTGTGGCCTCTCCTTAATGGGATCGGTGACCTTGTTTCCTTGCGGAGAATAACAGTCCGTTCAGTGTCTCTGTCCCTTGCTCTGCATTTCCAGGGAGATGAGGACAAGCAGGTTTTCTTCCATGGCGTGGCATATGTCAACATGTTGCCTTTGCTGTGCCCCGGCGTGAAGCAGATCCGAGGTGCTTTTCGTGTCTTCACCTACCAAGACAACGAGGTGTTTGAGAAGGTAAGAGCAGAGCAGGCAGCCGGGCTCTGCCGCAGCTCCGCAGCTGTGTTCACGCGGAGTAGGGTAGGGAGCGGGCAGCACGGGCGGCGTGGTACTCGAGGGCTGGCTCTGAAACTTCGCTGCCCTTCTGGCAATGGAGAAAAATAACGAGAAAAGCTTTAAGGTGCAGATTTCTCAAAGGCAAGGGATTTCTGGGCACACGTGAGCAGGTTTGGGGGCTGAGAGAGGCTGTGAATCTCACTCTGCTCCTTTCTCTGCCAGCAGCTGAGCAGGGAGAGCTGTGAGAACGCTCCTCTCTCCCCCCAGTCTGGAACGTGGGCAAATGAACTGCGTTGCTGGGAAGAGCAAACAGTGGCTCTAAAAGGATGGCGTTACCCCAGGCAACAACCAAAAAAAAAGCTGTCACCAGAGCTCTTTCAACTGTAGCTCATGGAGGTTTATTTGTCTTTGCGTTTCTCCCCCCTCTGTTACTAGAGTGGCAGTTTCATCTCCATTTTCCCACAGTCCTCCTGGAACAGACCTGAGCTTCTTTCAGGAGGGCAGATTCACAGCCTGGTTTTCCTGCCCGCTTTCCCCATGGTGTTGCCATCCAGGCCGCGGGAGCTGGGTGAATTACAGCCCCTCTCCCCGCCTCCGTGCTCCCGCTGGCCTTTGCAAAGGCTGTTTGCCTTTTTGCACATGGCTGTTTGCTGGTCGCTGCTTCACCACCGTGAATAACGGCCCCTTGGCTGCACGGCACTCCTTGTCCTGTAGCATTTATCTGTCACGAGTGACACATGCTCTCTCTGGCGTTCTTATTTTCTGGTTTTGTGGATGCTTTGGGTTGCTCTTTGGCCTTGGTCTAGACGGTGTCGGTACAGCTGCTCCATCCTCTCACCAGCATCCCCTCAGTTCTTACTGGCCCGGTGATGGCTGGGAGGGAACGATGGTCAGGCACTCTGTAAACTATCTGATAAACCTGTTCCTTGCGATTCACTAACGTGTGGCAGGGAAGCTGCTCCACACCAGAAGCCTGGGAGCTCACCCCTGGGGCTGGCGGGGGCACCCAAAAAATTGCAGACCTGGCGAGGGTAGCCAGATTCATCTAACGGTCCACATCAGCAGGCAAGTCCATAGCCATGCGGCATGTCCAGGATCAAGCCAGGAATTCAGGCCAGTGGGTCAGAATTGGGGCCATATGGGGCTGATCTCCGGTGTATCACCCACATAGCTCACGCAAGACTCAAGGGCCAGCACCTCAGTGAAAATTCAGCTCTCTAGAGGCCAGGGTGACCCCACTGAGGCTTTCTCCAGCACCTCATTTCATGGTTTGACCTGGGGTTTCACAGCTGTAGGGTGTCAGAGCTGGCCTTGAGCAGCAGCAGTGAAACTCCTCGGAGGGGAGGACAGGGTTACATAGCTTCTGAATGCATTTAGGACCCTGACAATGTGTTCCGCAACGCGAGAGGCTAAGGGAAAGGAGTGGGGAAGCCTAGTCTGTCCCTTGAGTCCCTCTGTTCCCTCTTTTTTTCAGACTAAATGTCAGCACAGTGTTTTCCGGGATCTCAGGACGCAGCTCAGTCTGACTAAGGAAGGGCCGTGGACCCCAGGAATCAGTACTCCCCTTTCCAAAGCTTTTTCCAGCAAGGCTCAGAAGGAAGATAAAGAGAAAACCGCCAAAGATAAGGCCTCCAACAGAAGGGTAAGGTCTAGAGAGGCATATTGCAACGTGGTTGCTCCGTTTCCACACGGGAAGTAGTTGGGGCGTGCAGAAAGCAGGGACTGATGCTGTGTTGCCTCAGCCAGCTGAGAGATACTCATTATCTTGAAATTTTTGTACATGTTGCCTGAACAAATATACAAATTCACATCCTGAATTTGCAAAGGTGTGAGGTTTATTGAATCTGAAACAAGAGACGTCTTTTCTTTTTCTTCAACAGATGTCCAGCGTGCCCCAAATCCGGGTGTCAGATGCTTCTCTAGAAGCTGAAAATATCACGAATCTCAGCCTTGAGGAACAGGTAATTATGCATCTGCAAAGAGAAGAGCCGACTGCTAGACCATCATTGCACCGCTGTCTCACACCTTTCACGCAATTAAATTCTTTAAGAGTGAGTTGGACAAGGGATGTTTTACGCAGATGCTGTCCTGGAGTTCTCCCAGTGCCATCCAGCTGGAGGCCAGTTAGCATTGGGTCTAGAATTAGGCATTTATTTAGAAGGCTTCCTTCACATTTTGGCTTCTTCCTCAAAACATCTATAACGCATGTTCATTCTGCAAGCAGATAGATTATCTGGGCTTTCTCCTTTTTCTTAGACTGGTTTCTTGAGCTGGATTTTGCTGCTGTAAATCATTCTGAGGGCAGGTTATAAAACAAGCTGTATGTCTGCAGTTTGAAGAGGATTTGCTGAAGATCTGTGGCTGTATGCTCAGTCTTCCATCACGCCAGTAATGGCTCTAGACAGCATGACATTGAGAGAGCGATGTTTATCTTCACAGCCATACGGTGAAGCAGGAACGTTCCTGGTGATGGAGATAAAGCTGGACAAAGCCTTGGTACCGAAGCGATTGCGAGAGGACCTCACCCAACGGTGCGTAAAAACGTGCTCTAACTCTGGGGCTGACAACTTATTTCTGCAGGATAGAAACAGCGAGCCACCCCCTTGGACTGCTCTGTAAGGACTGCCTGAAGGCCTGAGCCATAACCCACTGGAATCAGGGGGAGGATTTGGCCAGACTGCTTTAAAGATGGCATCTGGTGTGTTGGGAAAACACTTGCGTTCATCCGAGCTGGCATCTCCCTGCCGTTCCGCTCCAAAAGAGAGACAGCAGAGCAGCACAACAGTGTCTGCGTCCCCGTCCGGGCTTTGTTCCCCATTAATCCCCGTGTGCTTGCCTCTTGCATGTGATGTTCAGCTGCTTGGTCAGGACTGCCCTGGGAAACGCTGCTGTAACTTCACATAGCATTCTGTCTTTTCTTTTTTGGCTTTTCAGAAGTTTTCTTGCAATCTTCTACCCATTTCTTGGCTCCTACGTTAGTTTTCCCATCGTTCCGCTGTTGAGCTGCTCTCTCATCTCTGCTGCTTCACCGTCTGCTTGGTTTGGGGCAGTTGCCTCCTGTCTGGTGGTAGCCCTGGTGCGTCACAGTCTGGGAAAGGCCTAGCATGTATAGTTCATTGAATAAAAAAGAGAAAACGCGGCAAATGAAGAAAGTATAACAAGTGCGGGCGGTGTGTCTCTCTCAAACAGAAATATGAGCAGGAGCCATTCTCTGAAAGGAAAGTAGGTGTGTTGTCTTCAGTGCTGCCTGCTGGCTTCCAGGAAGAACAGGTTGAGGAAGGTGAACCCCTCTTAGAACAGACCTTCTCCTGGCCCTTTTTATACCATTCCTGCTGCACTTTGTGGGAATTCCGTGTAGTTCCTCCTCGTTGGTCTGCCGTGCGCAGCGGCAGATGTCAGGCCTGAAAAATCAGCGCTCCTGAGTCGTGGGAAGGGCCCTGGCTCGGGGTGTGGGGGGTTCCAGCTAATGTGTCCTGGCAGAGGAGCTCAACAGTGAGGTGGTTCTTCTGGAAGGATGTTTAACTGCATATCTCGGTAGCAAACCACAGCTCCCTTTCTTGGGCTCCATCCAAAATCCTCTGCCAGCCTCCGCTCGGCCCTCCTCGCTCGCTCGCTTTCCCCGGGTGGTTGTTGCTTTTCTTTTTCTCGTCTGCAAGTGAAGCAGTTTGGTTTTCATCCGGACCAATGGGTGGAGGTGGGCCGTCAGCGATGGATGCTGGTCTGAGGCTGGGCGAGGGTGGGACTGCGAGCATGGGAGCTGCAGCACCCACTTGCTCGGGTTTGTGGCTTCCCAAGGAGCGGGGACAGGTCTCTGCAAAACAAGGGGATCTCTCAGTGCCACGGCATTAGACCAGACAGCAGAGAGTGCGAGAGGGTCAGGGGCTCTGTGAGCTGGCAGAACAGTTACAGGAGGGGTTTAAATTTGGTGAGGAATGAGCAATTTGCTTTGCTTGGTGTGGGAGCCAACACGGGGATGCGACACCTTTGCTTCGTGAGCTGGGTTGTGTTCTAGGGACCAACAGCGTTTTGGTGCCAGCAAGCAGGAAATCATAGAATCACAGAATCGCCTGGGTCAGAAGGGACCTTTCAGATCATCGAGTCCAACCATCAACCCAACACTGACCAAAACCATCACTAAACCATATCTCTAAGCACTGTGTCTGCCCGTCTTTCAAACACCTCCAGGGATGGTGACACCACCACCTCCCTGGGCAGCCTCTTACAATGCTTAATAACCCTTTCAGTGTAAAAATTTTTCCTCATTACCTAATTACGCTGTTTTGACACAAGGGATTTTAGTAAAATCTTCATAAAAAATATGGTAGTCATATTTTGATCAATATTTGACAGGTCATTGTAACTCCAGTAGGGGTGCAAAGAGGGTTGGTGTCTAGGAGTCAATGCATGGCCAGGGGATGAGGTGCCACAGCCGCACTGTGTGACGCTGGGAACTGACGGCTCGGGTGGCCTGGGGTTTGCAGTGACACAATTCTTCAGAGCTCTCATCGGGTTGCGACCTTTCTTCCAGCTGCTCTGTAAGAACTGGCTGACCCAGGAGACTCTGCGTTAAAGGAATAGCGGCTTGGTAAGAAGGTCTGCTTCTCTAGGAGAGTGTTTCTGATGGCTAGCAATAACAAATGCTAACCCTACCTGCTGGGCTGAGCTTCTACGGTAGCTTTTGTGTGATGGGTCGGTCAAACCCCGTGAAAATAACAACTAAATAAATCTTCTTTAGTCCCCATGGAGTGTAATCGTCAGCAGGGAGCGAGGCAGCTCTCTTAAGACATTATGATGAGCTACAAACTCTGAATCTAGGTGCCTGGTTGAGAGTTCATCCTTGGTCTGGGACTTCAGCTTCCCCCCCGCCACGTCCCTGTGAGGTGTCTTGGGGACACGATGACAAGCTGGAGCCCTCACACTTCAGGCTGCCTGCCCCCAAGGCAAGCCAACGCTGCTGGCGGTGTGTCTGGCTGATCTCTTCTGTCCTCTCATTGACAGGGTCAAGCAGATGATTCCTCCTCGCCCTCCGCTGCCTCCTCGGACTGATGGAGCCAAGAAGGTATGTGCAAGAGGGCCTCACCACCAGCCTGCCACTTCATCCTGCCCTCATCCCTCTCACACAGGAGGATCTTCATTCTCAGGCCGAGCCCTGCAGCAACATGTAGATGAGGTTTGAAGAGGAAATGCACAGAAAAAAACCCTTCTGGATGTGTTATCTTCATAATAGTATGCCTTTGGGAAGTCATTCCTGGGCTGCCTCGCCCGCGTTGACAGCCCGTGCGAAGGGGAGAGATGCAGGGAAGGCAGCAGTGGGGGTGTTTGGAAGGAAATGTGGTGCTGGGGAAAGAGGCTACCAGAACCTTACGTTTGCTCCGGGCAGTCCTGAAAGTTTCTTGGCTCAGATCAGCCCATGGGTTTCATCAGACCCCGACAAACGTGACTCAGCCCCAGGCACTCTCAGGTCACCCCTAATTTTTTAGGTTTTTTGTGTCCTGGGACACAAAATCTGGGAGCGCTGGCTCGTCTTCTGTGGGTACAGCACAGCCGTCGAAGGAGGATGTCCTCGGATGGCCCCCGGGTGATGGCAAATTCAAAGGAACAGCGGGGGAAGAAGCAGCACTTCGCTAACTGACCCCGGTGCTGCCGCGGGATTGATGTGTGCTGGGCTGTCTGGAGGGCACAGAGTGATACATTTTGGTTATCGCAGCGCGCGGAAGCTTCTGCCACCCAGATTACGGAGATTACCGTCTGCTCAAGAGGGCTGGCCCGCGGGTTTAAAAAGCTCCCCGCAAATGAGATATATTTTACTTATGGGCAATTGTACTGCTATAGAAGAGACGATGGTGACTGAAATACTGGGTTCTGATTGGAAAATATAGCAGGAGCAATATCTAATTTTGAAGGCACTCTTTTGTATTTACATGTAGATGTTTTCGCAGCCCTCGGGCACAGACAGGAAAGGATGCGTGACAGACTAATTGAGACTTGAGTCAGGTGGAGTTTATGGGAGGCGTGGGCTCTGGCAACTAAAATACATTTCAAGGTTGATGGCCCAAGTGACTTGTGAAGTTTGATTATTGATTTGTTTCCTAGGCCGTGGAAGATTATCACAACCGTGTCACGAGCGTTGCCGCTGCCATCCTAAGTGAATGCCATGAGCTCTTTGGGAAGCAGCTGCCTGACGGGGGAGTGACAGACCCCCGAACCCTGGAGGAACAGAAGCGTCAGCTCAACTTCGAGCTCAATAAGTCTGGGAAATATTTTGCTTTTAAGGAACAGCTAAAGGTAAAGAGTCCATTGTGCTTTTCCCTTCCCTGCATGTTTTGTCCTGGCAGTTTCTCAGTGAGGAACTGCTGCTCCGTGCTGGTAATTTAGGGTGATGTGTTGCTCCAGAATCCCTTCCTGCCACTGGGGGTTGTTGCCATGGGAATGGGGAAGGACAGATTTTTCCCTCTAAGGGAGCAGGCATCAGGCAGCTTTGACCGGGAGAACCATTCCTGTTAAAGAGGGGAGACTCCAAAGATGTCACATCCATTTGCACCACGCTCGTAGCCTGAGGAGGGCAAAGTTGACCGCTCTTGCACGCTCGCAGTCGGCGCTGGCAGAAAGGCGATTTCCCCTCTCCCCAAGGTCAGCCTTGGCTCTGCTCGGAGACCCTTTCTTGAGCCCAAAGGACACCAGCCTTCCCACATGTCCCTAAAAGAGCATCGGTGTGTCAGGGAGAGCCAGGGCTAGGAGGTGGGAAAGGAATTCACCCCTGCTTGCTTTTTTCACTTTTATCAGTGCTGGGCTGGATTTCTTCCTCAGAACTAAGCTGGAGCTTCAGGCACAATCAGTGTGTTCTGGCTCTGTATGATTAGGGAGCCGGTAGGGAGCGCAGGGGGGGGGACCCGCCTTGTCCAACTGTCGCATGTCTCCACAGTATGCGGTTGTGAAGATTGTGAGGGAGAAATACCAGAAGACGACGGCGTTTGAGACCCTGGAGGAGTTCCAGGCGTTTCTCAGTGAGCTCTACGTGTACCTCATGGACCAGATGCACGTTGCCCTGAACCAGGTAGGGAGAAACCTTGACGTGTGTCTGGTCCCCTCAGATGGGTGACTTGGGACACGGCTTCACTGTGGATCCAGGGCTTGACACTGCTTCTACTGAAGGCAGGGGGACTTTTGCCTTCAAGAGAGAAGCAGACTTGTGCTGTCATTTGCTGAAATTACCACATGTGGGCCCCGAGCCACTCTCAGTGGCAGGGTCTGGTGCCTCTATATCCCACTGCTACGAAATCCTGATGGTGGGATATGTGTGAGATTCCGCTAGTAAAAGCTGCTGTAGCTGGTTCGTGGTGAGGGTGGCTGGGTCTGTGCCATCTGCCACTCACCTGGGCAGAGCACAGACCTTCCAGCATGAGCTGGGGTGACCAGTGACACCCCAGAGGAATTCTGATACGGCCTTGATCTAGGGGATGGTTTTGCTTTTCACAGAGGTACCTGGGAATGACAGGAATATGTCCCACCATAAAGAGGAGCTGGGACAGCTTGCCTTTCCAACCTGCCCAGCCCCAGCTGTACCAGGCTGTACTTGGTGCAGTGCCGGACTGGGGACTGGTGCTGTACTGGGATCATGTGAACCGTTCTTGCCCTCCCCAGGGCTAACGCTCTGTCTTGCTCCCTACCAGCTACAGTTCGAGGAAGCTGCTCCCCCTGTCCCCGTGTTCCGCATGACCGAGGAGCAGCTCTGGCTCTTTGCTCGTGAAGCTGAAGTCAACAAGGACTACGAGCTGGCATCTCTCTACCACCAGAAGGTAAAGGAGCCCCTGTTCTTTCCTGCCCGTCTCCCGTGTGTCTGGGCTGGCAGCCAGCAGGCTGTCGCGGTGGCATGGGGCCCGTGTCGCTGACAGCTCAGCCATCCCTGACTGTTCTGTACGGAAGAAGGAGGTGAACGTGACCGGGATACTCGGGCTGAATGTATGAAGGATTTTCTAGGGAGATGCTGCTCTCTGGAGGATGTGAGACAGAGCCTGGCTGGGTCACTGAGGACTTCGGCCTCAAGGCCAGGGGAAATGGGATGAGCTGGTCCAAAAGGCTTGCTGGGTCAGCACTGGGGACACTGGGCCTTCTAACAGGAGAGCAGGAGGAAGTCAGCTGGAGCTGGAGGACATGTGTTAGGTGAAGGAGTGGGGGAAGAAGCCCATCATATCCCACAAAAGGGAAACCCCAGCATGTGACAGACAAGGGTTTGGTTGTTGCTAAACTGGGCTGGGGTGGCCAGAGGAAAGCCGTGGTCATTCCAGAGTTGTCTCCCCAGTCCGTTGCGTGTGCTGAGCCTGATTGCAGCAGTCCTCGCTCCAACGGTGACCTCTTTTGTCTAGAGGTTAGGTGAGGACCAGCACAACATCCAGCACTGGCTGGACTATGGGGCGTTCCGCCTCCTGCTCGAGGAAACAGCCAAAGCCCAGGAATGCTTCCGGCAGGCTCTTTCTCTGGACCCCCATCACATCCAAAGGTGCTGCGTGCTCCCGGTGGGGGGGTGGGAGGGTGGGGGGTGGTCCTGCAAGGCTAACCTGTCCTGCCCTGTCCCCAGCTTGCTGCTCTGTGGGGTTGTGGCTGCCGTGCTGCAGCGCTATGAAGAGGCGGAGATTTTCCTTGAGAACGCCTGCTGCTTGGAGCCATCCAGCATTGTAGCCTGGACGCTTTCAGGTACAAAAGCAAGCCAGCCTGCGTGCCCAGGGCGTTCCCGCAGAGCCCAGCATTGCTTCTGCCCCTATTCCCCTTCTCCCTGCTCTAATCTGAGGGCTAAAGGGAAGGATTTTGCTAAGGGATGGGTGTCTACTCATGCCGCTCTTTCTGTCTCCCATAGGTTTATTTTATGAGCTGCAGAATAATGATATTCAGGCAGAAATGGCCTTCCGTGAGGCTAAGAAACAACTGAAAGCACAGCTCGCCAAGGAGAGGAGCATCCCTCAGGCTGCTGAGGGAGAAGGAGGGAAAAAGCAAATTTCTGCCACATCTGTGAGGTCTCCCAGCCCAGGCCCAGGTAACGCTGGGCGAAACCCTAGCACCAGCGAAGAGGGGGCTGGGAGCAGTGTGGGAGATGGTGAACAGTGGAAGGAGAGAAGAAATTTCTAAGTATTTCTAAGAGGAGAAATACAAAGGGTAAAGGAAGAAGATGTTAGAATAGACTCACCAGCGGTGAGAGACAACAGCAGCAAGCGTCCTGCTTTAACTGATGAATCTTCTGAAAGCAGCACAGCCAATGCCTTGTTTTATCCCCAGCCTAGCAGAGGGACCCGTCTTGGCATTTATTTTTCTGCCCCAGCCCAGTGCCGCTGACATAGCGATGTGTGGGCCGTGGCCAGGGCGGCTGGAGGAAGTGAGCGTGGTTTTTGAGGCTTTGGGAGGGCAGAGCTGCCCCTGTGGCAGTCATATATTAGGGTCATCCAGGTTTAGTTTTCATGAAAGCTGTTGCTGTGACTTCCCGACGCAGCTTGGAAAGCACTGCCGCACCAATTCAAAGGGCAAACCGGCTGCTTGGTGGTGACCCTGAACCGAAGGCTTCCTTTGGAGCCTAACTTGTGTCCAGGCTCACCCTGAGCCAAGACTTTCTGTCCCGAGTCACAAATATTTGGCCAGGCTGCAGGAAATGTCGGCTGGCTTTATTTTTAACGTTATCACCACTCCGTGTGAAGTGCCTCAGGCAGGCGGGCCTAGTGTCATGTGCCTTTTTTTGCCCCTTCTGATTATGAGGGAAGGGATATTCATAGAATCATAGAATGGTTCGGGAATGAAGGGGCCTTCAAGATCATCTCGTTCCACCCCCCCTGCCCTGGGCAGGGACACCTCCCACCAGCCCAGGTTGCTCCAAGCCCCGTCCAACTTGGCTTTGAACACTTCCAGGCATCCACAGCTTCTCTGGGCAACTTGTTCCAGCATCTAACCACCCCCACAGTAAAGAATTTCTGTTTCTAGCTTCACATGACAATCTTGTTCTCGAAAGCCCAGACCTAGGGAATTCCTCCCACAAAGAAATTTCTCCCCAGTTCTGAAAATCTGGTCGATCTTTTATATTTTTCTCTCTGCTCCATTTCTGTGGAACATGCTCCAAACTGGGCGGTTTATGGCAAACCCTTTCTTTGCATCTAATGGTTGTTGGGGGTTTCATTCCAGGTGGCTCAGCTGAAAGGGTGCCAGGGGCGGCGGAGCCTGCCCTGGCCTTCGCGGCACGCGAGGAAGGTGCTACTGCATCGGCGTCAGCCCCGAAAGGTATGGGGATGGGGACCTGGTGTGGAAGGGAGAGCTCCGTGCCGGGGAATAGCCTCATGCGATCGGTGGGGAGTGACTTGGGAGCACTGAGCCGTGGCCATCCTGATGCCAAGGCTGGACGTTGAGGCTTGTTCTCTCTCCCTAGCTGGGGAATCTTCAGCAAAGCAGGTTCATCCCGATTTTCAGAGCAGCACATGTCGGGATGGACAGCCAGCGGGTGAATGCAGCTCTCTCCCTACACATCACTGCACCCAGCGGCCTTCATCGGCTGCTTGGATGTCTCCCTCCTGAGAGGCCTGCTCTTAAACTTCCCTAGGGAGCTCTTCTGGTTGTGTGCTGTGTGATCTGCCTTCTCTACAGCTTCACTCTCCAAAGGGTGGCAAAGAGATGGCAGGGCTGGGTGTTCCAGGCCCCTGGGTTGCTTTGGGGTCTCTCTGTAGTTAACTCTGACAAACTTCATTCCTAAATTCCTAGCTTGTCTTCCTCTGACTCTGCACTGGAAAATTAGTGGGTCAAGAGCATGGTTTCTTTTCACATCTCTGCAAAAACGTAAGCCCTTCAGAAAGAAATGCTGAGTTGATCTCGGCTTCGGCCGCCTCTGCCACCTCCCGGGTTTTACAGTGTGTGGCTGGGATGCCTTTGTCCCCAGCAGGGTCTCAGCCCCTGCTCTTCCTTCAGGAATAAGCAGCCCAGTTTTGGTTTGGGGACTGATGGAGACAGGTTTTCTTGCAGCACCAGCCCCTGTTTCAGGACCCAGCCAGCCTCCCTGCTCAATCTTCATGAAGGCAGTGGAATTCCTGATGAAATTCAATGCCATCCAGGTCAGCTCGACGTGGAGGGGAGGAGTGGGAAGGGAGGTTTGGTCTCATTCTCTGGGTTATTACCAAAAAGTTGGTGGCAAGTTCCAGCGAACTGGGGACTGTGCTCAGAGAACAAGCTGTGGCTACCCCAGCTGCCATGTGCAAGAGGGGGTGAAACCACCACTGCCCAGAAATGCCAAAGTGTGGCCAGGCAGAGTACTGAGACCAAAATGTGGGTTGGGGACACTGCCATCTCGGGCAGGCGAGCGTTCTCGGGCTGCCCCAGGGGAACAGCCGGGTCAGACACGGTGCAGATGTGCTCTTCTCTGTACATTCGGAGATGAGATGCGCTACTGCGATGCTTCCAAGACGCCAGCGCTCCTTTCTTCTTTCAGGCGCTTGTGTATGTCAGAGTAATTTTTGTGTCACCTGTGGCATGTCCCTGTCCCACACAGTTGTCTCTGTGGGATCTCTCTGACTGCCACATTATGCTGTCTGCCTTCATTTTACATGGCAGAAAGAGTTGCTTAGAGCAGAACAGAACTAGGAGTAAAGGAGGTAAATATTCAAGGGAGCGGGGGGAAGAAAGATCTCCCGCCTGTTTTCTGTTCATGGGAGTGAATTAGGTGCAAGTCAGTCCTCTGCCGTGTCTTTTTGGGGGTGCCTGTGGTTTGCCTGCTGTCCCCACCGTGCCGGTGTGCTCTTCCTCCCCAGTTTGTCCACATGGCGCTTGCCCACGAGCTGCTGAGCCTTCAGGGAGGTCCCTCCTGCGCGTACTACCTGGCGCTGGCCCGGACTTGCTTGCTGAGGGAAGACTTCTCCAAATGCCAAGAATGTCTCCGCGAGGCCGTTAGGATCGACCCCGTGGTAATTCTCTCTGTCTTCCCGGGGTGCAGCGCGGTGGCCCGAAGCAGGACGCTGGCCAAACGCCTGTGTCTTCGCTGCGTGGGAACCCGGAGCCCATGCTTCATTTCCACTTGAGCAATTCTAATGTTAGCCTGCAGCAATTTCTGCAGGGGAGGATGATCACAGCTGATGAACCACATCAGGCTGTGGCTGCAGCACTGCCCTCCTCATTACCCCGCTTATTACTTGCCTTCTGTCATCTCCTGCACAGACAGGCGGCATTTCTGAGCGGGGACTCCTCTCTCCGCAGCGTCTGCCTTTCTTTTCCCTTTGAACACGTATATCCTGATCCTCTTTCCCTCTGTTGGTGAGTCAGGCTGTGTTTCATGAGAAACAAGGCTGCTATTCAGCAGAGAGAGAGAGGGGGAAGGTGGCTTTGGAGAGACAGGTTGAATGGAAGGCGGAGAGGGCTGTGGAGCTGACATCTCCCAGCACTCACGATACCTGGGGAGCCTTGCACGGGCCAGGACACCGGGCAAGGAAAGGCTGGAGGGGGCTCCCAGTTCTCTGGTGTTATGCACTGACTTGATTTTAACTCTGCACATAAAATCTGTCCTGCTATAATCAAACACCAGTCAGCTGACCCTTCCTGCTGGTTACAGGGGTCCCTGCACCTCTCCCAGGTCTCTGTCCCTCCCGTCTCCCAGCCACCTCTCACTCCTGGCTTTCTCTGCGCAGAATCCAAACGTCTGGGCTCAGAAAGGGCACCTGTGCTACCTGGAGAGGGACTTTGGTGAGGCAAAGGAGTGCTACGAGCGAACCATCGGTTTTGTGGAGGATGCTGTGGATATGCACTTTGTCTACCTGCGCCTGGGCTCCATCTACCTGGAAGAGAAAGAGGTGAGGAGCCAGCAGGAGCGGAGGAAGGGAATTTTACACAAAGTAGTAGATTCCAGACCCCGGGCACAAGATGCCATTATTAGTAGCTATAGCCAAGATCTCACAACACAGCAAAACCGTGGTGCGCTCAACTCCCTGGAGCATGGACCTGTCCTGTTTCTTTGTGCAAGCCGGTGCTGGGCCATTCTCATCATCCTGGCAATGAGGGGGACGTCTACATGACCCACACACTTGCCCCCCTGCAGTGCTGCCCCCAGCGCTGGGGCACCCACAGCAGAAGGAGACGGAGCTGTTGGAGCGGGGCCAGGGGAGGCCCCGGAGATGCTGGGGGGGCTGGAGCCCCTCTGCTGTGGGGACAGGCTGAGAGAGCTGGGGGGGGTCAGCCTGGAGAAGAGAAGGCTCCGGGGAGACCTTGGAGCCCCTTCCAGTCCCTCCAGGGGCTCCAGGAAAGCTGGGGAGGGACTCTGGAGCAGGGAGGGGAGCCACAGGATGAGAGGAGATGGTTCTACGCTGCAAGAGGGGAGATCGAGATGAGATATTGGGAAGAAATCCTTTGCTGTGAGGGGGGTGAGCCCCTGTCCCAGGTTGCCCAGAGAAGCTGTGGCTGCCCCATCCCTGGAGGGGTTCAAGGCCAGGTTGGCCGGGGCTTGGAGCAGCCTGGGCTGGTGGGAGGTGTCCCTGCCCAGGGCAGGGGGGTAACTGGGGGGGCTTTAAGGTCCCTTCCAACCCAAACCCTTCTGTGATTCTGTGACTGCATTAGTACCTGCCAGCACGGCGCTGGGGGCAGCGGGCAGGCTCTCAGCCCCCCCAGCAGTGGCAGGGATGGTGTCTGAGCCACACCAGAGATGGGGTGTTTGGCAAAGTGCTGAGGTGGCAGGGGCCCAGGGTCGGGGGGAACTGTTTGCAGTGATATGTTTGCTGCAGAGAGAAACCCGACTGTCTCTCTCCTGGCAGTTCGGCCGGGCCAAGCAGACCTACCTGCTCGCCTGCAAGAACTCTGCCTCCTGCCTCACCTGGCTGGGGGTGGGAATCGCCTGCTACAGGGTAAGTGCAACTACCTTCAAGTCCTCCGCGCTTCCCTTGGCTCTGCGGCAGGGGATGCAGGGCTTGCTTTTGCATGATCCCCCCGTCATAAAGCAAAGCTGAGCTGCCCTTGAACCCGATGCTCCTGGCCGAGCTGCCATCGCAGTCCCAGCGTGGCACACCAGGCTGCTCGTACGGGGGGTGTCAGAGGACTGTCACCCTCAGCAGCTGCTCTGGGAGCAGCAATCCGTCCCCCCCTCGTCCCGCTGCCAGCACCTCCTACCCCAGGATGTCACGGCAGGCCTGTAATCTGGGCCTGGGCTTTGCTCCGAGTGCCTGCCTGCACGTGACCTGCATGCCACCGGGAAGGAATTGAGCAGGATGTTAGCGGAGAGGAATCTCGGTGCTTTCCCTGCCCAAAGGAATCCAGCGCCTCTGAAGGGCTGCCAAGGACACCCGGCCACCAGCAGCGCGGGACCTCCCAGAGGGACACCTCGCCAGGTTCCTTCAAGGGAGTTTGGCTGAGGGATGCAAAACGGGGAAGGAACTTGAACTTCTGTTTCCCCCTTGGCCAAATGTACACCTCCCGGGAGGCTGCAGACTGGAGCTGGGGAGGTGAGTGGTGGCCTGTGAGCCCCCCAGGAGCCACGGCGCAGATGCAGTAGGGATCAGGAGTCACGTTTCCCTATGGAATTGGACCACTTGGTTCCCCTAGATGGAGGTGAAGGCGTTCCTGCTGCTTTCCTTACAGCCAGGGGCTGATTTGTAAATACGCTGTGTGCTCCCACGGGGGTCGGGAGTCAGCGGGGAGAGGTTTGTGCTCCAGACCGGAGAGCTGGAGGCTGGCATAGAGGATAACTGGTTGTCTCGGCCCTAAATCCTTTCATGGCATCCCTATCAGGGAAACCCTGCCAGACGCTTTTCTTGCACCGATTTCTTCGGCTGTTGGAGCAGGCACCCGGTCGGTTCTGCAGCCCTTCCCGCCTGCTGTTTGCCTCTTCTTCACACCTCGTCTTCTCTCTCTCAAGCTGGAGGAGATGGTGGAAGCGGAGGATGCTCTCACCGAAGCCAACACCCTAAATAACACCAATGCTGAAGTGTGGGGCTATCTCACCCTCGTCTGCCTGCAAGTGAGTGCCAGCCACCTACTCCCCCCGCCAGCCCGAGTTTTATTGGCATCTGGTTTTTGTGCCCAGGGACAGGACAAGAGGGAACGGGCACAAACTGGAGCATGGGAAGCTCCAGCTAAACCTGAGGAGGAACTTCTTTCCCTTGAGGGTGGCAGAGCCCTGGCCCAGGCTGCCCAGGGAGGTGTGGAGTCTCCGTCTCTGGAGACATTCCAACCCGCCTGGAGGCGTTCCTGTGCCCCCTGCTCTGGGGGACCCTGCTCTGGCCGGGGGTGGGACTGGGGGATCTCCAGAGGGCCCTGCCAACCCCACCATTCTGTGATTCTGTAAAAAACATCCCGTAGATCTCAGTGGTAAAAACAGTTTGGGGACTGTGCTCAGACGGCAACAGCAGCGCCCTTCCTCGCTGCCCGTTGTCGCCTGGGGCACGTCCTTCGTGCCGAGCTTCCCTACAATGTGTTATTTCACCGGGAACCTGCACCCTTCCCACGGGATGGTTTCCTCCCCCCCTGCTCTCCTCTCCTTTCCCCAGGGAGGACGGCGGATGGAGGCAGAGCAGTGCTACAAGTACACCCTCAAGGTTCGTGTCCCCACACCGCAGCAGGGTGGGCAGGGCACGCAGCGCCAAGCACTTTCCCTTTTAACCTGCAAGTTTAATTTGACGATGCGGCATAGCAGATAGGACGCGTGAAGGTGTGGTGTGGGAAAGGGCTTCACACCGGGGGAGGGGAGCTTCAGAGATGGGCAAGCAATTTTTGACGATGAGGGGGGCGAGCCCCTGTCCCAGGGTGCCCAGAGAAGCTGTGGCTGCCCCATCCCTGGAGGGGTTCAAGGCCAGGTTGGCCGGGGCTTGGAGCAGCCTGGGCTGGTGGGAGGTGTCCCTGCCCAGGGCAGGGGGGGCACTGGGGGGGCTTTAAGGTCCCTTCCAACCCCAAACCATTCTGTGATTCTACGAAAATCTGCCCTTTTTGAGCCCTCACCCTCATCTC
>VXBO01002890.1:37257-53713 GCA_013400135.1 Rhinoptilus africanus
GGGGGGACTTGGGACATGGAGATAACGGGGGCACTACGGGGGCTGGGAAGAGTCAGGGGACAATAATAATGGGGCCCGCACGGAGGTCCCGGGGGTGTCACCAGGGCTGGTGGGGGGGCTCGGGGCACTGAGGAGGTGTCACCGGCTTTGGGACACAAGGGAATCGCTGGGGCTGGGAGAACATGGAGATAAGGGGGTGTCAACAGGGCAGGGGACCTTGGGACATGGCTGCGTCAATGCAGTCCCCGGTAAAGGGGGTAATGGGGGGCGTCCGGCGGGGGGGACTGTCCCACCCGCCGATCCCGGTACCGGCAGCCTGGCAGCGTCCCTACCTGAACATCTTCAAGCACTTCCGCGTGGAGGAGTGGAAACGCTCCGCCAGGGAGGGGGATGTGGCCGCCCTCACGGTAACGGGGACACCGGCACCACGGGGCGGGGGGCACGGGCCACGGGGCTGGCAGCATTGACCCCCCCCTTCTCCATTTCCGTGGTTTCGGCAGGATGCGAGGCTGAAGGGAACCGTCTACCGCATCCGGGGCTCCCTCCCCGCCAGCAACTACCTGCAGCTGCCCCGCACGGGGACGCAGTCGCTGGGGCTGGCGGGGCGTTACCTCTACCTGCTCTTCAGGCCCATGCCCCGCAAGCACTTCGTCGTCCACCTGGACGTCGTCACCCAGGTACGTGACGCGGGGTGGCCTCGGCAAACCGCCTTGGTTAACGCGGTGGCCAGATTGAAGGCCGCCAGAGGGGATGGCGGTGGTCTTCCGCGCTCGGGGGTGCGGAAATCGGCCGGTCTTTGTTGCTGCCGGTGGGTTGCCCTGGGGCTGGAGGTGGTTTCCGTCCTGGTGGCATCTCCGCGGGGGAGAGGGGACATGAGACGGCGGCATTTCCCTGCGGAAGCCAGCAGGGTGACTAAAGCTCTGTGTCCCTCTTGTCTTCTCAGGAAAACCAGGTGGTTCGCATCTCTTTCTCCACCCTTTTTAAGGAGTTCAAATCCACGGCTACCTGGCTGCAGTTCCCCTTCCTCTGCGGGCCAGCCCAGGGCTCGCTGCGCGGCGGCGCCGCCGGGCGCGGTAAGGAGCGGTTTGCAATTGAGTTCGGAAGTTGACTCCGTGCGTTCGAGGAGGGCGAAGGGTGGTGGGCTCCGAGCAGGAGACCCGCGGCTGCCGGGAGGGATGTCCCCCCTCCCGGTTCTCCCAAGCAGTGGGGTGCGGCGTCAGGCCGGCGTTGCGTCCGTGGAGGCAGCGGGGCTGCTGCTCTGTCCTTCCCCACCCCTGCGCCGCCGTCGCGAGTTTTCCCAGCTCGGCACAGCGCAGCCAAGCCTGGCGGGAATCTTGCCCTGGGAAACGCTTTGGACTGAACCGCGTTAATCTTGCGTCTCCTGCTCTGTAAGGTCTGTAGCGGCTTTTCCCGTCTTCTCTCTTGCCACCGTCCGCTCTCCTCCCCAGATCTGGTGGGAGCCGCCCCCGCCGACGCGCGCTGGACCTGCCTGGTGCTGGACCTGCCCTCCATCCTCTCCCTCCACCTCGGCCGCCGGCACAGCCACCTGAAGGGCGTCAAGCTCTGCTCCAACCTCCTGGTGAAAAACCTCTGCACGAGCGACTTGCTGTTCGAGCCAGGTGAGGAGCTGAGACCTGGGGGAGGGGGCCTCTGCTTTCTCTTGCGGCTTGGAGAGAACCCCTGGGGGGGTTAAAGTGGTTTTTTACCCCCCATGCAGTGCTGCCCCCAGCGCTGGGGCACCCACAGCAGAAGGAGATGGAGCTGTTGGAGCGGGGCCAGAGGAGGCCCTGGAGATGCTGGGGGGGCTGGAGCCCCTCTGCTGTGGGGACAGGCTGAGAGAGCTGGGGGGGGTCAGCCTGGAGAAGAGAAGGCTCCGGGGAGACCTTGGAGCCCCTTCCAGTCCCTCCAGGGGCTCCAGGAAAGCTGGGGAGGGACTCTGGATCAGGGAGGGGAGCTATGGGACGAGGGGGAAGGGTTTTAAACTGGAAGAGGGAGATTGAGATGAGATGTGAGGCAGAAATCCTTTGCTGTGAGGGGGGTGAGCCCCTGTCCCAGGTTGCCCAGAGAAGCTGTGGCTGCCCCATCCCTGGAGGGGTTCAAGGCCAGAAGGGGCAAAACACTCACTGCCACCTTAAGTTTCTCCGTGCACTGGTGAACGTGATCTCCCGATCTCCGGAGGGAATTGTCCTCTCGTTTTCCATCTGTCAAAGTGAATTATAAGAGCAAAGTTAAATATCTTACCAATGTTAGAAAATATTTTTCTGGGAAAAAAAAAAAATAAAGGCGTTACCAAGCCTCGCTTCTCTGAGACCTGTGCTTTGATCTGCCGGAGGAGCCTGCGGGGGGTTTTTTTTTGTCCCAGAAATCTTCCAACGTACTTTATTTCATCCACCAGCTCGGTGTGGCAGAGGGACTTTGGTCACAACCTTTGGTTTTGCCTTTCTTTTTTTTGGGCTGGAAATCTGCCCGTACCGACTGGCCGGCTGGAAAGCATCAGTGAGGAGCAAGTTATGGGGGCTGCCTTCGCATTCCTGAAACTTGTTATTTCATAGAAGGGTTCGGGAATGGTTTCCCGAGGACTTTCCTGAAGTGACAAACGCGTGAAGGAAGGAAGAGAAGAAAACGAGTAAAGAGCCGTAACGCAAATCACGTGAAACTGCTGAATCACTGAGTAGAAAACAAAGTGAATCTTGGGCCTGAGGGATTTATAATTCGATATCAAGAATTTAGGTTCTTGCGTCTTTTTTGGAGGTCGTGGGTTTGGGGAATATTCCTGTGCAAAGGTGGGTTAGTCTGTCACAGACCTCGCGGTTGTAATCTTTGTTTTTCGGGTGGTTTCAATCCAAAGCTCCGTGGGCTTTGGAGAACTCGCTCTCTTTAGCTCCGTCTCTCCGCTGCCAGGAGTGACCCTCTCCGAGGCCCGGCGAGCCGACCTGGCCTGCCGCGGGCTGGCTCCCATGCCGCGGGAAATGGCTTTCCCCGTGCCCAAGGGACAAAAGTGGCACGACCTCTACGACTACATCAGGTATGGCTGCTCCCAAATCCTCCCCCCACCCCGGCTCGGAGACCTCCCCGTTCCCCCGGGAAAGGCAACTTAAGGAATGACGGATCCAGACAAACCACGGGGGCTTGGGTGGAGATATTTTGGTCATCCCAACTCCAGCGTTTAGGTGTCGTTAAGGCATCTACCCTGGTCTAAAGTTAATTGCTGACTGTCGAGGTTTAACCCCAGCCAGCTCGTCCCCTTTTCCCCGCCGAAGCGTGGGGAGAAGAGGAAGGAAAGGAGGGGAAAGGGAGAAGGAAAAAAACCTCATGGGTTGGGATAAAGACAGTTTAATAGAACAATAATAGGAACGGAAAATAATAATGGAAAAGAATATACAAGAGACGAGTCACTCTGACCGCCCGGTGAGTTGGCGCCGTCCCGAGCAGTGATGGGGAGTACTCCCAGCCCTGGCTGACCCTCTTTGTATATGAAGCGTGACATCTACGGTACGGAATATTCCACTGGCCATTCCATCGATCTGCCGATACTTGTTCTTCTGGGGGAAAGCTGGAAAAAGTCTTTGAAAAATATAAGCATCACCTGGCAACAACTAAACGGATAGGTGTTATCGGCATTCCTTTGTACCAAACCTGAAACCCAGCAAACCCTGGGAAGAAAGTGAACTCTATCCCAGCTGAAAGCAGGACGCTGATGGGTGTTATTTTGGGGCAGAAAAAAGAGTGTAGAGCACTCCCAGAGGACACCAGTCCTCCCTCTTGGCCTTGCTGGGCTTGCTCCCGTGGCTGACTTAGCCCCTGTCGATCGTAAACTGCAGTTCATCGCAGCCATCGGCCTGAAGCGCGCGGCACCGAGCTAACCCTGGAAAGGAACGGTGTCCATCAGACCTGGGAGATGCTTTAGCATCCCCGTATCTGGGAGAAGAGGGGGGAAAAGGGAGAATCTTATAGGAGACAGTGAAGAGGCTTTTGTGTAAGTTACCATGTGAGATTCCCGAGTCCCCGATAATGCAGCCCCTTCCTCTGATTTTGCCCAGGTTCCCATCTGAGGGGTCCAACCTGCCCCAGGACTCCATCCAGAAGATCTGTCCGGGTCCTGCAGCAGGTGGGAAGGTTGGGGACAGCAGCTCCGGCTGTGCCACCCCGCATGGATGCCTTGGGTTTCCGAAAGAGCCCAACCCCTCTCCTCCTGTCGCCCAGGTGGCCAAGTCTCGGAGGACGCCCAGCCGGTGACGCTCACCAAAGCAGTCCGTGACCGACTGTCCCTCGTCCATCAGATAACCAGTCCCAAAGCTGTAAGTGCAGCGTGGCGGAGGCTGCAACTCCTTCCTTTCTGTCTCCTGTGGAGTTTTAGAATCACAGACTGGTGGGGTTGGCAGGGCCCTCTGGAGATCCCCCAGTCCCACCCCCGGCCAGAGCAGGGTCCCCCAGAGCAGGGGGCACAGGAACGCCTCCAGGCGGGTTGGAATGTCTCCAGAGACGGAGACTCCACACCTCCCTGGGCAGCCTGGGCCAGGGCTCTGCCACCCTCAAGGGAAAGAAGTTCCTCCTCAGGTTTAGCTGGAACTTCCCATGCTCCAGTTTGTGCCCGTTCCCCCTTGTCCTGTCCCTGGGCACCACTGAGAAGAGCCTGGCCCCATCCTCCTGACACCCCCCCGTCAGTATTTATAAGTGTTGATAAGGTCCCCCCTCAGCCGTCTCTTTTCCAGACTGAAGAGCCCCAAATCCCTCAGCCTTTCTCCATCACAGAGCTGTTCCATCCCCTCAGCATCTTGGTGGCCCTTTGCTGTCCCCTCCCCAGCAGTTCCCTGTCCTTCTGGAGCCGGGGAGCCCAGCACTGGCCCCAGTGCTCCAGATGTGCCCTCCCCAGGGCAGAGCAGAGGGGGAGGATGACCTCCCCCCACCCGCTGGCCACGCTCTGCTTGATGCCCCCCAGGATGCCACTGGCCTTCTTGGCCACCAGGGCCTATTGCTGCCTCCAATTCTGTCTTTGAGTGCCTTTATTTAGGACGTAGAAGCTGCTTGTTGTCATTCGCAGCGGATCTGGGCAGGTCAGACCCCTGATCTGGGCACGGTGTGTCGACCCCGGCCCCGCAGTTAGTGACTGGATGGTTCAGTCTGACACAGCGCAGAGCAAAGATAAACGCCGAGTACCTCGTAACCTCCAGACATCACCTCTCCCCGTCTCCGCTGAGGCAGCAAATCGTTGTGTTTTCAAATTATAGAAGGGAAATGAGAGGCTGGTGCAGAGAGGGCAGCTCTTCTCCAGCAGGGCTGGATCTCTCCTGGGGCTCTGCTTTGCTGTCTGGAGGAGGTGAACTCTGCACGGACAGCACTGGGGGCGCAGGGAGACTGCCTGGTCCATGGCCAGCTGCGTCCCGACAGGGATGCTCTCCCTTTGTGTTGCTTCCTCCTTGCGTGTAGCACTGAGGAGTCACTCGGGAGGGACAGGGCATCTCCCTGCCTCTGCGGAGGGTGGAAGGCGCAGGGAGGAGGGCTGATCTCCGTCTGAGGCTTTGCTCTTTCTCAGGTGCCGCGTCGGTGTCCTGTAATTACGAGGAGCGTCCCTGAGGTTCACCTGGCAGCCCCCGGCTCTCCTGCTGGGGACCAGGAGCCGGAGAAGAACCAGAGACCCCACAGCGCAGGGGACGCTGAGCAGTCAGCGGCGGCCGGTGACGGCGGCATCCACGTGTACGCTCACCCGGGGGGCGAGCCAACCATCCCAACCACCCACGCCGGCTCGGAGGAGGTGGGTGAAGCACAGAGGAGTCGCAGTGGACTGTGGGACACTCACAGCTGATGTTTGTGAGCCCAGCAGAGGGAATGCGAGATTCAGGCTGGAATTTCTGTTAATCCTATGGAGTCCTTTTGCTGCCGTTAGTTTTTCTGCTTAGCGGGTCTCCTTTCCATTGGTACCTTGCCTTGAAAAAGGGACCCTCTGTTTGAATGCACTGACTTTAAGCCAATAATGTCTGATTGCTAATTTTGTCCAGAGCGTGTACCGCAAGGGCGCTGCACCGGGAGTGCCGTCCGGCAGAGAGGAGAGCACAGCCCTTCCCGCAGCAGCCGCCGCGCTCTGGGGATCCCCGGGGCGCTGGGAAGGGCTGGATGTAACCCCCCAGCCTGGGTGGGAGAGGTGCCGAACGCTGGGAAACCCCAGCTCCTTCCAGATTTGACTTCTCCCGTGCGAAATACTTCAGTACATCCCCGTAACGGGAGAGAAGCCAAAGCTGCTTTAGAGGGAAAGGAGCAATGGGGACGGGGGGGCGCCGTGGTCAGAGGGCCTCGGTCCCGCTCTGGGTGCGACGGTGCCGTCTGTTGGGCTTTTTTTCAGAGGCTTTTGCCAGATCCCATCCTGAAGCTGAGAACGATTATTGGCTTTGGAGGCTGCAGCACCAAATGGGTCAGTAACTCGGGCGGTTTGGGGAATTCACGTGTAATCAGAGATTGATTTTTTTATTTTCGGAAGCGTTAAAGGCAGCTGAGCGCCAGCCTCCCTGCACTTCTGGAAAATGAGTCTAAAGCAGATATTTGTGCATGGATCTTCTGCCACTGTGACAGTGAATTAGAAACGATGGGGGCTTTTTATATCTCATGGCTTCTGCGTTAAAATTAGAGGCCCTTTGTAGGAGTCTGGAAAGGAAGGGCTGTGTTTTGGATTGTTTCTGGGGACACTGTGCCTTGCAGGCACCCAGCTTGCTGTCTGTGTTAGGGTAAAGAAAGGGTTGTTTTGGTTCACCCAGTTCAAGCATGATTTTCCTTGTATCTGCTGTTCCTGTAGTAGATGTGATCGGTACGGTAAATCCACTGAATTAAGTAGGATATTGGCTGGGCTCTTGGTTTTCCTTTGCGAGTTAGAAGAGTACCTGCACGGAAGAGCATCCTCTCACCTGCACACGGACAGCAGATCTCCTGGTGAAGAACTCTGCGGCTCCAGCCTAGGACCTGGGGCCCCTCCGGAGGATCTGCAGCCCCCTCATTCCCGTCTCGGTCCTGCAGGCGCTGTGGACTCGGAACAACGCTGCGGTGGTTTACCCCTGCCACGCTGTTATAGTCACCCTGCAGATCCAGAGCGGCGAGCAGAGGTTCTTCATTGGACACACGGATAAGGTGAGCCTAACTCTCTTTACACAGCGACGCTGTCCTTGTACCCCGGGTGTATCCCCCCTCCCATCTCTCCTCCGGAGCCTTGAACCCGGCGCTTCCCACAGGTGTCGGCGCTGGCCTTCAACGGGAGCAGCACCTTGCTGGCTTCCGCGCAGGCTGGTCCCCTCGGCGTGGTGCGACTCTGGGACTTCCCCACGGGCACCTGCCTCTCCGTGTTTAAAACCCACGTCCGCTCCCTCTTGTCCCTGAGGTGGGTTTCAGCCTGGGGGCGGGGATGGGGGCGGGTGGGCTGAGCGTTGCAGCCCGGCAGCTTCTTGCGTGATAAATCAGAGGTGAATTACAGCTCTCCTTCAGCCGCTCGTGTTTATCGCCGAGACCTGCTGGCAGCCGGCCCAGAACAGCCGATACGCTGCCAGCTCCCTCCTGGGCTTATCCCTCGGGTCTTGCTGTCTCCCCATCCCCTGAATTTGTCTCCTTTTACTCCCCGTTGAGATGCACTCGGGGTAGAAGGAGCTGCATTTCACCAGGTGGCCTCTTCTTGCAGCTTCTCCTACAGCGGAGCCGTTCTGTGCGGAGTCGGAAAGGATGGGCACGGCAGAACGGTGAGAACCTTGGGGTTTGGAGTTTTCCCTGCCCTGCGAACAAGCAACGCGAGGTGGCTGCTCTCTAGATCAAAATAACTATCAAAATAATTATCAAAATAACTATCTCAGATAGTAGTTTTGCAGACAAACCTCTGCTCTGGGCTTTCTTAGACACGTTCTTTGCTGTAGTCAGAGGGAGATCCCTTGTCTCGTTAGTTGCTTAGGAAATACTTCCCTCCTACCCGCTGCCTGCGAGTGTTCGCATGCAGGATCCTTGCCTGCGGGCAAACAAATCCTTTCGGAAGCAGCCCGAGAGACCTGCTCGGGTTGAGCTTTGGGGCTGTTTCTTGTCCCCGGAGTGGTCCCCGCCGGGGCGATGAAGGCGGCTGTGTGATCCTGCCTGCACCCTGCGGGGATCGCCGCAGGCTCACGCGCCGCGATGCCACCCGCCTCCGCAGCCCTTCCGGCCCACCGGGCCGAGCGTGAGGCGTGTTGGTGTGGCATTTCCAGCTGGAAGGCTTGCAAGCACGTAGTGGAGGGATGAGAATTGAAGCGAGAGGCTCAGCACTGACTAGAGCCCAGAAACCCCCCCCCCCTTTTTTTTTTTTTTTTATCATTGAGGGCAAGATGCGAGGTTTAATCTTTCAGTTCTGAGCATCCCGGGCAGCGCTGCTGGAAGGGATGCTGGGCAGTGAAGCTGCTGCCCACTGATGTAGCTGGGGGATGACGCACATCCCACGTGTAGCAGTCAAAAATAAAATTGTTCCGTGGGACTGGGGGGGTTTTGCTTTATCAGGAGAACTGTTTTCATCCCCTGATCCCTTATTGACAACCCCCAGCAATTAGCTGTGCCGTCGCCGAGTACTGCCTGCAGGGAAAAAACAAACAGTGCTCTGTTTTTTTTTCCTGGTTTTCAGCGGTCCGTGATCTGGGTGGGAGCTGGTGAGGCGGAACTGGGATCAGTAGGGCAAAAACAGGATGGGAGAAGGATGGGGTGCTGGGGGGCTGGCTAGGAAGGCCTCTCCCAGGGTGATGGGACCTCCAAGGTGATGCTGGGTCTGTTTTTAACGCTGTTGTGAAATGCAGAGGAACAAATCACCTGCGTTTCTTCACCCACCTCCTCCTTTACCTTTGGGGAAAGGGTTGGACTCTCGTACCCCCCGTTGATGGGCACCGGGAGCGTGCAAACCTGCATCGGAGCAAAGTGCCGGACACGTGCAACCTCCAGCTCTCGGGGACCCGAGTGCAGCTCTTCTCTCTTGGCAGGCAGTTCCCACTCCTCTGTGGATTTTCTTTCCAAGTCTCAGCCCTGTTGCCAGGCAGCCCTGGGATTTAGAACCTATAATTACGGATGCCAGACAACTATACTGCTATTAAGCTTTGCAAAGCTGTTGGACTGTCCTAAACCCTCTGTGCGAGAGGGTTTTTTGGGTTTTTTTTCCAGTTCTGTTATCAATACTTTGTGCCCAGCTCCGGAGCAGGCTCCCGGGTGTGCAGCTGGTCACAGCGGTGATGAAAAGCTCGTTTGCTGCCAAGATTTCCACGTCTGAGCAGCAGTGCCATCGCGTCTTCTTGTTTCAGATGGTGGTGGTGTGGAACGCGGCTCAGGTGACCCGTGGCGGAGAGGTGGCCGTGCTGGCCAAAGTGCACACGGATGTGGACATCCAGGCCTTAAAGATTGCCTTTTTTGATGATACCAGGTAGCGTGCAAAGAAAATAAATCAAAAACATCGGTTCTGGCATGGCTGAGGGGGGAATCGTGGTGCTGCAGCCGTCTGGTTGCCATTCCTGTTCTCGGGCCTCGCTGTCGGGTGGTGGCCCTCGGGCCACTGACCTTTCGGCAGGGGCTTGGGGGGTCCTGCCCTGCTCCTCATGCAGTCTCTCCCGGGACAGGATGGTGTCGTGCGGCCGGGACAACATCAGGCTGTGGCGAGTGCGGAGCGGAGCGCTGCGCTCGTGTCCCGTCAATCTGGGCGAGTACCATGCCCTGGAGTTCACCGACCTGGCCTTCGAGGAAGGGCACGTCGCCGAGCGGGAGCCAGAGGATCGCACGCTGTAAGGGGGGGGCTCCACCGTCACCCATCCGTGGGGCAGCCTGCCGGCAGGGAGCTCTGTGGCTCCTGGCTGCCTTAGCATCCTCCTTTCCCCCTCTTCTGCAGGAGCTTGGCATTTTGCTTGGGTTTTCCCTGCAAAATACAGGTGCCTCCAGGAGCTGGGAGAACCTCTCCCCTCCTCAGCGCACTTGGCTTCCCAAAAGAGATTTGGCTGCTTGCAGAATAGCCCAAGAAATGGGTCTTCCCTCTTGCCACACTGATGTTTTTTGCCATGCTTTGTGAATCTCTCCCCGGGCTGGGGCTTGTGGTGGTTAGCTGTGGGTTGGCAGCAGGAACAGTCTGGGACATAAGGACACAGAGCTGCTGGAGCCGNGCTCTTGCATATAGACACATGCTTTTTTTGTTATTTTAATCATCAAAGCCAGGCCTTTGTTGCTACCACACCCTGGTCCATAAAAGCAGAGCTGTTGGCTCAGCTGGCGCTGCCTTCCCTGGGGCCGTGTGTCCTGCGGCAGAGAGAGGTTTCTTTCTGAAGTCGAGCTTTTACCTCTTCTGCTAAATAATCTTTCAAAGGGGCGAGAAATAAAACGGGAAGCTTTGACTTGGTTGTAGATTTGTTAGGGTGTAAAGGTGCCCTTGGACACCTCGTTACCGTCGGGCAAAGAGTTTTAACGGCTAAACCAAGGTGGGTTTTAACTCAACCACGCCGGCATGGCTCCTCTTCACCCTGGGCTCTGTCTCCTTCACAGCTTCGTCTGCAGCAAGAGCGGCCACGTCCTGGAGGTGGACTACAAGAACGTCTGCGTGAGGAGCGTGCGGCGGCTGCTGCCCGCCGAGCCCCGGGGCTGCCCGCCGCAGGACAAGGCAGGTAGGAGGATCTGTGGGCAGGGAGGGGGGCACCAGCCAGCACCCCGACCGTCCTCGGGGTCACGCACGAATTCAAACAAATCCCTGGTTAAAACAAACCGGCTCTTTACCTACCGCTGAGGATTATTTTGGGTTGATTAGACAGAGCGTCGCTTGCTACTTGCCTTTTAAGTGCGGCAAATAACCTTCATCGCTGGGGCAAAGTACCGTTTTTAAGAAAGGCTTTTAGCATTTTAAATGCTGATTGCACTTTCAGAGAAACACTACTTTTAGAAGCATGAAACAAGGTCTTAATTTGCTGATGGGAATCTTAATGGAGAGATGGAAAAAGAGCTCAGCAGACCAACGAAAAAAGATGAAGCTGGGGATTTTTTTTTTTGGTTATTCAGCCTGTGCAGAGTGTTTGGGAGATCTTTGTGGCTGTATACTCAGCAGTACGGCTTTCGGCTCCTCCATTAATGTTAACAGCAGGAAGAATTCACTTTCAAGTGTGATTGCTCTGATATCTTAAAATTTAGTGCTTAGTTTGCTTTGGCAAAATTGAGCTAATTAATCCCGAGCATGCCCCTTTGAGAGGTATGTAGCTCCGGTTCTCACTTCACGGGTGAGAAAATGCCCAAGAGGAGATGAATCGATGTCCTTGGATGTCCTGGTAGCAGTGCTGGCTCCTGCCAGTGCTTTGGCTTTACACCTGAGTCAAAAAATCCCAGTTTCTGTAGATCTGTATTCTCTCTCTCTCCTCACTGTGCTGCAGAGAGGATTTGAGACGGGGAAATGAAGAGGGTTTTGTATCTCGGGCAGTTAAGCTGGGAAATCCCTTGCCACAAGATCCTGTTAAGTCAGAAGTATGGCAGGGATTAAAAAGCGGGGAGAGTTTTCTGTGCCTGGCGAGAGTCAGCGGAGTCGCACGATGGTAAAGAGGAGTGCTGGGGGGGGGACGGGCGCTGAACACGTTCTGAGTCCTGAGAAGGGCGAGCTGAGACTCTTCAGCCGCTGCCGGCAGTGGCGGTGGGATTCCTGGCATCGTCGTCTTGAGACTTCAGCCGCTGGTGCGGGTGGACCATGGGACTCAGCTCTTGGGTGGGAGAAGCCTCAGTTTGCGGGTTTTTTTGTTTGAAGTGTACAAGGTAGTGTTGTGTTTTTTGGGTTTTCAGGCCCCGGGATCGCTATAAACAGTATTAGCTTCTCCTCAACCTTCTGTGCCACGGGCTCAGAAGACGGCTACCTGCGGCTGTGGCCACTGGACTTCTCGGCTGTGGTCTTAGAGGCGGGTGAGTAGAGCTGGGACGGGTGCTTCTGAGCCCCACCTCTCCATCAGCCTGCTGCTGTGAAGCCAAAGCTCCGCTGTCACATCTCCAAAGGAATTCATACGATCATACAATGGTTTGGGTTGGAAGGGACCTTAAAGATCATCTAGTTCCAACCCCCCTGCCGTGGGGAGGCACGAATGCCTGAGGGCATGCGTGAATGAGGGCAACTTTTATGCCTGCTGTCCCTCGGAGTGGCTGGCTTGGAATTCTTTTACTTCAACAATTATTCATGTTCCTTCTTGTGACTTGTAGGAGAAAGGCAGGATCTGCTAGGTGAGAGCAGGAGCTCCGTCTGGATTTCTGTGCTCTTCTATCTGTGAAAAATTAGGGGAGAAGTTGAGCAGTTCCCTGTTTTTGAAAGAACCGCCATAACAGCAGAGCCTGGGGACTTCTAGAAAGGGCTGGGAATAATTTCATAGAATCAGAGGGTTGGAAGGGACCCCCCTGCCAGAGCAGGGTCCCCCAGAGCAGGGGGCACAGGAACGCCTCCAGGCGGGTTGGAATGTCTCCAGAGACGGAGACTCCACACCTCTCTGGGCAGCCTGGGCCAGGGCTCTGCCACCCTCAAGGGAAAGAAGTTCCTCCTCAGGTTTAGCTGGAGCTTCCCATGCTCCAGTTTGTGCCCGTTCCCCCTTGTCCTGTCCCTGGGCACCACTGGGAAGAGCCTGGCCCCATCCTCCTGACACCCCCCCGTCAGTATTTATAAGCGTTGATAAGGTCCCCCCTCAGCCGTCTCTTTTCCAGACTGAAGAGCCCCAAATCCCTCAGCCTTTCTCCATCCCAGAGCTGTTCCATCCCCTCAGCATCTTGGTGGCCCTTTGCTGTCCCCTCCCCAGCAGTTCCCTGTCCTTCTTCTAATCTTGAACCTTGCAGGCATGTAGTCACATGGATGTTTGTACCTGTGTGCGTTGCTTTCCCAAACGCGGATCTGGTTCTTTAGCTGTGCTCCAGCTGCTGCAGCTCCTTTTCCAGGGGGCTTTGCTGACTCCGGTGTCTTTCCCCAGAGCACGAGGCTCCGGTGAGTTCTGTCTCCATCAGCCGAGACAGCTGCAAAGTCTTGTGCACGACGGCTGCCGGGAATGTGGGCTACCTGGATATCCAGTCCCAGGGCTATAACACCCTCATGCGCTCTCACGAGGACTCCGTTCTGGCATTCTCGGTGGAGGGGGTTTGGAAGCAGATGGCAACGGTGTCTCAGGACAACACCATCCGAGTCTGGGACCTGGTCTCCATGCAGCAGGTAGGCAATACGCGGGTCAGTAGGTGTCTCCCACTCGATTATTAGTCTCCCCGGTCTCTGTTTGATCTAATTACCAACACTCCACACTTCAGGAGCCCTTAAATGTCTTCCTGAAGCATGGGGGGGGTACCGTGGGGCAAGAAATCCTTTGGAGGTCTGAGAGTTTTAGCTTAATGCATGATTTGGCCTTAGCTTCTGAAGGTATCGTTAAACAAAAATACTTTCTTTTCCTCCCTCTTTTGAGTATTGCTTTGTAACACAAAACATAATACCCAAGGGCTTCATCTAAATGCCCGGAGACTTCACTGGGCTTTAGATCCACCCAGGCAGGCTCAGATTTCTGTTGCGTGACCGACAGTGGAGGTCAGAGGCTGTTTTTTTGTTGTTCGATGTGGCTGCCAGGTAGGGCTTTATCCAGCTTTGTGCCTGCGGCATGTCTCTTCCCTGCAGCTGTACGACTTCACGGCCGCGGATGAAATTCCGTGTGCTGTGGCCTTTCACCCTACCCAGCGCATCCTGGCCTGTGGCTTCGACAGCGGGATGGTGCGGACCTTCAGCTTGGCTGCCTCCGATCTGCTGGTGGAGCACAAGTAAGCGCTTGCTCCAGTGGAGGTGTGGGTCTTACTGGGGCTGTCCTGGGCAGGAGCCACAGCCTGGCTGTAGTGTGGCCAGCAGGACTGGGGCAGAGATCCTCTGCAACTCCCTGAAAGGAGGGGGGAGCCGGGGGGGGTCGGGCTCTTCTCCCAAGGAACAGGCCATGGGACAAGAGGAAACAGCCTCAAGTTGCACCAGGGGAGGTTTGTGATGGATATTAGGAAAAATTTCTTCCCCAAAAGGGTTGTCCAGTGTTGGAAGAGGCTGCCCAGGGCAGGGGTGGAGTCGCCATCCCTGGAGGTGTTTAAAAGCCGGGCAGACGCGGTGCTGAGGGAGGTGGGTTGGTGCTGGGTTTGGCAGCGCTGGGTTGGTGGTTGGACTTGATGGTCTGAGAGGTCCCTTCCAACCTGGACCATTCTGTGATAATCGTGGAGGTGGGAAAAGCGCTTTTCTGTGGCTCGACAATCCTGACATCCCAGCTGAGTGGTTTTCAGGCAGTGACAGCCTGCTGTGCCGAGGCTCTGGTGGTAAAAGTCCAACCTGGGAAGGCTGGGAGGGCTTTCTTTAGGACTTCCCGGTGGACAGTTTGCCAACAGTCGGGAAGAGCTTCTCCTAGAGAGCAGCTGAACAGGGAGCCCTTGGGAGCCTCCGCGTGGGAAGCGGAGGATGCTCCAAGGGGAGAGGGAGCGTGTTCCATCCAGGGACAGCTGGATTGCTGTGCTTGCTGCTCAGTTTTCCAAAAAGTTGGAGTGTTGGTTGTCCTTGGAGCTGCAGGTGTGAGCACGGCGGGGTCCTCTGCCTGCCCCTGATTATTTGGCTGTGCTGGGTTCCTCACATCCCTACTGGTTTTATGGGGTTTTATGTTTGTTCTCGTCTCCTTTTTCATGTTTTCTGCCTCCTTTCAGGCAGCACCGCACTGTGATCACCGGACTGACCTTCTCTCCAGATGGCAATTTCATGTTCAGCTCCTGTTTGCAGGGAACTCTGGCTCTTTACAGCTGTAAGGCGCAGAAAAGCCACGTCCTGAGGGTCCTGGGTAAGATTTTGGGGTTCTGGGTTCTTTTTTTTTTTTTTATTAGCGCAGACATCCTAGCACCAAAGCCGAAGCAGACTCAGCCTGCTCAGAGAGGTGTTTTCTGAGGAACCTTCTGAGCTGTGTCATTTGTGTTTATACCATCTGTGTGAGCAAACCCCGGTGACTGCCAGCCCTCCCCTACCCGTCCTGGTTCAAACGCTCTCAGCTCCCTCCGTGTTTTGATTTGGAGAAGAGGCTGGAATCGCAGAGACCTGCCCTTTCAGGACTGGGTTCAGCAGAGCATTGCCTAGAGGCGACGCAAGTGTAGAGCCTTCCTATTTATTCATGCCCAAGCCCTGAGTCTTTCCGTTTTGTGGATGTGCACTTTAATTTGTTTAAACCGGATCGTTTCCCTCATCCTGCCTGCAGCAGAGCTGCGCAAAGAGCCGTGCTGGTGAGCGGAGAAGGCGGAGAGCTGCAGGCAGGGGAAGCAGTGCAAGGGCAAAGCAGTTTTGAAACATTCATGTCATCTTTAACGTACGCCTTTGAAATGAGCTCTGACAGCACAAGCTTGGGCAGGGAAAGGGAGCTGGGTTCTGCAATATTGTACGAAGAGGAGGATCCTGCCCCAGGAAACCTGCGGTTGAATTAGGTGGCGAAGGAATAGGGGCTCGGAGAGGTCAGGGAATTTGTCCAAAATCACCCGAGTTTGGTGTCAGTGCTGCAGCTGGACCTTCACATTTTGACTCTGCTCTGAATCCGTGTCCTCTGCCTGGCCGTGTTCCAGGGACAGAACGGTGGAATTTTAGTAGTGGAATAAACGCAGAGAATTGCTGTGATTTCTGCGATCTTTAGACCTTCGGGTCTCTCTGCCCACCGGCCTGACATCAGCGTGGTGGGGTTTGGCGCTGGCTTCGTTCCGCGCAGGGTTCAGACACCCAGGCTGCAGCTCAGATCTCACATCCGTGGCTCCTTCTCACGGCTTCTTGTCACGTTAAAAAAACCAACACTAAAATCAATGTCACTCCCTTGACTTTGTCCCGCTCTCCTTGAAAGCACCGCACCTTCACTCAGGCGACAAGCCGCGTATCTGGTCCTTGTCTTTGAGGTGGTTCGCTGCACGCTTTGGCTGTTGCAGATCAAATTTGTAGCATCTTCTCCAACAGAGGTTGCTTCTTTCTCAGGCTGGAATGTTAACCCAAGGCTGATCCAGCGGCAGGAGAAGCTGCAGCTACCGGTCAGCAGCAGCAGCGCAGAGCGAGGTGGCTGCGGCGCGGGCTTTGCTCCTCTCTTCACTCTCCCTTTCGCTCTGGTCCTCAGGCAATGTGGTGGCCCGGGATGCTGGGAACGGTCCGGATGCCTTGGTGGTGAGCGGGGACAGCCGTCTCCTGGCCTTCGTGGGTCCCTCCAAGTATGTTGTGACCGTGATGGAGGCCTGCTCTCTAGATGAGGTACCCAGCGGGCTCCCCTCCTTCCTGGGGGAGGGTTGGGAAGGGGAGCACATGCCACAGGGGAAATTCCCACAGGCTCCGTCAGATGAGACAGATCCAGGGCCTCGGGGCACCAGCACTGCTGGAGGGGGCCCTTCATAGAATCACAGAATTGGTGAGGATGGAAGGGACCTTTAAGATCATCAAGTCCCTCATCATTAACCCCCCCTGACAAAAACCCCTTCTAAACCC
>VXBO01002890.1:53761-71344 GCA_013400135.1 Rhinoptilus africanus
CCCTTTCTGCCGGGCAGCTCCAGCCGCTCCGCCCCGAGCCTGTAGCGCTGCTGGGGGTTGTTGTGACCCAAGGGCAGGACCCGGCACTTGCCCTTGTTGAACCTCATGCCATTGGCCTCAGCCCATGGATCCAGCCTGTCCAGATCCCTCTGCAGAGCCAACCCCCCCTCCAGCAGATCCACACTCCTGCCTGGTTTAGTGTCATCTGCAAACTGACTGAGGGGGCACAGCAGACGTGTGCTCAGGGTGCTTAGGATGAGGTTTGTTTTCCATTCTGTGAGGTGGAAACAACAAAGTTGAGGTTTCCTCTTCTCTGGCTTTGTTCCCCTCTACAAAGATGATTTGTAGAACTCTTGTGTAGCCCGTCAGCCCCAGCTCCTTTTAGTGAGCTGCTCTCCTGGGCAGCAGGGACATTGCCTGGACCCTGCAGCCCCCCCAGACCCTTCCCTTCCCCTAAGTGGGAATGGAAAGGTCTGAGGAGGGGGGTGGGGGCTCTGAACCTCATGTTGGGAGAGCCACGAGGGCAATCCTCGGGCTTCTGCAGTATTTGCTCCAGGAGGTTTGTTCAGTAGCTCCTCGTTTCGCAGCTGCTGAGGGTGGACATCAGCATCCTCGATTTGAACAGCGCGGCCTTGGACTCCGCAGTGAGAGCCTGCTTTGCTCCGGTGCCTCGAGGCCAGCTCCTGGTGTCCACTTCTTCCAATAAAATCCTCGTGCTTGATGCAAAGACGGGACGACTGGTGCGAGAGGTAGGACGCTATGAAATTCGTGCACTGAGGTCTCGTTTCACGTGGGGCTTTGGCACTTCGTGTCGCTGTAGGAGGTTAAATGAGAGACGAGCTCCTGGAGTTCACAGGCTTCGAAGAAAGATGGGTGGCAGGCGTGTAGCTATCCTGGTGTGGTTGTCCTTGCTTTCCATGCTGCCACACTCCTCTCCTCTTGCTGAAGCATACGTAAGGACATGAAGTAGCTCAGGTAACGCTGCCGGTGCCGCTTCTTGTCCTCAGATATCTCCTGTGCACAAGCTGTCCTGCTCTTCCTTGGCGCTGAGCAAGGATGGCAGGTACCTGCTCACCGCCGGCGACAAAGTTATCAAAGTGTGGGACTATCGCACGCCCTTCGCTGTCAACTTCCAGGTACTGCCCGCAAAGGGGAGGGAAGGGCGTTGGGGTTGTTTTTCTGAATCCCTGGAGAAGACGACAGCAAATAACCCTCTGTGTGACTTGGCCCAGTGTCCCCCGTCCCAGTTTGCCCAGCAGCTGAGAAACACGGCCCTATTCCCACGTTGTAATAACACCCGGCACCGAGCCCGGGCTGGGGCTGCCAAAGCACCGCACCTAGCGAGACCCTCGGCGAGGGGCAGAGGTGGGTGTTCCCGCTGTGCTAGGGACAGAGCCACCCAGGGAAGAAAACAGCTCGCCCAGGGTTCCGGAGGTGTGGAGAGCTAGGATAAAACCTTGGGGGGTTTCAGCTTCTGCTTGTTTCTCCACATCAGTGCGTTGAAGGTCGACCCCAGGTTGATCAGCCCAAGGTCGGAGCGCTGTAGGTGTGCTGCTGGCTTCGGAGGGGATCTTCTGCCCAGGGGAGCAGACACCGGCTACGCAGGGCAGGGAGTGGAGTAACCACCGTCCTGGTAGGAGAGGCGAGGTGATGGAGACGTTCCTCTCTCCCAGGTATACATCGGGCACTCGGAGCCAGTGCGGCAGGTAGCCTTCACCCCAGACCAACGGCACGTCGTCAGCGTTGGAGATGCCATCTTCCTCTGGGATTTCCTGGCTCTGCCTGCGGAGAGGTCGCCCAGAGCCGGGTAAGTGCTCCGTGCCGGGCAGTGCCTTCTCCTGCTGCGCGTCGCCTCCCCTGCCCCATCCCCTCTGGGTGTAACGCCCGTCCCCTTGCCTTTCCAGGGCTCCATCCTCCGAGTCCGCTCTGCTGCCGGGAGCAGGTGAGTTTGCCTCCTGCCCTGAGTTGTGCTGGCCGGCAGGTCGGCAGCCCTTCATGGCAGAGGGTAAGGGTTTGGGGGTTTTGGTTCCTTCCCTCAGCGGGTCAGATAGCAAGGGGGCTAACCAGCTAATTAACCCCAAAAGACAGTCTTCAATTAACTAGTGGGAGCCTGCCGAGGAGGGGATGTTCTGAGCAGAGCCGCTCTGGGTTTCCTGGCAGGTCTTTCAGCTCTAGCCTTCTGTCTTTCCCTGCTTCCATCTCTTCTCTCTTCTTTTTCCCTTCCTCGCTGTCCCTCTCCCTCTCTGTCTATCCCTCCCTTTCTAGAAGGAGAGAGGAGAAGTGGCTTCTCCTGTGTTGGAGGAAGCTGGAGGAATGAGCTTGGAGGTATCACCGTCGATCGACCCAGGAAGATGAGAGGGTCTAAGGGATGAAGGAAGTTGCAGGAACACTTTTATTTTCACAGAAGGGAGCTCTGAGAAGCTAAAGGATGCCTCTGAGACACCTCGGCAGACAGTTCCTCTCCCCTTGTTGTCCTCGCCGCCTTGTTTGGATGTCAGCTCTGTCCACCAAGCGGGATGTCAAAGTAAGAGCAAACTGCTTGCGGAAAAGGGGAAAATTCATCTTGTTTTAGGAGAAGCTCCTTGCCTAGTTCAGCAGCGCCTTTGGAGCCATCCCTGCCCACGAGCCCGGTCCTGCAGAGCGGCAGCCCAGTCTGCACTCTGCTTCCCCTCGCTTGGACAAAGCCAGCCGGAGGCGCTGGGGTTCAGCACCGCTTTATTCTCTGCTCTCCTGCATCCGCAAAGCTGCCGACACAGCTTCTCTGAGGGGGGGGTGGATACCCCGCTGGACCTACCCGGGTGGAAATGTCTGCTTTGCCCTCCACCCTAACACAGACGGGCTGTTACAGAGAGCAGGAGAATCACGCTGCCAGGACCAAAGGGTCGGTCACACACGAGCAAAGGGCCACCAAGATGCTGAGGGGATGGAACAGCTCTGGGATGGAGAAAGGCTGAGGGATTTGGGGCTCTTCAGGCTGGAAAAGAGACGGCTGAGGGGGGACCTTATCAACGCTTATAAATACTGACAGGGGGGTGTCAGGAGGATGGGGCCAGGCTCTTCCCAGTGGTGCCCAGGGACAGGACAAGGGGGAACGGGCACAAACTGGAGCATGGGAAGTTCCAGCTAAACCTGAGGAGGAACTTCTTTCCCTTGAGGGTGGCAGAGCCCTGGCCCAGGCTGCCCAGAGAGGTGTGGAGTCTCCGTCTCTGGAGACATTCCAACCCGCCTGGAGGCGTTCCTGTGCCCCCTGCTCTGGGGGACCCTGCTCTGGCCGGGGGTGGGACTGGGGGATCTCCAGAGGGACCTGCCAATCCTATGATTCTATGAAGCAGTCCTGAAGGATACGGATGGCTCTATCTTCCCACTGATTTTTCTCTTCAGGTATTTTCTCCGAGTCAGACAAAGAGGAGGAAGCAGGTCTGCCAGGCAGCAGCAGGATGGTGGCAAACAGAGATAAAGATGCCTCGGTCCATGTGGTGGAGTCGGTCAGAAACGAGGAGCTGCTTGTTGTGAGGCCCAGAGTGGGGCGGGAGAGCTCGAGGTCTCCTGGAGAATTGGCAAACGGTAAATCCGGGGTATTGTCACCTTGTACAGAGCTCAGCTCCTCAGGGGCACAGCGTGCACAGGCCTGCACGGCAGCTTGGTCTGTCCCTGAAAAACGAGGATCGTTATTAATATAGTACGGATAGACCCAGACACATGCTCTGAGTTGTGAGATGAAGGGCAGCAATGGGTTCCTCGTGTCCTCAGCACAGGAAGGACATGGAGCTGTTGGAGCGGGGCCAGAGGAGGCCCCGGAGATGCTGGGGGGGCTGGAGCCCCTCTGCTGTGGGGACAGGCTGAGAGAGCTGGGGGGGGTCAGCCTGGAGAAGAGAAGGCTCCGGGGAGACCTTGGAGCCCCTTCCAGTCCCTCCAGGGGCTCCAGGAAAGCTGGGGAGGGACTCTGGAGCAGGGAGGGGAGCCATGGGATGAGGGGGAANCAGGTTGCCCAGAGAAGCTGTGGCTGCCCCATCCCTGGAGGGGTTCAAGGCCAGGTTGGCCGGGGCTTGGAGCAGCCTGGGCTGGTGGGAGGTGTCCCTGCCCAGGGCAGGAGGAACTGGGTGGGATTTAAGCTCCCTTCCCACCCAAACCATTCTGTGATTCCATGATTTACCAAGGGAAGTCAGTATCGAGGGAAACTCACGTTGGTCCCCTGTCTTTTTCCCTCCTGCTGCTTCTAAGCACACCAGAAGCCCCTCTTCAGCTTGGAGCCATTTCTAATTGGCACGTTCTATTAAACCCGTCTGAAATTAAAGCTCCCGATGTCTCTATTAATAGACGCTCAGCCTCAAAGCTGCAGCAGTTCGTGGCGAGCTGCCAGAAGCAGGCAGCTGCCAGCACTCGGCCCCAGGCAGCGCTTGTTGGAAAGCTTCAACATAAAACTGTGTCTCCGCCGCTCTCCTTAAAGGCCATTTTCTAGCTGTGTGGCTTATCCTTTCGCAGCGATGCCCAGGGCAGGCCGCGTGGATGCCCTTGGGCTGTTTGCAGTGTGGTGGGGATGATGGGAGGAGATGGATTTTCCTCCTTTGCTCCTGGAAAGTTGGTGCTTTTCCTATGGAAAGTCATGTAGGAGCGTGTGTGACGCCGTGGTATGAGTTTTGCCTCGTACGTAGCTGCTGGTCCTGATAGAAGAGCATCCCATAGATGCTGTTTTCTTCTTTGTGTGGCAGAACCCAGGAAGGAGACCAAAAGTCCCAAGTCCCAGTGCTCCGTCCGCCCAGATTCCTACCGGCATTTCACTCCGCGCTTTAAGGCATCGGTGCTCCCCCAGGTGAGAGTTGTGCTGGGGCCGGTTCTCTGGGGCAGGTGACAAATGGACATTTTGGGGCAAATTTTTCAAATTATTTTCGTTTTCTTCTCTCCTTGGAAGCAGTTTGTCAGGGATGGCTGACACACTGGGAGGCTGTGCCGCCATCCAGAGAGACCTGGGCATGCTGGAGAGCTGGGCAGAGAGGGACCTCATGGAATTCAAGAAGGGCCAGTGTCGGGTGCTGCCCCTGGGGAGGAATAACCCCCTGCACCAGGACAGGTTGGGGGTGACCTGCTGGGGAGCAGCTCTGGGGAAAGGGACCTGGGAGTCCTGGGGGACAATGGGATGGCCATGAGCCAGCGATGGGCCCTGGTGGCCAAGAAGGCCAGTGGCATCCTGGGGGGCATCAAGCAGAGCGTGGCCAGCGGGTGGGGGGAGGTCATCCTCCCCCTCTGCTCTGCCCTGGGGAGGACACATCTGGAGCACTGGGGCCAGTGCTGGGCTCCCCGGCTCCAGAAGGACAGGGAACTGCTGGAGAGGGGACAGCAAAGGGCCACCAAGATGCTGAGGGGATGGAACAGCTCTGGGATGGGGAAAGGCTGAGGGATTTGGGGCTCTTCAGTCTGGAAAAGAGACGGCTGAGGGGGGACCTTATCAACGCTTATAAATACTGACGGGGGGGTGTCAGGAGGATGGGGCCAGGCTCTTCCCAGTGGTGCCCAGGGACAGGACAAGGGAGAACGGGCACAAACTGGAGCATGGGAAGTTCCGCCTAAACCTGAGGAGGAACTTCTTTCCCTTGAGGGTGGCAGAGCCCTGGCCCAGGCTGCCCAGGGAGGTGTGGAGTCTCCGTCTCTGGAGACATCCCAAACCCGCCTGGAGGCGTTCCTGTGCCCCCTGCTCTGGGGGACCCTGCTCTGGCCGGGGGTGGGACTGGGGGATCTCCAGAGGGCCCTGCCAACCCCACCATTCTGTGGAATACACCTCAGGGCCTGATGTTCAATTAGAAACCCTTAACATTAGCCCCCCTCTCTTCTCCACGGGCAGCTCTTTTCAGACTAGTAAAAAGTGAGTTGTGATCAATTCTTTTTCTGTTCAGCAAATCTGCATACGTCTTTATTCAAAAGAAATGGAAATGGCATGTGCTATTGAAAGCGAAAGACGAGTGAGCAGTGGAGTGATTCATCACTCACCCATATTTGCGAGCAGATGCGCTGGCAGAGCAGGCTGGGGATGGCAATCCATGGAGCGCAGTGAAGATAGTCAAGGCACAGCTCGCGCTCTGTTAACAAACACAGCAATAATAAACCAGAAACTTAACTCAGCCTTTACCTAAGCTCTGCTCTTGGCGGTGCAGGGAGGAAAGCTACATTCAGCTTGAACCCTCAGTTCTCTCCTCTGTCCCTCCACCCTGTAGCACTTTTTTCCCCCTCTGCTGTCTTCCTGTTGGAATATCTCCATCCCCAAGTCAGCAAAACCCGTTGGACTCTTTGCCAGCAGGACCAGCAGCTGCTCATCGGCTGGGCACTCGCTGCCAGCCCAGTTTGTGCCCCATCCGAAAGCACCTGCGCCTGGTTTTGCTGGTGCGGTTTCTCTTTTATACGTATAAGCATGCCCTGTGGTATTCATTGAATTTGAATTGCCTGGATATTGGCACGTTTTGTGTGCTCTGCCTGTGTGTGAGTACGTGTGTGTGCCTGGGCGCACGCTTTTTCTTACGGGGGTGTTGAGTGTACCTGACCCGCTCATCCTTCTGGAGCCTATTTGAAGCCAGTGTCTGTTTTTCTTTCAGAATTTCTTATCTCCTCCAGCTGGCAGTGAGGTCTTGAAGCTGAAGGGGGTGATCGGCTACAACGGGAACGGCAGAGGGAATATGGTGTGGAACCCGGACACAGGTACCACCGGGAAGGCTCTGGAGGGGCGGGGGGTGTGAGTACTGAGCCGAGGTTACGATCTTGGAGCTGTTGGGTTGGGATTTTTGCTTTAACGCAGGGGTTCGTTGTGTTGGTCAAATCCAATTCTTTGCTATTGGCAAATATTAGTTGGTACGGGCAGACTCGGGCTTCAGTTGTTGAGCGGGCGGAGCGGAAGGGAAAGCTCTCCCAAAGGCCATCTGACCTCCTTTCTCCAGGCCGGAGCGATGCCCAACAGCTTTGCTTTGCCCAGGTTCGGGGATGTGAGATTTGTCCTTACTCCACTCTCAGCCTGATGGGGAGGATGCTGACAAGCTGGGTAGAAATGTCAGCTTTTACCTATTACTGAAAAAAAAAAAAGAAAAAAAAAGAATTTTCCTGAATTGCGCTGTAGGTTGTAGTGGGTGCTGCATGCGAAGCCTTGACATGAAAACATCCGTCTCCTCCTCTTCCTCCTCTGCTAGGCTTCTTCGCCTACACCTGTGGCTGCGTCATCGTGGTTGAAGACCTGCACTCGGGATCACAGAATCACTGGCTTGGCCACGCTGAGGAGATCTCTACGCTCGCCCTCAGCCACGACGCCCAGGTAGGAGAGGCTGCTGCTGCTCCGGGATGGGTTTTGGCTGCGTCGCTTTGGGCTAAAGTCACTAAAATCCTATTTGTCCGTTCCTCCTTCCGCCTGCTGCATGGAGCCCTGGGGTTATGGGAATACAATAAGTGTTTTTGGAGCCTAGCTCTCCATTGTGCCGGCTGGGTGTGACAGTGAAGGCTGCTCCCTTCCTGCGGGAGATGCTGCCATTCCCTCCTGCCGTCAGCTGAAGGCTGTTCTCGCAGAATTTTCCCAACCACGTCGCTTTAATTTGAAACTAATAGTTGCTAAGACTAACTAATGAAGTGTTCTCTAATTATTTACCGAGCTCTCAGTGACAACGTATCGTTCTGTTAGGTTCTTGCCTCTGCCTCGGGAAAGAGGAGTGGAGATTCCCATTGTCAGCTCTGCATCTGGAACGTCCGGGATGGGGTTCGCACAGCAAGCCTCTTCCATCACAAGACGCAAGTACAAGCCATGGCCTTCTCTCGGGACGACAGGTTCCTCGTCACCCTAGGTGAGGACACCCGTAACGCCGGGTGTGGGCGCAGGACTGCACCCTAGAGTAGCTCAAGGGATGGAGATGGGTCATACCTGCGAGAGGGGTACCAGGCTCGTGGGCATGAACCTGTTGCTCGGTAGCCTCGGGACAATGGATAATGCAGCATGGAAAGCTGCAGGAGCCCTCAGGTCCTCCTGGGAGTAGTGACCATCTGCAGGGACACTCCTTGCAGCTAAACGTGCTTCCCGGGCGCTGTCGGCAGCGTTTCGAGGGGAAGCACGCACCCTCTGCGTCTCGGCCGCAGGCTCCCTCCAGCTCCCCTTCAGTGCTTTCTCATCGCCCCAGCTAGCTCGTTTAGCCTGGAGTTACGGCTTTCTCCCGCCTCACTAGCGCTTGTCAAGCCCGTGTAAATAGTTTGCAGTTACTATATATAGTATCCAAAGGGAAAAGCCTTCTTCTGGACTTCTTATTGCTGCTGAGGTGGAATTGCATAGAAGTAGCCAGGCTTCAAACTGTGAGCCTCCTGCCAGGCAGCGATGCCAGCACAAGCCGGACGCTCAAGCTGTCTGTTTTGTTTAGGCAGGGGACATTTAAAGGACAAATGTGCAATTAGTAAGTTCTTGTTTTGCATGAGAGAGGACCTGCGGAGCAGGCAATTCACTCTCTCTGGGCTGGTGAGTCTGCCCTTGGAAGAAAGCAAGCTCTGCTGGAGAGAAAGAGCTTTGTGCTCTCCACGGAGCGGCGTGGGAGAGGAGCCCTCCTCCTCCTCCAGCGTCGGTCTGGGCTGCGGGGAAAAGCCAAAAGCCTCCACTGAGGTTGTGGAGCCTGGGAAAGGCAGCAGGAGAGCACTGTCCTGCGGAGCTGTCTGGGAGCCGGGGATGTTTTGCCATCACCGAGGCCGGTGCCTTCTGCTGCCACCCAGATAGAATCACAGAATCGCTGAGGTTGGAAGGGACCTTTAAGATCATCAAGTCCAACCATTAACCCCCCCTGACAAAAACCCCTTCTAAACCCTGTCCCTCAGCACCTCATCTACCCTTTTCTGAAACACCTCCAGGGATGGGGAATCCACCCCCTCCCTGGGCAGCCTGTGCCAATGGTTAATAACCCTTTCAGTGTAAANCACGCTCGGTTCCCATCTCAGCTTTGACCTCAGCAAAGGTGACATCCCTTTCTTGCGTCAAGACTGTAGATATCCCTGATGGCAGAGTAGCCCTGGAGGGCTGGTGTGAGGCACACGTTGAGGTGTGCAGTAGCTCCCGAGGATGTTGGAACAGCAGAAGTCCTGCTCTGCCCGCTGCAATCCCTACTTTGCCAGCCATCGTCCGGTTCAAACGCTGGCTGCAGGCCCCGCTGCAGGGCCAGATTCACTACAACCTCCGTCAGGAAGCGCTGGGACAGTTATACCTGTCCTCAGCGCGGGTGGGGACCCATCACATCGTGCAGCTTTTGCTGAGCAGGCAAGGAGCCGCCCTGGGACGGCGTTCCTGGCATTTGTCTCCGACCAACTGGACAAGGGGGTGACACAGTTGACGGGCGCGTGCAGGGTATCTGCTTGCGAGTATCAGGCTGCGGGGTTTCCTCCCACCCTCTTTCATGTTCCACCCAGGGGACTACAGCGATCGAACCATTGCTCTGTGGAATACCTACACTCACGAACTCATCTCGTCGACTTGTATCTCGGAGCCAGTCCATGACGTGGCTTTTAGTCCTTTTTCTCACAGAGACCTGGCCTGCGTGGGGAAGGGAGCTGCGATGTTTTGGCTGTTGGAGCAGCGGGGAGCTGATGTCAACCTCAAGGTAAACTTCAGTTTTACCTCCTTCTAAAATTTCTGATCAGCATCTCTTGACTTCTTTTCCAAGCCCCTGGTGAGCGTGATGGAGGCTCTGCCTCCACAAGTCTATGGGAGCCGATAATTTCTCTTTGTGAGATGACGTTGGCTGCCCATGAGTGGCTTTCAGTTGTATTTGAGGCATTAACTGGATAAATCGAGGGTAGGAGGAGGGTTGGGGGGTTTTTTTTCTGATGTAGGTAAGCACCATATTCTCTTTGATGTCTCTGTTTTACATGCTCCGCCAGGTTCATCGCGTCCCTGCCCCGGACGTGCTAGGGCCGGTGGAGCTGACCTCCCTCTGTTACGGTGCCGACGCTCTTCTTTATAGCGGGACCAACTCAGGCCAGATCTGTGTGTGGGACACCCAGACGAATTGCTGCTTCATGACATGGGAGGCCGACGAGGGCGAGATCGGTGGGTGCAGACGCCCCGGGCGTCTGTCAGGGCTGCGACAAATTCCCTGGGAACTCGTTAGGAAAGAATAGCAATGAGCTTGCAGGGCTTCTGATTTCAGCTGTGCTCAGAAAAATCAGTTTGCTGTGTCCACAAGATGCGTGGGGGTGGCAACGGATCCCTGGATTTCCCTGAGTTTCTTTGTCAGAGCTGGGGTTACCACTTATAGTTTGTAAAAATGCTGGGTATTGGGCTGTAAAAGACCCCCCGCTGCCCTGCCCGGCTGAACCGGTGGCCTGGCTGTCGGGAGCACGCCTCGGGTGATGGCTGAGCGCGGCGGATATTCATGGATGTCCTTCATTCCCCCGCCGCCTCCCAGGTGTGCTGGCCCACGGGCGCGACAGGCTGGTGAGCGGCAGCAACACGAAACGCATCCGCCTGTGGGCAGTGGGCGCCGTGCCGGAGCTGAGGCTGAAAGGTGCCGACGCCAGGTAGGAGGTCGTGGCCCCAACGTCCCCACCGTGCCCCCGTCTCCAGAACACTCCGTGCTCTTGAGATGCTCTTCCCCTCCTCCGGCAGCTCCCAGGACCTTGCAAGGACAGACGGCGGCTCTGCCTGCAGCCGTGCTGCTCCTGTTGCTCTTCATCCTTAGCTTTTCCTCTCCATCCCGTGACTGATGATTCTTTCTGTCTGGATCTTTTTACTGAATTTTTGCCACAGGTAGCTGAACCCTCTTAATACTGGGATGAGGGGAGTTTATCACGCCCAAAGTTTGTGCCGGTGGTTTGTAGGAACTCCTTTAAGAGAATTAGTGAGAGCGTATTGCCTTTGCTTCTTCTGTCGCGCTATTGCATCCCCCGTTTTCCTTCTTTCCTATAAAAGACGGTTGCAGCGTGAATGTAGTGGTAGTCACTGTTGGAGGTAGAGGAGCACCTCAGGGAGCCATTTAGCTGCAAATACACGACTGGGGTTATTAGAAAATTGCATTTAAAGGAGACGGAGTGGCTGTTCCAACAGTCGAGCCGGTCCCTCTCGCATCCTCCCTTCCCCCAGGTCCAGCTCAGTCCTGCTAGAACACGAGATTACCCTCGATGGGACAATAGTCAGTGCAGCCTTTGATGATTCCTTAGAAATGGGAATTGTGGGCACCACGGCAGGAACGCTGTGGTACGTCAACTGGACGGAGAGCACAAGCATCCGACTCATCAGCGGCCACAAGAACAAGGTCAGAGGGGCTGGGCCGGGGTGGTTTGTCCCGCGGGGCAGCGAGTGCTGTGTGTGCTCTCCGGGCTCCGGGAACGATGTGGTGCCTTCAGAAGCATTCCCTGGTCTGGCTGCGGGAGAGGTCAGGCAGCTGCAGGGCTCGCTAGTGCCGAGGGAGATGGGGAGGAGTCTGGAGAGAGAACTCTGCACCCTGAGGAGTCTAATTTCAAGAAGTCGGAGCTCATCTGCTCTAGCCTCAGGTGTTTTCACAGCCTCCGCCTGGGAGCAGCTCTGGGCCCTTCTGCTGGAGGGGAAGAATGTTGTTTGCAGTCACTAAGGCTTCGCTCCGAGTGCCGCGACTGCTGCCTGCCTTCTGTGCGCTAGTTGGGCATTCATACCGGATGTTTTCTTTGCCTAAAACATTAAAACAAAAAAAACCAAACCACAAACAGATGAAGAATCACAGACTGGTGGGGTTGGCAGGGCCCTCTGGAGATCCCCCAGTCCCACCCCCGGCCAGAGCAGGGTCACCCAGAGCAGGGGGCACAGGAACGCCTCCAGGCGGGTTGGAATGTCTCCAGAGACGGAGACTCCACACCTCCCTGGGCAGCCTGGGCCAGGGCTCTGCCACCCTCAAGGGAAAGAAGTTCCTCCTCAGGTTTAGCTGGAACTTCCCATGCTCCAGGTTGTGCCCATTCCCCCTTGTCCTGTCCCTGGGCACCACTGGGAAGAGCCTGGCCCCATCCTCCTGACACCCCCCCGTCAGTATTTATAAGCGTTGATAAGGTCCCCCCTCAGCCGTCTCTTTTCCAGACTGAAGAGACCCAAATCCCTCGGCCTTTCTCCATCCCAGAGCTGTTCCATCCCCTCAGCATCTTGGTGGCCCTTTGCTGTCCCCTCCCCAGCAGTTCCCTGTCCTTCTGGAGCCGGGGAGCCCAGCACTGGCCCCAGTGCTCCAGATGTGCCCTCCCCAGGGCAGAGCAGAGGGGGAGGATGACCTCCCNCCATTCCAACCAAATGACTGGTTTGAATTTTGCTGTTGCTCTGGGGTATCTTTATGCTACAGAAAAAAAGATTTCAAATGACAGAAGACTTTACTTACACCTGTGTCCCATAGCCCCTGGTCCTAGCTTTGGGGTTAGATTTACCGGTTTCCATTACAAGCCTAGTTGTCAGCCCAAGATTTAAGCGCAAAACCAAAGCTCCCCACCTTCCTTTAGGTCTGGGGCTTCTTGTTTGGTGTCTCCTATGAGACACCTGGGGGATGAGAGGGCAGAGGAGCTGATGTCCTCTAGGCTGCGGCATTTGTAGGGTCCCAGTTCCCCGTCTCCGTTCCCACTGCAGGTGACCGAAGTGTGCTTCAGTCCCGACGAGACTCACTGTGCAACGTGCGGGGAAGACGGCAGCGTGAGGATTTGGTCTTTGGGCAGCGTGGAGCTGGTGGTACAATTCCAGGTGCTCAACCAGGTAATTGTTTGGGATACGGCGAGCTTTTCCTCTTGGTAGAGAGCACAGTCCACTGCCTGGGATTGCAAGGACTGCTGTGTCTTCGTGGAGCAGACTGAAGTTGGAGAAATACTTGCAGGTGGAGCTTGTAGCGTGCTTGCTCTCTTCGCTGTGTCATCGGGTCTCTGCCCGGGTTGCTTTGCAGAGCTGCCAGTGCCTGGCCTGGAAGCCCCATCCCGTCGGTGCGTGGGGAGCCGAGAACCAGCACGTAGTGGCAGGGTACAGCGATGGCACCATCCGCGTCTTCAGCATTTCCAGGACGGAGATGGAGCTGAAAATGCACCCCCACGCTGTTGCGCTGACGGCAATTGCCTACTCCACAGACGGTGAGGCTGCCCCTCGTACCAGTGGGGAGACATTGCCCCGGGGAGCGCGGCTTGGTCATGCCTGGGTTACCCCGACCTCCAGCTGCTCTCTGTACCGCTGACCTGCCCAAAAACCTGCGCCCGGGGAGAGCCAGAGAGCTTGTGTCAGTAAGCTCTGGTAGCCGCCAGCGGAGCACGTGGCAAATGGGACACGGGAGGTATATTGGCAATGGTGTAGCAAAGGGGTTTGGGTACAACAAACATGCCCTTGTGTCCTTCTTATAATCTGCAGCAGCTCTTCTTCAGTGTAGTGTTTTAGTGGGTGTCTCTGACACATCTCACCGTACCCAGCCCTTGACTCAGATGTTCCCAGCCCCTCACGGTGTTTGGGGACACCGGTATCCCACGATCTCAGACCTGTCTCCTATGGGCTTTTTCTTCTCCTACAAGAAGTGTCCCATTCTTTTCTCTTCTCTGCCCGCAGGAGAGATGATCCTCTCAGGGGGCAAGGACGGGCTCGTGGCTGTCAGCAGCCCTCGCACCGGAATGACCATCCACGTCCTCGCTGAGCACAAAGGCTCCCCCATCACCGTCCTCCAGTGCGCCAGGAAGCAGGTGAGACCTCACCCTCTGCCCCAGCGCTGCCAGCGACCAAGTTCCCCGTGTGTCACTGCAGCAGTGGGGCCGGATCGGTCAACAAGTTTGCTTCGTTGTCCCACGCCTTTCCTTTTCAAGCCCGCATCCCCTCCAGAAAAACTTCTCAGTTTTTCCAGGGATGTCTTCAGTGGGGTAATCCATGGGTGCTGCAAGTGCGATCCCGAGTGATACTGTGCCCGTGGGCGGGGGGACCTTTGGTGGCTGTTGTAGACACACTGCACGCAGGCGTGACGTCTGCCTGCGCCACGGGCTCTTGGAGAGCAGCACCCCTTGAAAGCCACCCGGGCTGTGAGCTTTCAGCCCCTGTGCCCCCGAGCAAGGGCTCGGCATGCTTTCCCCACATCTCTCCTTGGCAGCCTGGCCTCCCGTGTGTAGCTGGCTCCTCTGTGGGGCTAGGAGGACTTGGTTGGGCAGCAACGTGATGGTTTTAGCATCTCCTTTGTCCTTCTCTTCATGGAGAGTCTTTTTCCTTTGTGCGGCAAAAATGAGAATAATTCAGCCTAAATTCGCAGGCTTTAAAATCATCCGTGCTGCAAAGCTGTGTTCCCTGGTAATCCTAGACTTAGGAGATCCTCCTTGGTTTTAGGTGAAGGGTTTTGTTAGGGGATACTTGGTATCTGCAAGCACTCCCCTGGGAGATGTGCATATCTGGAGGGCGTTTGGAGAAGAGATCTGTATTGTTCCAGCCAGGCGCTCACCCCTCTTTCAGCAGCCTCTTCTGCTGGCCCTTTCAGCCCAGAGCGTACAACCGGTTCCCATACCTTGTCCTATTTTATTCCAAGCTATTTTAACGTTAAACCTTGCGTTGATCCCCTACTGCGTAAGGCCTGTGTTCCCACCAGCTCTAGTAGCAGTTTTCTTTGAAACTTCTGTACTGCCAGAGTTAACAGCGTTGTTTTTATCTTCCGTAGTACCGGGACTTTGGGGTGGAAGGAGGCGAGCTCTGGCTGGCCACCAGTTCGGACCGGCGGGTCAGCGTCTGGGCCTCCGACTGGCTGAAGGATAAGTGCGAGCTCCTCGACTGGCTCAGTTTCCCGGCTCCTGCCGGCCCCGAGGTGAGCGTGGCACCTGCCGGCCCCTGCGCGCTCGTGGCGTGGGTCTCGGCGCCAGCCGAGCTGGCGGAGGGATGCCTCAAGGCTCTGAGCGGGATGGCGACAAAGAGAGCGTGTGCTTAGGGAAGTCACCTTCATAGTTCTGCTGCTCGTAGAGTATCTTCTCAGTGCACATTTTTGCCTGTCGAGAGGCAGCGGGGATTGCAGCAGTGCCTAACCGCCGGGAAGCACTGACTTTGTGAGCGTGAGGAGTCAAAAACCGCATCTGCAAAGAGCTGACACCCCCCTGCTACGCCAAACAGAGCACAGGCAGGTGCCAGCACAGCGCGCAGAAGAGAGGTCTCGTTACGAGCGTGCTGCTGACTTTGACGCTCCCAAAGAGCATGAATATTCAGAGCCAGGAGCCCAGTCCTGGGCTCACGGAGCCGCGTACTCGAGCCCTGCCTGTCTGTGATGCTTTGCAGGACACTTGGGCTCCCACCCAGGCGTGGGATTTGGGCAGCAGGACTAGAAGGGGAGGAGGGTGTGTATCGGGGAGGAGGTGGAGACGGTCCCCGGTACGTGACACTGGCATGCAGAAGGGAGCTGCGTCTTTTCGGGGGGGGCAGAGATGCCTCAGCCTGACACCCTCAGGGCCAAGCACCCTCCAGGCCCATACAGCAGTTGGGTTCTGTCAATGTTTCTTCTGTTTGTTTCCAAAACGATGGGTTTCCTCTCCATGAAGGAAACTCGCTACAGGCCTCCCCACAGTGAACAGGGGAAGGATTCATCTTGCATCCGCTCCCTGAGATCTATCTGCTGGGCCCTATTTTCTTGTGTTAAACTGATCCGTAACCCAATCCCACCTTCGAGCCCATGTAGCAATAATGCCTCAGTGGAAATTCAACCTGTGGGAACCTCAGGTGTCCCACTCCTATGACAGTAAACAATTTGCTTCAGGTTTCCATGGATGCTCCCTGCTTCTTTGCCCTGAGAGCGTCTGAGATGGCAATGCAAGAGGGAGGAAACAGCTTCCATCATACTGATTTCCCACTGCTCGGACACCCGCAGCCCAAGGGCTGGTGTCCCTCCGTGCTCTCCTTTTGTCCCCGCTGTGTTGGGTCCGGTTGGAGAAGCTAAACTCAATTTTCTTCCCTTTGATTTCCCCCACCAGCGCCTCGGCAGCCTCCCGCCCAGCCTGGCCGCCTTCTGCCCTTGGGAACCCGGTACCCTGGTCTACGTCGGCTTTGGGATGCAGAAGGAAGCCTTGTTTTACAGTCTGCGCAAGAAACAGGTACTCGTGCCCCCGCAGCTGCTCAGGGCAACAGCTTTTCATCTCCCAAAGTTGGAGTCTGGTGAGCGGCGGGGCCCTGCCGTGCCTCGGGCTGCGTCTGGGCAGGCTGCCAGTCCCCGCTGCTGCCCTGCCGCCTCTCCATCCGACCGGAGGGGAAGGCGCTCGCTGTCAGGAGCACTAACCATCTCTAAATCTTTTGTGTTGAGTCTCCTCTGCAAAGTCGATGCCTTTGGCAGGTTTCCGAGCTCGGAGGGGTCAGCCTCCCCCTTGAGAGGAGCCCTTTACCCTCCTAACGACTGTCCCTGCAGCAGCTCTGGTCTCCTGCCTGCTCGTTTCTGAGCTGCTGGTGTGTTTCTCTTCCTGGGGAGCAGGTAGTGGAGAAGATCTCCTTGCCGTACTTCGCCACGTCGCTGAGCCTGTCTCCTGCTGCACGCTTCATGGCAGTCGGCTTCGGCGGTGAGTACCAGAGGCTCTGCTGGCCAGGCTGCCTCCTCCCGGCTGCCTTTGGTGGGGAGGGATCTCCCCTTCTTCCTGCAAGGTGGGGCAGGGGGGGGAAACCAAGCGTCTTTTTTCCTTTAAATGAGAGAGACATTGGACCTTGGGAGCTACGGGAGCAGCAGGACTGTGAGAATAGTGTGGTGAGCCGGGCTAGGGAAGGGATCCTCCCCCTGTACTGGGCACTGGTGAGGCCCCCCCTCGAGTGCTGCCTTCAGTTTTGGGNGTAGCTGCCCTGCTCCTGGGCAGGGTATGTCAGGCAAGGAGAAAGCTGTGGAAGACTCATAGGTCAGGAACAAGATGCATGAGCTCAGTCCCGTTTGTCAACGAGCAAGATTTGTCCCTGGAATGACTCCTCGGGGTCCGTAGGGCTGTCCTCATCTCCGTTTGTGAGTGAACAGCTCTGTGGCTGTGTGAGCTACAGCTTGGCAGGCACAAGGGACCTTCCCCCAGCACCGGGACGCTCAGCACCCTTCTCCCCTCAGGAACACTTTGCTCCTGTAGCTGTTTGTATCCGCCTGAGGAGGCAGCGCTCGTGCCCACCCCGCTCTGGCAGCGGCTCCGGAGAGCGGGGTGAGCTCCGTGCCTGCCCCAGAGCTGCAGGAGCACAGGGGGCTAGGGCAGGGCTGAATGTGCATCTGACACAGCGTGTGGAGCTGCCCTGTCGCGCTCTCTCCCCATTACCGCCTGTTAATTAATTACCTGCTTGCTTCGCCAGGAAGCCCTCTCCTCTCGCTCAGCAGGGCCGAGAGGACACGGGGGGTGAGCGGGGACAGTGCCGCAGGCGGGGACAACCCCCATGGCACTGGAGAGCCCCCTTTCCCCAGCCCTGAGCCCCCTCCTTTCCCCACAGAGCGGCTCCTGCGGCTGCTGCGCTGCCCCTCCGGCGAGGCGCAGGACTACGCCGGCCATGACGACGCCGTCCACCTCTGCCGCTTCGCCCCCTCGGGCCGCCGCCTCCTCACGGCCTCCCACAGCGCCGTCCTCCTCTGGGAGCTCACGGACAGTTGAGCCGGCAGCTCCCCGGACCCAGCGGGGCAGCCGGGCCCCTGCTCCCCTGGGCCGGCCACG
>VXBO01002890.1:71982-86634 GCA_013400135.1 Rhinoptilus africanus
GACCGGGCCTGCCCGTGACGGGGAGACCTGTCCCCCGCCGTGCCCGCCCCGGTGGCCGTGCCCTCCAGCCGCCGTTTCTGGCCGTTCCTGCGGGCGCCGCTCTTCCCGTGGCTTCCTCCGGCTGCCCTCCGCCGCTCTACCGGCCCCCCCCGCCCCCCAGGGCAGGGNTGCCCCGCGGGTGTGATTCGGGCCGGCTGTTGGCCCCCGTCGGCGGGCCGGTGCCAATGCCTTCCCTTTCTTTCCTAGCCCAGGTGGGGAAGACGTCTCTGATCATGGCTCTGGTGGGCGAGGAGTTCCCCGAGGAGGTGAGTGCCCCCTCGCTGGGTGCCCCGAGGCGGGGGGGGCCGCAGCGCGCCGCTCCCCGTGGACCGGTGACAGCCCCGGGGGATGGTTTTCGTGAGTTTGAGCCCCTGAGGACCGCACCCCAGTGTGGCTGGAACGGTGTCGGCACCGGTTTGTGTTCTCATCCCTGGCTTGGGATGCCGTCTGCCCCGGGGAGGGGTCCCGCTCCCCGCTGCTGCAGCCGGAGCGCTGGGCTCCGGGCTCTCTGGGTCCAGCAGCGCGGCAGCCTGCGGGGCCCAGCCTGGCCTTGCGTGGCGGGGACGGCTGCTCCCCAGCTCCGGCCTTGCTGTGGTGGCACCAGCACAGAGCCCTTGGAAGGGGCCGAGCCGCTCTCCCTGCCCTTCTGCTTGTGTCTGGGGATACACCCCGTGCTTTGAGCTGGGCCATCCGCAAGGAGCAGCATCCAGCCTGCCTGCCTGTGCCCCTCGGAGCCTCTGGCTCCGGGACCCGCTGTCCCATTGCGATCTGGGTGAGGAATCGGCATCGCTCTGGCCGCGTGTGCTGTCAGGTGGCTTCTCCTACTGCCCGCAAGCAGTTGGTGCTCTCTGCGGTGTTCCCAGTGACAGGAGGAGGGGCGATGGGCACAAGCTGCAACGTAGGAAGTTCCGTTCAAATACGCGGAAAAACTTCTTTCCAGTGAGGGTGCCAGAGCCCTGGGACAGGCTGCCCAGGGAGGGTGCGGAGTCCCCTTCCCTGGAGGTTTTCAAGCCCCGTCTGGATGCAGCCCTGAGTGATGTGCTCTGGGCAATCCTGCTTTGGCAGGGGGTTGGACTGGATGAGCTCTAGAGGGCCCTTCCAACTCTGAAATTCCATGATTCCGTGAAGCATCAGTTCCGAGGGCTTGGGGGAGGACCGGCTCCATGCACCTTCTCATGCTCTCACAGCAAAGCCCGGACAATCAGCTTAGTGCTTCTCCCAGCTGCCGAGAGGTCAGGGCGGAGAGCCTGGGGAGTGCTGAGGGCTTATCTCCGGAGCTGTAGCGGGGGCGGCAGCGCTGAACTTGTCTGAAAGCTGGTTTCCCTGGCAGGACTCTGCGCTATCAGGAGCTGTGTCTCGAGGGAGGGCTCAAGGCTGGGAGGCAGGCAGAAGTTTCAGCTCAAGGACACTGTGTGTGAGGACTGGACTGTAGTAAACCGAGCCACAGCTGCAGCCCGGTGGGCCCAGAGCGATCCGTGATCTTGGAGCTCATCCCACCTGGCAGGGAGGGCGCTGGGCAGCCGTTGCAGGGGGGTGTGAAGTCTCTTGTCACCCGTGCTCTCAGTTGCATTTGGTGTGGCTGGCCGGAACAGAGTCTGCTGGCTTTGCAGGTGCCACCTCGTGCGGAGGAGATCACGATCCCGGCCGATGTCACCCCCGAGAAGGTCCCAACGCACATAGTGGACTACTCAGGTGGGGTCCCATCCCTCCTCGCTCCCTGCCGGCCTCGCTTCTCTCCTTCTCCGCCCGGCTGAGGGGAGTGGGAAGGGGTCCCCGCTTGCCGGGGGTGGTTGGTGACAGCTCTCTTCCCCATCCAGAGTCGGAACAGACAGAGGATGAGCTGCAGGAGGAGATCGCGAAGGTGAGCAGGGCTGGAGGAGGGTGTTGCAGGATGGGAGCGTGCGATGCCCGTAGCCCTGCAGCTGGCGAGTGGTGCGCGGCTGCTCGCTCTCCCCGTTAGCCTCCCGGCACTGCGCAGGCAGTTGGTTATCTGTGGATTAACGCTATCGGTTTGTTTAGAGGTTTGTTTAATCCTTCTCTGTCTTGTAAGCTGTTGTGTGTGGCTTGCCCCGGCCCTCCGGGGAGCCTCCAGAAGGAGAGCGGTGGAGGGCAGCTCGCTGCCCACCAGGAGGTGGAGGAGGCTGCTGAGCAGCTGATGTTAGTTTAGCCCCGGCGTGTTCCCGACGGACTCAGAAGAGGGGAAAAACAGTTGCTGATCTTGGGCGAGACCCCCCTGCTCCCTACATTAGGTTCCTGTGGCCACCTGATGAAGCAGTGGCACAGAGGAGGCGTTTTGGGAGCTAGAGCCCCAGAGAGTGCTGGGAGGGGAGGGATGAGGGCTCCCACATTCCTCGGAGACTCTGTGGAGGAATAATCCAGCCGACTGGCTGCGGGGGGGGGCAGCTGCTCTTCTCTGCCCTGGGATTAACCCCAGCTCCGCACAGAGGACCTCTTGATTACAGATATTAAAACTCTCTCTCTCCTGCGTGTCTCCTGTGAGCAAAGCTATTTAATCCTTCTACCTCGGTGGCTAATAGCCAAGGAGGTGGGCCGGCGGGCACGGGGGTCCTGCTCCCTCCGCCCAGACAGCAAGAGTATATAGAGGCTTAAAATGGCTCCGGGAAATCCTGCCTAAACCCTTGTGTGTGTCCTCGGGATTAGCACTAAACTCTCTCCTGAAAGGGCCGGTGATCCCTCCTGTCTGCTTCAAACGGAGCGGTGGTGTCAGTGCTGTCTACGCGGGGCCGGGGAGGGGAGGGGAGGAGGACGGTGGCTGCTGGCCCGGCACAGGGCACGGGCAGAGCCGTCGTGGGGGGACAGTGAGGTGTGGGGACCGGAGCCGGGTGTCAGGCGTGGAGGCAGATGCGCTCAGAGCAGCTCCCCGCGCAGCGGCTGAAGCAGAGGAGCGAGTCTTCGCTCCGAGCAGCCCCTTGCAGAGCTTGTGTTGACGGCGGGCGAGTCGTCGCTGTCGGAGGGGTGTGTGTAGGTGGCCACCCTCACATTTGCTCTGAGTTTCAGTGCATGTGCCACAGCAGCCCGTGGGGCCGGGGCTGCCTGGCCGTGGGGCTGCGGCAGGGCTGTGCCTTGGGCTCAGGCTGCCTCCCCGCTGCGGTGGGTGCGCTGCAGGGGCCCTCCCTCACCACCCTCTGCCGCTTCTCTCTTGCAGGCCAACGTGGTCTGCGTGGTGTACGATGTCACCAAGGAGGCCACGATCGAGAAGGTAACGGGTCCCCTGCGGAGCCCTGAGTGTCCCTGCTCCGGCAGCAGACCCAGAGGCTCCTTCTCTGCTGCCACAGCTTTTTGGTGTGGGTGGTACCCCCAGCCCTGTGAGGATTTGGGGTTTGAGACCCCTGGAAGCAGAGCCAGGCTGAGCACAGCCCAAGCTTGCTGCCACGTTGGCTGTTGTCCTCACTTGCTGAGGGGCAACAGGCTTGTCACATCCTTCTGCTGGCATCCAGCATCCCTGGGTCTGCTCTGCCTGCTGGTGCGGGGGACCGCCGGGGAGCAGATGGCTGCGGGGCCCTGCTGGCTGCCGCGGCGCCTGTGCCGGGAGCTGTGCTGGGAGCTGCCTCTCCCTCCCCAGGCTGCCCTGACGGGCCTCTCCCTCTGCTCACCTTTCAGATTCGCACAAAGTGGATCCCCATGGTGAACGGGGGAGTCGAAAAGGGCTCCAGGTACCGCGTGGGGCATGGTCTGTGGGTGCGGAATTGGGGGACTCTGGAGGCTGCGGGGTCCCCACCACCCTCTCGTCCTCCTGAGGTTACTGAGATCAAACCAGCTTTGTGGTGTGTGGCCAGACCGCTTCTCCTACGAGAAGAACGTGGGGGCTTTTCTCCCTCACAGATCTATCTGAGGCAGAGGGCTGCGGGAGAGGGTTCCTTCTTCCCTTGATCTCTTCTCAGCCAGGCAGGGAGAGGAGGCTGCCAAGGGAGTATGGGAGCACAGAAGCCGCAATCTGTGCGTGGATTTCTTAGGCAGAAGGCTGCTGTGCTGGATTAAAGGCTCCTGAACATATTGTTGCTGGGTGAAAGCGTAAGCGGGATCAGGCAGTCTGTTTCTCCAGATGGATGCTCCCAGCCGTGGGAGGCAGGAAAGCTGCTGTGGACCTTGCAGAGGAGGGTGGGGAGGCTCCCCAGCCTGCTCCCCGGGAGCACGTGTGGCCGGGGCAGCGCTGAGACCAAGAGAGGGATGGCCTTGTTCATGCTCTCTGATACTCTTCCTTTCTTCCCCAGGATCCCCATTATTTTAGTGGGAAACAAGTCTGACCTGCAGATGGGGAGCTCCATGGATGTCATCCTGCCCATCATGAATCAGTTCTCGGAGATTGAGACCTGCGTGGAGGTGAGGGAACCGGAGGCTTTCTGCGAAGCCTCCCTGAGGGCTAGGAGCACCTGTCTGGCGTGAGCCAGGGAGCCTTTGTGCTTGCGGAGATCTGCTCTGCTAACGTTGCTCTGCGGAAATACCCCCCTGTCTGGGTCTTGAAGGCTTTCTGTCCTTCGTCTTCCTCGCAGGGAGTGGGTCTCAGTGCCCGCTCTGCCTCTCCAGCTGTAACTGGTGTTGGAGCTATGTGCAGCCCCTGTTTGGCTCTGTGGCTGTGGAACGGGCGCAGCAAAGCCAGAGCATGAGCAGGAGGTTTCCCTTTGGTTTTTTCCCAGTGTCAGACAGACATTGCTCTGTGCTTTGATGCGCAACTTGTCTGGCTTGGGGAGCCCATATTCTCCTCCTTCTGCTCCTTGTCACCAGCCCATCGCCTGTCTGCGCTCACAGGGTTTTCTCTTCCTTTGAACCCCCAGTGCTCTGCCAAAAACCTCAAGAACATCTCTGAGCTCTTCTACTATGCCCAGAAAGCTGTGCTGCACCCCACCGCCCCCCTCTACGACCCAGAGGAGAAGCAGGTAGGAAGCACCTCTCGACCGCTGGAGGACTCTCCTTCCCGTCACAGCGCTCTGGCCTGGTGCTGTGCTTTTGCCTCTGCGTAGGAGGGTGGAAAGTTTGGGCCAAGGCAGCCAGAACAAGGGGGAAACAGTACCCCTGGGGGGAGCTGATGGAGGGGAAAATACCCATCTCTCGTGCTCAGCTCAGCCAGCTGAGAATATCCAGGCCAGAGAGATCTGAAAAGACCAGGGGTGTGTTGAGGTGGAAGCTCTCGTGCTCCAGACCATGTGTTAGCCATGGTGGGAAGGGTCTGGGAGAAACCTTCCTGGAGGCTTGTCCTGCTTCTGACTCCCAGCTCCGAGGTGGCTGTGGTACTGGCCTAGCTGGACCAACACAGGAAGGGAACCCCTCTGCGGATGGGGAGGCGGGAGGAAGGGCCGGGCTGAAGGTGCTGCCCTGTTTTTGTCACTGTGGTCGTTCCCTTGCAGCTGAAACCTGCGTGTGCGAGAGCACTGACCCGGATTTTCAGCCTCTCGGACCAGGATAACAACCAGATCCTTAGTGATGATGAACTCAACTACTTCCAGGTAGGGCTGGCTGCGGAGCTGAGATATCCCCCAGTCCCTTGTGGGAAGCCCCTGGGGTGTCTTTTCCTTCCAATACCAGGCAGAAAGGCTGCCCCTCTCCTGACACAGCCATCGCCTTTGCATTCAGTACTTCTGACGAAGTACAGCTGAAGCACCCTAGGGTGCATCTCCGAGCACGTGAGGATGCACAGGTCTTCCATCTTCACTGAGCTTGGGCTGAGCTTGCTCTGCAGTGGGAAGAGCAGGAGGCTGTGGAGATGTCACGAGTCTCCTGTTATTGGGATGCTGAGGAGTAGAGTCTAAGCCTGTAAACTCTGAGCTGGGTGGATTTTCTCTCCTAGGAACACCATCTCCTTGCCAGGGGAGAGAGATGCTGGCGAGACAGAGGGTCGGGCTGTCTGTGTGCTTTGCTGATGATGACCTTCTTTCTCTTGGGAGGTAGAAGTCCTGCTTTGGAAACCCACTGGCTCCTCAGGCCCTGGAGGACGTGAAGATGGTTGTGTGGAAGAACACCACGGACGGGGTGCAGGACAACGGCCTGACCTTAAACGGTAACAGCATAAGGGCTCCATGCCCCTTCCCAGCGAGGGATGGAGGGACCCATCTCCTTCAGCACACTGAGAGGGGCCCTGTCCTTGGGCCGAGCCTCCTGGCTCTCATTCCAAGCCTAACTAGTCCCTCTTGTCGAGGCCTGAGCCTGCTGTGGCTACTGGAGCTCTCTGTCCACACAGCCTGTTTTCCCAGGGAAAGTGTGGTCCCAAAGAATGGATCCCTGAGGCTGAGTGCTTGGTTGGCCCCACTGTGTCCCTCATCTCTCCCGCAGGCTTCCTCTTCCTCAACACGCTCTTCATCCAGAGGGGTCGGCATGAGACCACCTGGACCATCCTTCGCCGCTTTGGGTACGACGACGAGCTGGACCTGACGGATGACTATCTCCACCCCCAGTGCGTATCCTGCTGTGGCGTGGGGTGGGCAGGGTGTGACGTCCCCGCGGTGCGCAGCTCGGGCTCCCCAGCACCTTTGGTAGCTCCTTCCTGCACCCTGAGGTCTACCGCATTCCTCAGCTGAGGCTGAATCCGCACCCTTAGCTCATGGTCAGGTTCATGCTCCTCACCTTCCCCAGCGGGCAAGCAACAAATACAACGGGCCTTGGAGCTGCTGGCTGTGCTGCTGGCTCTGACGTAGGCGGGCGAGGAGGTGGGGAATGCAGGCCTGTCCCTGGCTTCCCTTGACATCAGCCAGGGGGTTTTGAAGGCCGTGCTGTCTGTGCCTGAGCTGAGGCAGGAGCAGCGAGCTGCCAGCGCAACCCTCCCGGCTGGTTCTGCAGCTGCTGTCTCTTCTCTTCTCCCTGCCGCCCCAGAGGGGGTGATCTGGCAGTAATGAAAGGGTTTGGCTTGTGAGCTGCCTCGTCCTGTCCCCCGGCAGCGGGCTGCGCGGGGAGGTGACAGGGCCCGTGCTGGTGGAACGCAACCCCGGGGGTGGTGCTGTGCCCTCCCAAAGCCCCAGGCACGAGGCAGAGCGAGGGCTACGCCGTCTCCCTGGCTCCTTGGGCAGCATGGATGTGCTGAGGAGAGGTCACTGTCACCCTCAGGCCTCCCCAAGGCAAGGGGCTGTGTCGGGGAATAGCCAGGCCTGGAGACAACCGCTGGCCTTGAGCAGGGAGGGAGTGGGGAGCTGCGTGCTCTGGGCTGAGATCTGGCTCGGCCAAAGACCCGCTCACACGCTGCCCTTCATTCGGAGCTTGAGGAGGCTCACTTGTCTCTCTTCCGACAGGTTCCGCATTCCTCCTGGCTGCTCCACGGAGCTCAACCACTTGGGCTACCAGTTCCTGCAGCGGCTGTTTGAGAAGCACGACAAGGTGGGCGGCGTGCGGCGCAGCTCCCTGGGGAGGGGGTGCTCTCGGCCAGTTCTGCGCGTTCGGGTGCTCTCCTGCCCACCCCTCTGTTCCAGGGAGCAGACTTAGTCCTAGTGAAGGGCTTTCTCTGCCACGGCGCTCCCTTCGCGGCTTCTTGCTGAGGCTTTGGGAGCGGGAGGTGGCCACAGTGAGCTGTAGGCAGTCTGATGGCAGCGACGTCTCTAGGGCATGGCGTTGTGGTCACTACCCTTGACCAAAGGGCAGCCACTGAGGTTTGGGCCTTGAGGGAATGGGTCTGAGTTAACATCTATCGGGTGTAGCCCCTCGTAGTGCCTGGCTGCGGCACGCGGGGTGGCAGGGAATGTGGGCACAACTGCCAGCCTGCAGCCACGGACCAGGCAGAAGCACCCGCACGGCTGCCAGCCCTGCAGAGGGGCTGCCAGGCCGGAGAGAGGGGGGNCCAGTCCCCTCATCATCTTTGTAGCCCTATGCTGCACCCTCTCCAGCAATTCCTTGTCCTTCTTGAGCTGGGGAGCCCAGAACTGGACACAGTACTCCAGGTGGGGCCTCACCAAGGCAGAGTAGAGGGGGAGGATGACCTCCCTCGACCTGCTGGCCACACTCTTCTTGATGCCCCCCAGGATGCCAAAGCAACCGATTTGTGCCGTACTCTGTTTTTTTGGAGAGTGGGAGAGAAGGGGATGTATTGGATCCTCAAGCCTGGACTAGTCATTCAGGTGCTTGTGTGCACCCGGGGTACGGCAGCTCTGTGGCCACGGGGAATTGCCGCACGGAGTCGATGCGCGTCCCTGTGTGCCCAGATGCGGGCGGGTGCGCTGTGGCCTGGCCCTGGGGCACGCCAGCCCGAAGGTGCTGTCGTGGCGTGTGGTTAGCTGGTGGCCAGTGGCCCCGTGGCTGCATGCAGACCTTGGGTTAGTTGCCCTGCAGTGTGGAAGGCCAGGCTGGACCGACGCAGGGGTGGCTGGCCCTAGGGAAGCTCAGGGGTAAGTGTGGACGGGTCCTGCCCAGTAGCAGGGCTGGCACTGGTTCCAGTTGCAATCACAGAGCAGAATCAGCCCGTCTCTTGTGCGGCGACGGGAATCCCTGGGGCACAGGCTCTTCATGCGCACAGGCAGCTCTGGCCTTGCTTGCAATTGATTTCCGCCATGGAAAGGAGCCCTGTGTCGTCCTGCAGCAGCGAGCAGGGCGGCTCGTGTGCTGGGGACCCTCTCTGGACCCCGGCAGTGCTTGCTGTGGCTGCAGGGATGGGCAGAGCTGTGTCCGGCCTCAGCTGCTGACTCCGCTCTCTTTTGGCAGGACCAGGATGGAGCCCTCTCCCCCACAGAGCTGCAGAACTTCTTCAGCGTCTTCCCCTGCGTGCCCTGGGGCCCCGAGCTCTACAACACGGTATGCACCACTGATAAAGGCCTGCTTTCCCTGCATGGATTCCTCTGCCAGTGGACGTAAGCTCAGTCCCTCTCCCCTCACTTTAGTCACATCGCTTAGCCCTTGCTGACCTTGTCGGCTTCCCGCTGCTCTCTTTCCCTCCAGGCTTGTGGCTTATCTGGATGTGCGGCACTGCCTGGAGTGCCTGGGCTACTTGGGCTACCCCATCCTCTCGGAGCAGGACTCCCAGACACAAGCCCTCACGGGTACGGCCATGCCCTCCCCTCCTGTCACGGCTCAGCTCCCTCCTCTCGCTCACCCAGCCTCTCTCCTGCCAGTCACCCGGGAGAAGAGGATCGACCTGGAGAAAGGCCAGACCCAGAGAAACGTCTTCCTCTGCAAGGTGCTGGGAGCCAGGGGCGCAGGCAAGTCCGCCTTCCTGCAGGCCTTCCTCGGCAGGAGCCTGGCGGTGAGTGGCTGCTCCCCTCTCCGGCCGCGCTGCGGCAGCGGGTCCCGGCGGAGCAGGAGGCAGAGCCTGGAGGCTGTTGGGCGATCTGCTGCGTGACGGCACCTCCCTGCCCACGGCGAGGCCCCGGCAAAGGGCTTCACACCCCGCTTCGTGCTGTCGGTGCCGGTTGCTGTGGCTCTTGTGTTCTTAATTTTGCCTGAAGGCATGGGCCCCCTCCCTCCGCTTGTCCCCAGGATCTGGAGGGGCTTTGCTTTTCCCAGCTGATGCTGGCTTTCCCTGCTGGTGACAAACAGCCCCACGGCTCGTGGCTGGCCTTCCAGCGGCTGTTACACCCCAGAGGCTCGGGGCAGCGTGAAACGCTCTCCCTCCTCCAAGCATTGCTCTTGCTCCCTGCTGTCTGAGACGGGTGTTTTCTTGGTGGCAGGCCCAGAGGGAGAACCCAGGAGAGCCATCCCTCTACGTGATCAACACGGTGCAGGTCAACGGCCAGGAAAAGTACCTTATAGTAAGTCGGGGAGGGGAGGGAATCGCTGCTGCCTCTGGCTCGCGGCAGGGCTGGGCTGCGTCCCCCCGTGTTGCTGCGGTGCCGTCCTGGCACCCCCGCCTGCGGCTGTGACCTGTGTGCTGGTGGGAGAGAATCTCCTTGGGACGGTGCTGTGCCACGCGTCCTTTCCCTTCCTGCCCCAGCTGTATGAGGTCAGCGCCGACTCCAAGTTCGTGAAGCCCTCGGACGCAGCCTGCGACGTCGCCTGCTTCATCTACGACCTGAGCGACCCCCGATCCTTCAGCTACTGTGCCAGTATTTATAAGGTACTGTTGCGTGAAAGGGAGTGATTATCCTACAGGTGCCTGGCAGGGGCCCTGTGGGGCGTCAGCCTCTGCGTGGCAGCCCCACATCTCCCAGGGGTCAGTCGCTGACCCCTCGCTGGGTCCTCTCCCTCCTGCAGCAACACTACATGGACAGCCAGATCCCCTGCGTCTTCGTGGCCTCCAAGACGGACCTGCCAGAAGCGAGTCAGCAGCCTGGGCTCTCCCCGGCCGAATTCTGCTACAAGCACTGCCTCCCGCCGCCCTTCCTCTTCTCCTGCCACGGCCAGGGGCCACCCGGCACCACCGTCTACACCAAGCTGGCCACCGCCGCCACCTTCCCGTTAGTATCCTTCCCGCGGAGTGGGGCTCTCAGCTGGGAGCAGAGCATGGGGAAGGCGGGGGGGCTGTGTCNNNNGACCCCTGCCTCCACTGCCGTGCGTTTGGTTCGGTTTCTCTCTAGCTCTTGGTGTCGTCTGCTCAGCCCAGTCATTGGAGCAAAAGGGCGGCTTCTTGCCCTGCTCGGAGGGAGCGGAGCGGACTCGGCTCCCTTCTGCCTTGCGTGTGACTCTGGCAGGTTTTTTGCGTAGATCCTGCCACAGGAGTTTTGATTTTTGAAGCTCAAGCTGACAAACGCTGAAGGGGAGCAGCCAGCCTAGTTTGCCGAGGCCCGCAGAGGGGGGGTGGCAGCTATTTTCTCCTGATGAGGTGAATCACGGTGAAAAAGAGGTCAGTGAAGCGAGACCTCTGTTCACACGGGCTCCCTTTGGGAAGGACCCCCACTGGAAAGGGGCTGGCTAACGGTGTCAGGCGACAACCGGGCCCGTCCCGAGCAGGAGCTGGGGGATTTGGGAAGGAGAACGTGTTTCCCTGTGGCAGAGGGGGCTGAAAGCTGCAGGTCGGCGCAACGCCGGGGGCAGAACGTGCGGGTGCGTTGGAAGCCAGGCTGGGATTACTAGTGAGTGGTTTTCCCTCTAGCTTCTTTTCAATAAACAACTTTATTTTTAGAGCTGACACTTTTTTTTATGTGTGTGTGTGTCCTCCCCCCTCTGCGGTATTAAAATTTAAATATTCTTAATATATCTTAGGGTGTGTGGTATAAATAAATAACGGCGTAATGGAGGGCCAGGGATTGGCTGTTTTCCCCCGATTTAGTGGAGAATGAATAATGGATATGCCTTTCCTCCTCGGAGAGGGGCGCGTTGGTGCAGGCCAGCACGTGTTTAGGAAGGGAATGTGTACGCGCGGGCAGGATGGGGCCCCTTCCCTCGCTGCCCTTAGGTCGGTGTCTCCCCCCGCACCCGCTTCTGGGTCTCCTTGCACTTGGAGTTGGAAAAGCAGCTTGACCTAGAAAGGAAGATACGTACCTCCTCGCTCCTACTAATTATTTAGGTGTTGGTGTTGCTATTTCCAGCCCAAGGGAGGGTAAAGCCGCAGCCGTCCCGCCAGCGGAGCGGGAAGCCGTCGTTTGGCTTTGACGGTGACGATGATGATGATGGGCAGCGGGTGCTTTGGCTGGCGGGAGCCCCTGGGTGCTCTCTGCCTTCAGCTGGGCTGTGCCCCACGGCCTGGAGCTGCGCCGTGGTCACCATCCGTCCCCCCCAGGGACACCCCCACCTCCTCCCTGGTGGGGGTGGGAGCCTGGCAGTGGGGACAGCCCTTCTCCGTGCCCTTCCCTCACTGCCTTCTTCTCTCTTTTCCTTGCAGCCACTTGAACGCCGTGGAGCTGGGAGCCGCGTCCTTCTGGCTGCGGGTGGCCCTGGGGACGGCGGTGACGGCTCTGGTAGGGTTCACGCTGTACCGCCTGTTAGCCAAGAACAAATGAGGGTCACCCTCCGCCCCCTCCTCCCCGTGACACCGGCCTCCCCGTGTCCCCAACGACGCCCCGCTGAGGGGGCCCTGCCTCAAGCTGGTCCCTGGTGGGAAATCCTCCCTCTCCCCCCAGCCTGGATGGCAGGACCAGTGAAACCGGACTTCCCAGCACCAGCAGGATAGATCCCCCGGCACCGGCCAGCCCCTGACCCTGCCGGTCTCTGCCACCTCCCGCCCCGCCGCGGCACGGGGGGGGGGCCATGCAGCTCTGCCTGGGGGCTCCGCCTCACCAGCAGCTGGAGGATCATCCCCATCTTTTATTCTGTTTAATTTTTTTTTTTTTTTAACGTTTGTTTTTAAGCTCAAACGTGAGTGTTTCGGTATCTGTTGGGCCGGGCACATCTCTTCCCCCAGAGGGCTGTGCTGGTGCCCTTGATTCGGGGATGGGGGGGCAACACTCCCCGAGCCCCTGGGGCCTCCAGCAGCAGCAGAGCTGTGGAATGGGCTCACGGCTTCAATTCCGGGGGGTGCACGTCCACCTCCTGTCCCCGTTTCCCTCAGCCAGCGCTGGGAAAGGCAGCGGGGTGCCTTTCCTCCCTGTGGTTTGGGGTCCCTCCTCCTAGGACGCTGTGGCTGCGGCCCCCAGCCCCCTCTGCAAATTGGGGGGAGCGATACCCGGCACCTCCCTCAGGCCCCTTCTCTTGTTTCGGCGCAAAAATCCTGGGAGCCCTGCGGCGTGCCAGGCTCTCGGCCCGTCTGCCCTCCCCCCCCGTGCCCGGCTGTGTGGCCTGTCCCCTCCCCACCCCGTCCATGGCCACCAGTGGCCGTGGCCACCAGTACTCTGCACCCCAGTAGCCCTGGTAAGCCGGGGAGGGCTGCGAGGGCGTAGGGTGCCCGCTGCATTCCCGAGGACAGGCTGATGGCCTTTCCTGGCAGGGCCATCGCTGAGCTGCTGCCACCCGGCCTGTCCCCGTCCTCCTGTCCCCTCGGCGAGGCGCTGGCCGCGCCGGGGCTGTCCCGGAGCGCCCGGCTCTGGGCATTTCATCTCCTGCTGCCGCTGGGANGGAAGCTCTTTCCTTGCCGGCCTTATGCCGGGCGGCTGCTGTGACTATAGCCCAGCGCGGGAATCCGTGGATGGGGCCCCGCAGCGTCCCTGTCTCCCAGTCCCAGAGAGCGAGGACAACCTGTGCTGGCCCCCCCGGCTCGGCTGCCCCCCAACCCCTGGGCTCCCGTCCTGCCGTGGGGGGAGCCCAGATCCGCTCCTGGCTCAGTGGCGCTGGCTTTTTAGGCTTTTGGAGCACACTCAGGGTAGGTTTATTTGGGGGCAGCGCCGAGGCGACAACTGGAGCTGCTTTTCTGTATGTTTTGTCTATTTAAACTTTTTCCTGGGGGCCGGAGGGGGGGTGAGGGGGGTGGGAAGCCCCCGGGGAGCAGGCAGCCTCTCCCAGGGGCCAGTCCCAGGGTGGTGTCCCCATCCCACCGGTGCCTGGTTCCCAGCGCTGAGCGGGCAGGGACGGTCGGGCACCTCGCTGCTGGCCCCGCCGGGGCCGTGTCCCCGGTGTTTCCCGTGTCCCCACCTCTGTCCGGTGCTCCGACCCCTGCTCCCGGCACCGCTCCGCGTCCGGCAAAGCCATACCGTTTTAGGGGGTTTGTTCTCTACGCGAAAATAAATTTTTACACACTTCCCGCTCGCCTGCCCGCCGTTGTCCTGCGTCTCCCGGCTCCCTCGGCTGCGGTGGGAGCGAGGACATCCCCCCGGCCAAGGGCCTGGGCTGCCCACCCCGGTTTTGGGGGCGCTTACAGGGATTTAGGGCAGGAGCTGAAGCCCGGCCCTGGGGGTCGAGGCCCGGGGCTCCGTGGTGTTCGGGAAGAGGCGGGGAAGGAGGTGGTGGGATCCCGGGGGCAGAGGGGGCTGTCCCTGGGAGCTGTGGCCCTGTCTTGTCCCCACAGCGGGGTGGGGGCTCCCCGCTTCCCTGCAGCCGCCTTCCCCCGGCAGCTCCGGGAGCTGGGCCTCCTGCTCTCCCTGCTCCCGTTTCCCCCTGGCAGCTCCTCCGCCGTTTGAGGCTCGGGCACTGGGAATGCGGACACAACAGAGGAAAAACCTTTTCCCGCCACCTCCCTGGGAGAGGAGGAGACCCTTCCCAGCACGGCACCCCGGGACACCCGGGGGTGCCGGGGCGGGGAGGGAGCGTAGCTGGTTCCTCCGTGCCCGCGGAGGAGGCGATGCCAAGGTGGACAGGACACGGGGGGCTCCCTGGGGACTCCAAACCAGGCTGGGCCCCCTGGGAGCGGCGCATCCATGTGCCGCCGGTGTGTGACGGAGCCGCGCGTGCCGTGCTGGGCTGTCCCCGAGGAAGGAGCCGGGACATCGTCCCCCTGCCTGGCATCTCGGCCTGCCCCGTGCCAGCCGGCATCGCCCCAGCCCGCTGCCACCCAGGCGTGGGGACAGCCCCCAGGGCCCCCCCGGCACTCGCAGCGGGGCTATCCCAGGGGAATGGAGACGGTGCCAGGGCTGGCTCCCCCCTGGGGACGTGCCACCCCCCGTGGGGACCCGGGGACAGCAGGCCTGGCCCGGCGCCGCTGTGTGGGGCGTGTGGGGAGGGGGGCAGCGCGGGGGGCAGCCGGAGCGCCCGGGGGATGCACCCGGATCTCGGGGTGACAGGGTCAGGGCGTGGGAAGAGGTCACAGATGCCTGAGCCAGATTCCGTGGGTACCTGGTGCTGGGATGCTGGTACCCATACTGGCATGCCGGTGTCTGTACTGGGATGCAGACACCCGTACTGGGATGCTGGTACCCATGCAGGGGCGATGCTGGGATGCAG
>VXBO01002891.1:0-22065 GCA_013400135.1 Rhinoptilus africanus
AGCACCTTGTATCTGTGAAAAGAAAAAGAGAAAGACAAGGCTGTTGTTTTTTCCAACCAACACACACCACCTACTGAATCCCACCAGTTCATATATGACTATATTTGAGAACAGATTCCAACCTGAATGAACCTATATGAATGGACCAACATTGCTTTTAATGATGATGAGAACTGCAGTGCTCTTACCTCTGTTTGAAGTCAGCATAGAGAACTCTGCTGGGAAAACCTTTCCTGCAAATTCTGATGCCTTCTAGCACACCATTACACCGCAACTGGTGAAGTACCAGTTCATGCTCCATGGCACCTAGAAAATCAGAGCATAAACGAATACCACGGTTTCCAGTGCAGGGGGGAATGGATGTATGCAAGTAGTCTTTCTGCTTGGGTGTCTTACCAGGTGTTTTTGTTTCATTTGGGATGATGCAACGGACAAAATGGGGGTGAGTGCTCCGTAGATTGGTCATCAGCTTGTTTAAGTTCTCCTGTGGGATCATGTATAGTAGCATACATTAAAAAACTTACTTCTTTGTACTCTGTATCTAGATGCCAAGGAACTAATACAATGACTATTATGAGGAAGAAGCTTTCAAATTAAAAATTTATTTTTAATCAAACCTTATATATACTTAACCATTCTCATAAAAAAACTTTCAGATTATGCACTTTAGTCTAGAGGAAATAAAGTACCACTGTATAAAAATTTTAACACGAGCTTTTGTAAGATTAATACTTATATTACATCCCGGATTCAGAAAAGTATTTTTTGAAAGAATATAGGTGAGCTTTTAAAAGAAAATGAGGAAGTAAGCTGAAGACTGCTTGAAACAAATCCCAAATGTGAACAGATAATTAATAGGAAGAGGCACTGAGTAACTTCTGCTCAGTTCATACTGTGAAATAACCAATAAAATTAGCTAAAATTTCAAAAAGTACAGCACTCATCACACATAGCAGAGGGGGCCCTGTGGGGAGCACGGCTGCATCTGGCATGAGTCATAGTATTGTTCCAAGCAGCAGTATTGTTCCAACACCTGCAGCTCACTAACGATATCTTCTGTGGCCCTGCCCTGTGAAGTGTAGCAGGTACAGTGACAAGATGTATGAATAAGTGACCAGCTTACTACCCTGAACCAGTTTTCTGCCAAATATTGATGAAACGTTGTCCTAAAATGAACTTTGCTCATTATAATGTCATTATAATACCAAAACACACCTCCATCCCGAACCCTGCCCACCTCCAAGGTGCGACCACTCCTCTTTGAGTCTGCACCCTGAATTTTTCATAAGCTATACCTTTAATTCGAGGCGAGAGAAGTTTACACCNGTTCTACAAATAAACTGCATTGCTTTGGTAGCTAGTCGTCTTGAGTCTCCCTGGATGGGACCACTGAGGGTGGCTGTGCTAGTTCAGGAGCACGGTTGGACTGACAGTGCAGTCCGCTAATCACTGCATCCAGATCGTAGGAGTAAACACAATTGGACTGGTAGTGGACAATTGGGCACCAATCAGAATTTAAACTCAGCCGCACTGAGCCTCCCACTTCGGTGAGGAGTGTTAGAACGCAAGGGAGTTTATTTTCTGCCAAAATCACCTCGCCTCCCCTTTCACACAACACATACTTATTGTTTCATCATAAAACCAATGTCATGAGAACAGGAGTTAGGAGTTGAAACTATGTTCATGTCACTTTACAGATAATGAAATTCATACTTTACCCGGAAAAGAGCCGAGACTGTCTGGAAAGAAGAACCCTTTTTCTTCCCACCTTTCTTGCCACCACCAGCGCCACCACCACTAGCCTCTTCAAAAACAAAAACAGTTTACTAACATTCCTTTTTCGTTGCATCTTATTATAAATGTTGTGAAAAAAGAATTTTAGAGTATTAACCTGTTTCTGCTCCACCATAGGAGGCAAAAAGTAAGGCCAGTGTCTTCACTGATGATTTCTGATACAGCCCAATGACTGTTTCATTCAGGGGGTCCTTGTTCTTCTCCAGCCAGCCAGTGATGTTGTAGTCTACTGTACCAGCATAGTGCACCAGGGAGAAGTGGGCCTCAGCCTTGCCTTTGGCAGGCTTGGGCTTCTGGAAGTTGTTGGACTTGCCCAGATGCTGGTCGTAGAGCTTGTTCTTGAAAGAGGTGTCAGTTGCCTTGGGGAACATGCACTCCTCTTCCAGGATGGAGAAGATGCCCATGGGCTGGAAGACAGTACAATAAAAAAGAGAGAATGTCTATAGAATAACATGATAATGACTTGATCTTAAAAAGACTACAGAAAAAGACAGGAAGATGAGAAATAAAAAAATACCCTTGCCATGAAGAAAATTTCTTTCTAGAAAGATTCATCTGCTTCACCCACACTTTGGCACAGAGATTCAGGAATGGTTTTTATGCCAAAAAAAAATGTTAAAAAATCAGGAGGAGAAAGATTATATTTTAAAATGTCTTTCACAAATGTGTCCATTGTATATTTACAATAGATTTTGTACTTTTAATCAACTCCTTAAATTATATGGAACTACAACAAATCTCTTTCAGTTTCTGTCACTCAGAGGTCAGGAACTCACTGTATTGTTCTGTACTTACTTTGCTATGAGCTATCTAGAAAAAAATGTTCTGTGCAGATAACTTTATTCTCAAACATTAAGAAAATATTTTTATTTTACTTTGGGAGCTGCTCTGGTTTTTGGAAAAAAATGTCATTTAGCCAAGCAAACAGAGATGCTTTTCACACATAGAGGTGTGTGAGGAAAGACTTCCATAGCTCTCTATGGACTTGTAATATCTCTAGTGCATAATACGCAATAGTATAGATAAGAGATATTTCAACAACTACAACTGCATGCATGAAATTAATGCTGGAAGAGACCCTTTTTTTGAATTGCAACCAACCATTTCAATTTAACATAATGAGTTCCTGAAAATACAAGACATAAATATTTACTTTCTCAATGAGCTCAATGCAGGCAGCCAAGTCCATCCCAAAGTCAATGAATGTCCATTCAATTCCTTCCTTCTTGTACTCCTCCTGCTCCAGCACGAACATGTGGTGGTTGAAGAACTGTTGCAGTTTCTCATTGGTGAAGTTGATGCACAGCTGCTCCAGGCTGTTGAACTGCCCAGTGGAAAAAACAAAACAACAACCACCCATTGTCAACGTGCACAGTTCTTAATCATTTATAAGTCTCCTCAGTTAAAACACAACTGTATTATCAGGACCATAGCATAGCAGGAGCTATATGCAGCTCCCTAAAGAAATACCAACATAATGAAAATGGAAATTTTTCCAGAGCAGATATTTCTAGTGAATCTCCTAAAATTCATAAGGTACTTTAGCATTTTTTTATTCAGCCAAATAGATGAGTGCATGCTATGGTCTCCAATTTTTAACCACTTGATATCTCTGATAAAACATTTACCTATTCATTCCTTGGTCCTTTAAACTGCTATATGTTTGTCAATGGATCTCCAAATCCTAGTTGTACTCTAAAACCTCTTACATAAAATTAATGTAATTATGTCAGTTAAAAAAAAAACCATTAACACCAAATTCAAACTGTTTAAACATTACAACATATAAAATACTATTTGCTACTTCTACATAAACAAGATAATTCTGTTCTGGTCCTGATGAAGCTTTCGAGGGTTTTGCTCTGTGCTACAAGAGAAAATGAGGATTTTTTTTTTCTTTTCCAGAATCTTGCGAACAAGTAGCATGTTAAATCTTTAGAACTCTATTATTTGGAAGTCCTCTGATATAGTAATCTCCTCCCACAAGAGTTGTTCTCAAACCTACAATCCTTACATCAAAGATCTCAAAGCCGGCAATGTCCAGGACACCAATGAAGTACTGTCTGGGCTGCTTCGTATCCAGCTGTTGATTGATACGAACGACCATCCACAGGAACATCTTCTCATAGACAGCCTTTGCCAGAGCACCCACTGAATTGTTCACCTAAATAAAGAAGAATGCACCAGAAGGAAAGCAATAACTGGAGCAAAGAGTAAGCGATGCAAAACAAGAGATTCCCAGTTGCCAGCTGATTGTTACCTGCTGCACGGTTTGACCCTTGGTCACATATTCATTCCCAACCTTGACTCGGGGGTAGCAGAGGGCCTTGAGCAGGTCTGCTGAGTTCAGACCCATCAGGTAGGCAGCCTTATCAGCAACTAAGTAGAAGAACAAGGAGAGAGAAAAATTAAAACTAACAAGACACGCAGCATTTTGAGTGATGAACACTTTCCAAAGCAACTGCAATATGGAATGTCCTTAAGATCAAATTCTGCTTCTTGGATGTGAAAATAAAAAATCATCTTTGTTTTGAAAACTTTTCAGAGCAGTACTTCTAAGTGGTATTTAGGTCTTTAAAAGTCTTCACAGAATCCTCTAGAACAATGTATTTAGTAAAAATTTATCCTGAAAGCTGAAAATCATCACTTTAGTCCAGAGGTAATTGGTATATAAGCCAGACAACAAAACATCAAAGTGTTAGCAGGCTGGCCACCTGAGTGTCATCCAAAATGTACACTTGGACTACCTGTATTCTTTGACAACAGCTATAAATCTAGAAGGGAGTACATTCCAAAATTAGAGGTAACAATTAAATAGTGTCCCTTTCTGAAGACTTGTTACAGTCATGGCAGAAAGGCAGACATATTCATTCATTCAGAATCAAAACCTAAAAGTTCTGTCCTGAAGCTGGCCATCTGAGAATGTTCTTTGGAAGGAGTAGATAGGGCTTAGTAATTTTAAACCATTGATGCATTTTACAGCATTTGAGTGATTAAGTAGTCAACTGAGGAGCTGATCTCTAAGTCAGTTCTTCCAAATCATAGTGTACCTATGCCTCACTTAGACTGATGTTCAAATAATACTACTATCTAGTGGCAGTAATGGGTTTGAATCTCCAAAGGAGAATAAACAAATTGAAGAAAAATTCCCTTTTAGCTGGGCAAAATTTCTAAAAACCATATGATTTAAGAAGGAGACTTTTTAACACTGAATTTAAAGTCTCTATTTTCTTTAAAAAAGCAACCAGAAATACATTTTCTGAAAAATCTTTCTCCTCTCTTCTCCTTTAATATAAGCACAATGAGTAGTCTGTGCTATCCAGAACTGTGGTAGCCCAGAGGAGAATTATGCAATGTATACTTCATATGCAATATATACTTCAAAAAAAGATTAGGTAGTAATTGAAAAAAGGTTATATTTTGGATGGTGGTTTCATATCTATATACTAGCTCCACATAAATACTTTTTACACATTTCCATTGTTCTCTTTCACCATCTTCCAAATGCTGAATTATTATTGGCACTTCTGTGTTTAATAGGTCCACCACAGACTTTGCTAATACCTTCTGTGCCATCGGGCTCTGCCTGCTCTTCTCGTTGTTTCTGCTTGAACTTCAGGTTCCCGTAGTGCATGACAGCCCCTGTCAGCTTGTAGATGGCTGTTTTTTCATCAGCAGTGAAGCCCAGGATGTCAATGGCACTCTGGCAAAGAATAGGAACAATAAAAGCTTTGTCTGGGAGAGATGACAATAGGTAAAACATTACAACATTTTTAATTGTTACTTACATCTGTAGCCATCAGCTCCTCCTGGTCATTAATGCTGGCAACAGTGATCTCACCTTGACTCACAAATTGGTAGTCATAGGGGTTGGTGGTAATGAGGAGCATGTCTGAAAGTAAGAAGAAGGGACATGCAGTCTTAGTTTCGTCAAGCAAGTAATAATGTGACCTGATATTCAGCAGTCTTCCTTCAAGTTAGTCATTCCTCCTACCAATTAGCTCTGGTTTCTTGTTGGACATGATCTGATAAAATATGTGGTAGCTTCTTTCTGCTTTGAGCTGGAAAGTGACTCTGGACTTCTCCAGCAGATCTGGAGGGAAAATTTAATTAGAACAGGAAGAAACAGCAAAAAAGAAAGCAGAGAGATGATGGAAAGAAAAACAGGGAAGGCAGGACAGATGGCTAAGGGAAAAGGTGCTGTATAGATAGATGAGTGAATGGATGGATTGTGAACAGTTCAGGAAAGTGTCTTACATGTTTCAATATCGGCAGAAGCTAGTTTTCCTGTGGCACCAAAATGAATTCTGATGAATTTGCCCTTTAATGGAATAAAAGATTAGCATTTTATTATGTATCGTAATATTAGCATTTCATCCACTGGGCACATTTAGACACATTTTCTTAAGAATCAGTCATAATTCCAACACTGATGTAAAGTTGTCTTTTACATTTTTGACCATGAAAATAATCAGCAGTGGCACAGCTATATATTTTATGTATGCTGAATGCACAAGTGGGAAGGACTGTTCTAACTATATTTTGCATACAGAGAGCAGTCATCCTAATGATTGTGAAATAGCCATTTAACTAGTTCAGTTGCTTAAATCTGTCTTGCTGTCAAATAAGCCATTTCACTTCTGTTTAATTAAAGTTGACATAAAGTAAACATTATTCTAGTAGAAACTTTCTTTCCCTAACCCTCACTGTTTCTTTTGCTCTTTCACTTTCTTTCTTCCTCTCTCCTTCTTTCATCCTTCTTTTCTTTCTTTATCTCTCTCTTTCCCATCTTTCCTAATCTCCCTCCCTTTAATCCTGGCATTCTATTTCTCTGTCTTTTAGCAAATTAACAGAAATATAAGCAAAAATATATTAAACTATTGTTTAACACTGCAATATTTATAGGAGAAAGAGCATGTGATCTCTCATTTTAATTTGCATCTCAATCCAAATCAGAATAAATTTTTTTCATAGAATACTTATTTTTGAAATCTGGAGAACTACCTTTAGGATGAGTTGTAAAGTCATGATAAAAAAGTTTTATCTTACTCTTAAAAAACTGATGGCTGTATAACAGAAATGATTGACTGCCATGCACTCCTGTTCACTATTTTTTAGGAATCATTTGGTTAAACAACTTACAAAGCGTGAGGAGTTGTCATTCCTCACAGTCTTGGCATTTCCAAAGGCCTCCAGCAGTGGGTTGGCGCTGATGATTTGATCCTCAAGCGTTCCCTGCAGGACGATAATTATTGATAGTTATCCGTTCCAAAAATCATGTCAGGAACAGAAGAAAACATTGATTCAAGCCAGTGTCTATTAATTCACCTGCATTTTGCCTGACTGCTGCTCCTCCTTCTTCTTATCCCCACTCGCTGCAATTGTTGCAAAGTACTGGATGACACGCTTTGTGTTCACAGTCTTCCCTGCACCGGATTCTCCGCTGTCAAACCAAAGAGAGAAGCAGAGAGCGTGCGGTCAGGCAGGAGGTCCCCTGGCACCGGGTAGCCCCGCAGGGACCCGATCAGGGAGGTACATACGTGATCAGGATCGACTGGTTCTCACGATCTGTGAAAGAGGCAGAAACACAATACTTCAATTCAATGAAAAACGTGCAAAGAATGAAACATAGTCAGGTAAGTTTAATATTTTAAATTCCATGCTCTCAGCTTGACTTAAACAAACAAACAAACCTTCACAACACCTCAATGAGTGCAGGGATGTCTTTTATTTAAAATAGCAGTGATTAATGGTATGACTGAAATAAAATTCTAATGAAGAGTTAAGAAAATATCAGCATATTTATCAGGGAAACTCTGATTATTTTTATATTTTCTTTTTGATGGAATCACTCTGACAGCCACTCACATGTTAGCATAAGCTTAAAACAAACAACCAAGTGAAATGCCAAAACACCTCACTGAGTGCAGGGTGGCTTTCATTTAAAACAGTAGAAACAATGGTGAGAAGATAGTAAAACTACAATAGCACATATACAATAGCACAATAGCATCGTAACAACAAAAGCTTTGAAAAAGTCTCCTCATATTACTAAGACAGAGTATCCCTTAAAAGAATTTCATGGTACAGTCCCTCTGAGACAGGTAGAGCCACTCACCAGTCAGCATGAACTGATAGGCGTTGTCAGAGATGGAGAAGATGTGTGGAGGGGCCTCCTGGCGCTTCTTGCCTCGGTAGGCCAACACCACCTCCGGGTTGTACACCGGCAGCCACTTGTAGGGGTTGACAGTGACGCAGAAGAGACCCGAGTAGGTCTGTGAGGAAGAGAGACAGCACGTTGGCTTCCACTTAGCCTGGCAGAGCGGTTCCTCCTAGCCACCCAAAGGAAGAGTGCTGCTGGTACGTACGTAGATCATCCAGGCTGCATAACGCTCTTTGAGGTTGTACAGCACAGCGGGTTCGTGGAGGTGGGTCATCATGGCCATGTCCTCGATTTTATCGTACTTGGGAGGGTTCATGGAGAAGATTTGATCTTCCTTCACGGTCAGGGTCTGTCAGAGGAAGAAGGAGAAGCATGACTGTCAGCTAAGAGCCGAAACTGGAAATCAAATGATGACCTTCCACCTTGGTTTTTACCTACCTCCCCTGCTTCAGTCTTGACAGTGACCTTCCCTGTTTCTCTGCTCTGGATTGTCCCTTTCACAAAGGATTCCTTAGGATGCACCACAAAGACGGATGACTTGGCATCAAAAGGCTTGTTCTGGGCCTCGATTCTCTCCTTTTCTGACTTTCGGAGGTAAGGAGCCGCCTCCCCAAAAACTGCCATCTCAGAGTCTGACGACATGGCTGCACTTTATGGAGGGGGTCTTCAGCAGAGAACACTGTGGAAGAGGAGATATGTTGTTCAATGTCTCAAAAAGTAAGCACTTGTTAGTTGAAGTAAATATGTGTAAATATAGATACTATATTAATTCTATTCATAGCTTTTTTGGAAGTAATTGTGTATTTTTACATTGATGGGATTCAACATTTATAGAAAATGTGAAAAACTGCACTGAAATTGCACTTGAAATAAACCATAGGCACTAAATAGTCAAATATTTAGACATTGTACTACGGAGTTAAGAACCTCAAAATTCCTTACAGCTTCTTAGGTAGTCTTTTAAAATTCACTTGAAGTTATTATAATGCAGTTTCTTCCCAAGTGATACTAATTCAGAAAGATCAGAATGCTTGTACACCATCGTCCTGGGTGGCATACAGAAAACTCAAGAATCTTAGTGCCTCAGTTTCAATCCCTAAAACATTTCTATCATTGTATTAATTACACAATCGTTTGCTAATTTCAGTGAGTTCTTGAGTCCAGGCACAAATGGCTACAATGCCTGTCAAGAGAGGAGTAATGCTGTTCTGCAACACACTGGCACAGTTCCATTTCTATTACTTTCTTTTGCTTTTTTAAAATTAACATACTTTTTAGGGGAAAGCAGAGTCAAAAACAAATATTCAAAGCTCAACTCAGGAATTAAAAAAATAAGGAATTTTAAAACCATTATTAATTTTTCTGAAAAACTACTTTTTAAATTTTTTTTTTTCCAGAAAAAAAACAGTGGGTAGCTTAGGAAAACATTTAATTATTTCTATCCTGTATAGACATAAGTACCTAATATTTATGCTGCCTTTAGTATTGTGTTTTATTTGTAGTGAAATGAGCTAGTAACATGATAATTCTTTATTCGTCTGTGTAGGAACAGGTGGTGGCATACAGAGGAGGAGGGCTGCAGCTTCCATTTTTTGTGAGGCAGAGAAGAGGCAGAGCGGTAAGGGGAACAAATGGCAAAGTTGGGTTTTACAGAGATGAACAGCAGAGGGTGGTTGTTCATATTACAGCTCTTTCTACACTTCTTTAGTGATTTCATGGCAAATTGTGGATAAAATAATACATTCATTCACACGCTCTGAGACAAAGTGTTGAACTTCACACTTTTTCCTACTGTGCTCATCTTGGTCCAGTTCTACTGCTGTGATAGCAAAGATGGGAAGAAGCATGACTTGATCCCTGTTAGGTCAGTTGAACAGAAGTGAAGAATTTCCTTATCGGGATTTTCTGCTCTGCCATCAGTGGTCAGAGACTTCAAATGCAGCGACTTAAAGATTGGACCAGATAATCTTTTAAGGTCCCTTACAATTTGGTCTATTCTATGATTCTATGTTCTACATGAAAACCTTAACAGACTTGGCACCCCATCATCCTCTACTGTAATCACACTGGGTTTGAAAATATGGGGTAAAATAGAAACCATTCACTCAGACATACAGAGATCCCACACCAAAGGATCTTTCTCTGCCCTCTAAGAATTAATAAATCCTGTTCTTACCTCTTGTGACACCAGATGGGTGGCTTGCAGGCTGGCAGCTGGTAAGTGCTGTAAAACAGAAATGGCAACTCCCTACTTGCTGCACAGAAATCCAGAGTGAGAATGTGCAGGTGCCTTGAAAGCAGATTTAAAACCTGTGCTGAGAAATTGCCCTCCTGGACACGAGCACTGGAGGCAGCAGGAATGTTGTGGCACATAAGGGCACCATCCCCTTCCTGCGAGCCTGCGGACCCCATACACTTACCTTGAAGCTTCCCGTGGAGACAGAGCAGACTTGTCACAGGGACATTTTATATGATCTAGTCTGCAGATGCTACAGATGCCTACTCTTTCTTCGGTCAAAAAATTTTTGGCAAACCTTCTTTGGCAAAGCATTGTCTGGCAAACTGAACTAAGGGCATAATTGTCATTTGACATGACTAGATATAATTAGAAAATTTTGATGTCTTACTGACTATATGAATACATCTCCTATAAATAATGTGACAAGGGTGTTAAGGAGGGAATCTGGACTAGTCAAGGCACTTAGAGAACTTGGATGCAGGACTTATGGATTCTATTGCTGGCTTTCCCACCGACTCACTGTATGACCCAGGCTGGATTGCTTGGTATGTCTGTGCTGCGGCTATCCCAGCTGTACAATGAGGATGACAACATTTGTCTTCCCCATGTGATGGTGTGAAGCTCATAAGAAATCCTAAGAGCAATATATTAAGCAGGTCACTAAGAGGGAAATAAGTATTACTAAAAGTGTTTAACAGTTTTGTTGGTAAAATAATGGAAGTAGGGGGTAATCTGTGTCCTTCAGCGTGATAGTACTGGTGCCTGGCAGTCAGAGACCTGATAAGATGGCTGGCCAGGAGACAAAGAATTTGTCACAGCAATAGGAGGCTGGGGTCTAGCTGAACTACTGGGTTGGAGTCTAAAAGATGTGAGGTCACTTTTGATGTATGAAGAAGAGCATATATACACTCATGCACATGTACCCATCTGTACACTTGAAATTGCAAAAAAGCGTGAGATTCTTCAAGAAGTGTTATTGTAAGCCCGTGCACTAATTCATGCTAAGGGAGATGTCATAAAGTATTTTGTGATTTCTGCTATATAGTTCAGTGCAGTTGAACAACAGATGCTTCTTTATTTTCTTTATGATATTTTAATTAATCAGAAAGTACCTATATTGGCAATAAGGAAAGGACCTCAGTTCTTTCTTATGTTTTTTTTTACAAGTCTGACCTGTACCATAAATAAAGCAAATTGCTGAGGTAAAGATTTGGGCCTGTAGGAATCTATGCCATTTGAATGTTCATAACCCTTTTCAACAAGGGGTAGTTACAGGTCATTACATAGTCTATATATCAACCAAGTTTTTTTCTATTTGTGAAGAAATTTCTGCTCCTGCAGGATTCCAGAGCCCTTCCACCATTCCAGAGCTCAGCTTATGTATCCAGAATGCAACTTAGATAAAAGGACTTGCAGTCCTCAGTTAATCCATCAATACACAGCACTTCTTTCCAATTCCTCTAACATAAACAAAGCACAGTCTCAGCTGTATCCCATCTCCCATGTGCATGCTCCCACTGTCAAATTCACAAACTGAGAAAAAAGACCCCTTCAGCCTTTCCCTACCCACAGCTCTCAGAAACTAATATCTTGCACTCTTACACATTCATACAGTTCATACAGCAAAAGTTATCAACATAGTGCTGACTATATCAAAGCATTAGAGGTTTTAGGCAGGCCTGATACTCTAAGAAAGGGAAATTTGCTGGTCGTCTTGGAGAATGACTCATCAAGTTTTAGGGAAAGGGCACTGTCACTTGAGAATCTTTAAATGCTGTCAGATCTAAACACACTCTTCTCCTGGTTACTAGCATTTTGGTTGTTGAAAGAGATCAGGAACATGGGAACAAGGTTATAAAAGTTATACATGGGATCCAAGGTAATATCCAGCATCAGGCACTACCCTATGCATGAAGAGCTTGCTTGAAGAAGGGCTCTAACATTGTAGCACACACATTTTTTGTGGCTGGGCCCCAGCTTGGAATTCAAAACTGTTCAAAACTGAGGCACTGGAGTGCCATGTGGTGTCCAGCAGCTCAGTGGGTGATTAGTCCTGGATGAAGAGGGGACAGGAGGGCCTTGGCAGATCAGAACATGGACTTTAGAACACCATAGGAGGACTAGGGATGTCTGAGACCTCTCCCAGGTCACAAGAGCAGAGGGTTTTCTCCCGTGAGACTGGGGACCTATATCTATTCTCCCATTCCCTGTGAAGCTGTAATATCTGAACCTTAAAGGCAGCATCCTCTGGCAGCAACAGGTTAAGTATTAAGTATTGTGGCCCGTAGGTGGAGGGAGGTCATCTTCCCCCTCTACTCTGCCTTGGTGAGGCCCCACCTGGAGTACTGTGTCCAGTTCTGGACTCCCCAGCTCAAGAAGGNTTCTATTAGTGTCTAATGGTCTAATCTGTAACTTCTCTGGGAAACCTGTTCTGGTGTCTCAACCCTCATCATAAAATATTTCTTCCTATATCTATTTGAAAACTACCCTCTTTCAGTTTAATGCCTGTAACTACAGGCACTGTAAAATGTCTTTCTTAAAAGCCACCTTTAAATATTGAAAGGCCACAAGAAGGTCGTCTTTAACCTTTCTCATCTTCAGGCTGAACAACACAACTCTCTCAGCCTTTCTTCATTGGAGAGGTGTTATAGACCTTAGATCATTTTCAGGCCCCTCCTCTGGACCCGATTTAGCAGGTCCATGTTTTTCTTGTTCTGGGGGTCCCAGAACTGGATGCAGTACTCCATGTGTGGTCCTCTAAGAGCGGAGTAGAGGGGTAGAATCACTTACCTTAAGCTGCTGGCCACTATTGATGCAGCCCAGGATCTGATTGTCTTTCTGGGCTGCAAGCACACATTGCCAGCTCAGGTTCAATTTTTAATCCATCATTATCCCCGAGTTCTTCTCTGAGTAACTGCTGTTGCTTTTCTGTGGGGTCCTGCTCTCGGTGGTATGTAGCAAGCCTGTTGTTAAGTTGTGCCCTAAGGATGTGCCTGGATGTCCAGGGGCTATATGGAGAGTCTAGCTGAGTGTGACCTTAGGAAGGGAAAAATCTTTGAATTTCCAGTGGCCAATGACAGAGGCAATCTTCTCAGTAGAGCTCTGATGGGGTTTTGCTGTTGTGTTGCGCAGGTTGTGTAACAAGCAGCAGTTAGGTGCATGGCAAGCCAGGGGCACTCAGTCAGTGGAAGGAAGGTCTGCTTTAAAAAGGAAACAGTCAGTGAGTCGAGGTATCTCCAGAGGTTGACAGTCACTCAGTGGTACTTTTAGGATGGCGGGCTTTAGTGTAGTATGAGGTCTGATCATAAAAGTTTGGAAACCAAAAGCCTTCTACAGAATTAGTCCCAACCCCAGGATAGCGTCTCACATGTGAGTCAGGCCACGGGAAAGAAGAATTCCTTCCCTGCTTCCTAATATCCTCTCAGTAGTCAGATGGCATTTCCTTTAGCTGCAAATCATTCACGTTTTTTTAGTTAAATTTCAAGTCGATTTGGTCAGCGTTCCAGGAAGATATAATGGTACCCTGTGTGCTATTCAACAGCTATAACAGAAAATACCCACATGTACTTTCATAAAGGTATTGCATTAAAGGTACGTGAAAGATATGACCAATTCACAATTTTATTTCAGGAAAAATTATAGTATTGTGTACATTTCTGTCTAGTGTGTTATAAACATCAGGGAAGATAATTGAAACAATATTCATAAAAATCATGAAAAAATAGTGAAAATATTATATCCTTAAATGTTGTAGGTCACAGTCCTATAATATCCATATGTAAGTACATACTGATATTCAGACCTTAACTGTTAAATTGCTTTACAAGTTTTCTGTACATGAGCAACATGCTGTTTGCCAATATATTTCATAGTCCTAAATGCAGGTGACACCCTGCATTGTTACAGAGTTACAGTGCTTTTTCTTTCTTTTCAAATACTTTAAATTCTTTAGCTGTTTTTTTTTCAGTTGTCATATTTACTTAAAAGTCTACTTTACAGAACTATATTTTTACTTAATTGTATTATCAAGTTCAAACTGTAGTCAGTTTTCCCCACTGTGATTGTCCTGTATTGTCCAAGGACAATGCAAAAAATTCAAAGTACAAAATCATGAAAAAATTTTGGTTGGCTTGTGGAGCCTCATACAATTTCTACATACTAAGTGGAATGGATTTGGAGGGAGTAATAACAATTTAAATTTGATGATGGGTATGTGCATTCAGGCACAATGTCAATTTCAGTTGATTTTCAACCAGAAAAAGAGAAGAATCTATGGTCTACCAGGAAAGTTGAGGAAAATGCCTATGTACTGAGCTCACCTAAAGTATGAAGGCTTCTCATAAAAGAAACTCTCCTGCTGCCTTTTCCATAAGTCACATGGTCTAGTGCAGCACTGACCTCTATCTTCTCAGTATGACCTTGAAGTGGGCTTTTCAGAGCTCTTTTCAGGTTACAGCAACAGCTGAGAAAAGAAGTAGCTGATTCTCACTGCTGCCAGGACTTAATGGAAACTCAGCAGGGGATGGATAGAGAAATTGATTCCCTCTTATGTCCTTTTTCTGATATGAATGTGCCCTGCTCTTTGCCCCCATTCCCAGGCTGACATATAACTCAACCCTTTTCCTTGTCCCTCTCAAGTCTCCTTCTGTGTGCAAGCAGAGTTTCTCAGGTAAATAACACGATGTTGAGCTAGTACAGCAAAAGTTTGTAGTGCAGCAGTCTTTGCTTCACAAGATCCAGGATCCAAAATAACGGAGATGGCCACAGCAGGATAAGTTAATGAAACTGAAATTCTCCAGTACGTTTATTCTTGGCCTAACTCTAGTCCTACTCAACAGCATCTAATTTTTATTCTCTCAAATACATACATTTGGGTCAGTACTATGTGTATGGAAGAATGTGGTCTTATGTTTAAGTGAATTATTTCTATTTTATAATTCAAAGAGAAAATTCAGTGCAATTAAAAGTATTGTTATAATTTTCTGGTAACAACACCCTCTGTTCACCGGAGTAGCAAGAAAAGCCATAGTTCTGAAAGCTGTATCATATGAAGGAAACGGCACCATCTTAGTAGGCAATGCTGTAAATATTCTCCTGCAATGCATCTGGCATCTTGCTAGGAATGGGAAGCTCTGTTTCTTCCAAAAAGCAGGTGACAATTGAGAGACAGCTTAGCTAAGAGTTTGAGAGGAAATCAGCCTCATGTCTTGGAGAAAACCTACAAATATCTGATGAACTCAAGGACCAACTAAATTATGACGCTAGTCTTAAGCTACAAGTACCTCCTTATGGAATGAAATTTAAATAATGATGGTTTCAATGTCAGAAAAAGAAACAGCACACTTAAATAGCCGGAATACAAAGGTAAATTCACTGGTCCATGTTATCTTATTCAATATTGTGCAGTCGGCACAGATGCTAAAGTCAGAAGCTCAGCCATCATCAATTCCCTATAAGCTCCAAATTATCAGGAAGACTGAAAAGGATGGGCAGGTAGTGTATATAACCATTCACTTTAAGAATGCTAGAGGAAAATCTCATTGCTGTGAGTATTTTTGTTTACCATATAAGTACATCCCAAGGTACTAGTAAAAGACTTTTGAATGTCTTAGTTGATTAGGAGGACCTTCATTAGTCCTTGCAAATCTGGTCATCTTGGTCTCACAGATCACAGGTGACAGTCCCATCTCAGTGACATCTCACAGTTAATTTACCATTCTAGAGGAATCCCCTTGTTAACATTAAATTTGACATACTGAGGAAATAAAAAGAAACATGTTGACATTTATATTTTTTAATTTAATGTCTTCTACATTCACCTGAATAAGAATGTATGAAAAAGCATAATTCTTTATTTCACATTCTAATAGTCAGCTGTAAAACACCCTATTCATTAAAAGAAAGCACTATAGACCATTGAAAAATGTTGCCAACATTTGACATTTTGGCTAAACAAAGCAAAAATTATGAAGGAAGGGAATCAAGATGAAAAATGTAGTCTATTTACATATCTTACTTGAAAGTGTATTGGTAAAATCATCCCAGAACAGCATGGTTTCATGAATAACTTGGATGTATGTCAGAAGTTTGCCAGAACTTACAACCCAACAGCACTGTGCTGCATAAGTCTTCCAAGAGTAGATTTATATATTATCAGCCTCTCCGCAGAAACTGGCTGGTGATTTACAGTCCTGGGTAAATGCACCTGGTGTCCACAACAAGAACTTACTTAACAGGGACTTAATCAGTTTTGTCATTCAGTTTTCAACTGGGAGAACACAAAAAGACAATGGAAACACAGGCAAATTTATCTGGAAAAATTGAACTAAAAATATGGAAACAATAGCATGAAATGTTCTTAGGTAGTCTTTGCCAAAATGACAGTGATTTTTTTTTTTTTTGCTTTCTTCATCTTTCAACCAAAAGGCGAAATATTTCACTGATTTTTTTTTTTTTTTTTGGTGTATCTCTGATAAAGATTTCAGGAAGTTATCTCAATGACTCCTACCAAGGAAAACAGACTAAATATTAAGTTTTCAAGGCAAAGTGGACAGGGAAAAGTAATTGGTATGCTTATAGCGGTCAACAATGGAGTTTAGCATCATATGAACATCATGGAAAAACACTGGATATCCAGGGTTTCTGTGTCACTGAAACTATCAGTACAGATAGCACTTCCTTAATTTTCTACAGCTGAAAAGCCATGGTGAAATCAAAGAAAATTTGTAGGCAGACTATTCTGGAGTGTTCTTCTGCTGTAAGAAGTAAAAATTGCAAAGACTCATGTTCAGTCATTTGGCCACTCACATGAGCATACCCTGAAGGGATTTGAGCTATTCAGCTCAACCCTAACCTTAACCTGCCTTTGTAGCAGCTCTGTTTTCTTTCACGAAGCTGATCTTTCTCCCACTAATGATTAATTTGTATTTCTTTACATGTTGGCCTGTAAGCTTCTTACAAAGAAATCTATAATCCAAAGTCCTCAATTCTATTTCTTATCTGCTATAAGTTCACAGACATTAGTGAATTACACTGGAGAAAACTATGTCCCGTGCTATGTCTTTGCTAGTATACTGCACTATGCCAGGGACCATTTTGATATGGGAAGCCAATCACTTATACTGATAAAATGTTACTGGATTCCCTGTCAAGCTTTTGACCTGTGCCAGCTACCAATCTCCTAAGCAGATTCAAAGGCATAACAGGACAGCTGGCATTTTCTGGGACCATTCCCAATACAGTCTGCATTCAGCCTCACCATTCTTGGTACAGAAATAGTTTACTCTTTTAAGCATAAGCAGTCCCGTGCCAGTTGGCCTAAGTTCCTGGACATGTTTAATTTCCTAGTGTAGCTATAGTGCTCCTGTAGAAAGGTTTGGAACAGCCACAAAGGTCCCTGTCCTTGGGAAAGGAAGGATCTGCTGGAAGAAGCAACAGTACCTTGTGGAAAAAGGGAAAGGAAATGCATCTTGCCTCCTTTAACTTTCTGCCAATGTTTCCATCTCTGCAGGGCTGGGCTCCACTGTAGCTGAATGCGAAACACAACAGAGTCAAAAGAGCAGAGACAGAATGAGAGTAAACCCTGGATACAGGCTGTCCTGCACAGAAATGCGTCGTGGGAAAGCCTCTGCAGTGCTGACATTCCCATGGAATAGGGAGGATTTGGGCGTGCTGAAAATGGATTCTTCTTGAGTTGTAGATCAGACAGCTGTTGCACGCTTTGTCACCCCTTAATACATGGCTTCCCCTCCACCATGTTCTGTGGCTCTGTAAGTCCAGGTACAACAATATTAGAAAGGCAGAACAGGTCGAGTGGGAAAGTGAAAGCATCTCAAGACTGCCTGTCTGCATCCCATTAGGACATCCCACCCTGCACCCTCCATCCATGTTTTTTTCTTCGTACTGTTTGTCTCATGAACTGGAACCTTTACTTTAGATGAAATTAGTGCATGGATGAGGAGGTAGTGGTGTAAGTAATACACCTTGTGAAATACCATGCTAAACAACTTTAGGCTCTGTGTAAAGGTGTAAGGATTTTCATAGTATATCTTGCAAGTGTCTTATTTGGAAGTTGAGGCTGTACGGGCTAGACAAATGGGTTGTTGTGACATTTGAAAATTGTCTTTACTGTTTAAGGGGCAGCAATTAGCAGCTAATTAGTAGTTGGCTGGGAGCTCTTAATGAGAACAGTACACCTATAGTTAACAATGAGGTCCTCACCTTTCAAAAGCTTCATCAATACACTGAGTATGACACAGAATGCACCCTTGGCAAATTTGCAGATAACAATAATCTAGGCAGAGTGGCTGAAGATCGTGAATGGCAGAGATTCAATCCAGTGGGACCTTGATAAACCTGAGGGTGAGGGTGACAGAAACTTAGTGAAGCTCAGGCAGGAGAAGTGCAGATTTTTCCACCTGAGGCAGAATAATTGCATATGAACAGAGAAGTGTCTTAGCATTATCCCTGCTGGAAATGATGTTGGAGTTTTGGAAGATGCTAGTTTGAAAGTAAGCCATCAGTGCTTACTCACTGTGAGGAAAGCAAATCCCATAGTGGACTGGATTAGGAACAGTGTGTCCAACAGACTGAAAGAAATTACTTTCCCTCCTGTACTTGAGGCTGGTGCAGTCACACCTGGAATACCGTGTTGCATTTTGGGGTCTGCAGTTCATGGAGGATGTGAAAAAAATGGAGACAGGCCAGTGAAGGGCTACCAAAATAGTGAGTAACCTGGAGCACATTACCTGGCCTATAAGCTCCCAACAAGTAGAGGACAACGACCTGCCTTTACATTTCCCACTATTTCCTACCTGCACTTTCCTCAAGCTCTCTGCTCCTTTGGTCAGAATGTGTCCCCCCATAAAGTAGTGGAAAAGAAGCATGAGAGGTGAGTCTGCAACTCCACGTTTTCTTCTTGTGAGAGTGACTGAAGAAAATTTTCATTGTATTTAATGACTAAAGTCTCTACACCTTCTTTCAGCCCAAACACACTGTTATGGCCTTTACTGTATGTCAGTGTTGTGGTTTAACCCTGGTAGGCAGCTCAGCTCCACACAGATGCTCCCTCCCTCCCTCCCTCACACTGGGATGGCAGACAGAATTATAAGGGTAAAAGTGCAAAAATATGACAAAAAAAAAAGTGCAAAAATCTAAAACATACTAACATAGGAGGTAGACACTCCTGGCTTCAGAGCAAGACAAATTTTTATTACAAGAACACAGAATGGCAGCTGGTGTTGAGCTAGGAGAATGAAGTTGTTGACAAACTGTTCCAGTTGCACAAGGAGACAAGCCTGAGCTCACTGACCTGTTCTGTCAGGCTGTGAGGATGCAGCAGCAATTTAAACCTTCGAGTGTGTCCTTTGGAGTTGAAAGCTGGGACCAGTAATAAGTTCTTATCCCCTTTCATGTGAGAATTGCCAGAATGCTGCAGTCGCACACAAATGATCCTTGGGAGATCCTTGCAGTCTGTGCAATCCCAGCTGTTAAGGACTTGTGCTGGCACTTGACTTAGTGGCACAAAAATAAATAAATAAATAAAAAGTTAATGGAAATTATGATCTGGCCTCAAAACTCAGACTGTCTCTCTCTAAAATGTCTTTTCTCCATTGACTTTCTGCATAAATTTTTCTTACCTAAATGTTCATCTGTGGTTCCGTTTCTGAGAAGCTGGACCCCAAGAGCTTTCTGCACAGCAAATAGGTCACACACATCTTTCCTATGGGACTACATCTGCATTCTCTGAAAATTATATAGTGTACAGATAAAAGGCTTGGGGGTCTTTACTCCTGCACCACAGTTATGCACTCATTAATGAAATCGTAAAAAATTAGCTGCAATTTCCAAAGAATGAGGCTTGTCAGATAAAAACTATTGCAGTTGTCTGAGTTACTCTCCTTCCTAAGCAAATATTGTAGATTCAAAATGCATTCAGACTGCCCTCCAGCAAATACATCTAGGTCTTTTGTGTACATCCAGGGACATATAATTCCCAGGTCCATCAGATTTGCTTGTTGTATTCCTTGAATACAGATTTCTTCCACTCATAGCTGTACTAGCAACCCTGTACAACAGTGAACACAAAGAGTTGTGGTGCAGAACATACCAGAGATATTCCTATGTAACGTAAACTGTAGCCAGGTGATAAGAAAACAGACACCAATAATAGCCAGGGCTACCACTATGCCCAGAACCATGCCTGAGCAACTGTAGTCCCTGCTAAATAAGGTAGAACTGATTCATGATGGCAGGCAAGCCCAAAGCCTTTCTTTCCCTTTCTCACCTGGGAATTCAAGCTCCCAACAGGTGGTGGGCAACAACCTGCTTTTACATCTTCCATTAATTTCTATCTGTAGCAATAAAATGAAGTCTTTAAAGAGAGATACAGGATCAAAGCAGCTGTGCAAGAAACCTCTCAGCTGGGCTCCTGTCTCCCTACAAGATATTATAGGAGTGTTTAGGGGAGATGGTCTCAGCATAGATGAGTCATGACCCCCCATCATCCAAAGGATATTAGAAAACTAAGTAAGTACCTACATTTTGATGGGAAAATTAGGGGACTGGGCTATGTGCTAGAGCCTTTTGTGTTAGCTGCTGGCTGCTAGTTACCTTAAGGAAAAGAAGATCACACACAAAGAAATACAGATTTTACTGAAGCCATCAGCAGGGCAGGTGGAGAGCAGACCAGAGCTACAGCCCACAAACTTATTTCATCTTGTGAAGATGGCAGGGAAAAGTCAGCATGGATGCCAGGATCCAAGAAGGAGTAGGTTTTTCCCCATGTCATGAGTAGGCCCTCCCTTCACACATGCAATATTTCCATAATTGCTAGAGGTATTAGGATCCTGGCTTTAACCAGCTGCTCTTACAAGTGATGGGATGTTGGAGAAGAGGCAGTCAGAGTGTGCAAGAAGCTTCTGGGCTCTGTGTTTGCAGGCTGCCTGCTGGTGGATAGAGAGGCCCCTGAGGAGCCCCCCAGTACACAGGTCTGAGTCCTGCCTTGGTGTACCAGGGATGCTTGTGTGGGAAGCCCTATTTCTGCCCATTGCTGGCTGCGTTATATTGTTTTTGCCTGGGCTATAGGTGGTGAAGACTTTAGTAGGTATAGTCCTGCCCTATTGAGAAAATTTCAGGGCAAGATATCTTTCCTGATCTGCAGTACAGGAGGATGAAAAGGTAATGAAGGAGAATGGAGAATAATTCTTGTACTTTCACTGGACTGGCAGGACAACTGGTCAGTCCTTCAGCCTTAAAACATATCTTGGGCACCAGCATTCAGTTGATATTGTTGAAAGTCAGCAAATACGAATGTGTTAATTAAATAAACTAATAGGAAATGGCAGCATGAAAGAACCTGGCTTTCTATCTCCTCCATCTTGATCAGTACCAGTACACCAGAACAAAATGTCACCAGTTTCCTTGTTGCCTTGGGACAGGCAACAAGTCCTTTTTGGAAAATGACTGGGGTTTGTGTGCTGCTTCATGAGGAAGCAACAAGAGGTATGATGTCACCTTCTAAATTGGCAGAGTTCTTGCAATAACACTACCAGGACATGGGAAATGCCTACCAGCATTGTGGGAGAAGCTTCTACTACTCATTAAACCCCTTGTATCTAAAGACAGTCACAGATGTATCAAAATAGCTGTGATTGATGAGTAATCTGCACCATAACATGAACATTTGGATTGAGTTTGTTGCTGTATTGACAACTGAGATGGTAACAATATTTAAGCCACGTGTGCTGTGTGACACTGAGGTAAATACAACACTCCCTCATCAGCTGAGAGGTAAGATGAGATCACAGCAGCAAAGAGGGACTGAAAATCCCTGGGATCCCTTGAGCAGCCTGGGACAGCTGCTCAAGGG
>VXBO01002892.1:4860-32617 GCA_013400135.1 Rhinoptilus africanus
CAGAGAGGTGGGATGAAGGAAAAAAGATCCCTTTCATGCTATGTAAAAATGTTAAAAATCCCAGCTCTCTTTGTTTTAAGCTTCTAGAATAGCCTTGAATACAAGTTTAGTGAAAGGGTTTAACCCCCAAGACAGTGAGCTAAGGTTTTTAGAGGATTAAGTTTGAGTAGAGGCTGGCGCTATGAAGGAATGTTACCCAGATGCTTTATTTCATATTCACTCTGCAGGTAGGCCTGGGGTTTTTTTGTGCATCAGATTTGAAGAGCTAACCAAACAGATCTGAAAATATTATCTTTTTTTTTTTTTTTTTTTCCTTTTTCTAAGTATAGGCGGCCACAATGTGTAATTGAAAACCTATATACCTTCCTGATAATTGAAAGCATTTGTGAAAGACAACTCCTTTAGAAACAGTTTCTTTATTTCAACGTGGGCTTTCATAAAGCATTTATGTACTATATTTCCCAAGTATACACCCCAGAAACGTTATCAGAACACTCAGCTTGGCAGCTGGTTTCCCATAGTTGTTCATATCCCATGGTTCCACTTATTTCTTGCACCGTGAAGTGATTTGTCCTCAAGCTCTGTCCCACTTGTCCTCATATCTGATAAGAGATACTTGTGCATTATTAACTTCTAGTTGCTAGTTATATTTAGAAATCTTTTCTATGCACTCTATTCTTTCAAATAAGGCATTAGAAAATCATTATTATTACTTGCTGCATACTTAATGCTTTAAAGTTAAAAGAACTATGCAAAAAAAAACCTTGCTTAAGGATTAATCACATCCGTGACCCCGGGGATAAAGGATCCCCACCTGTCAATAAGGCTTATAACTACTTATATCATCTGAGCCAGAGTGTTTAAGTAACTTGCCATGAAAGTGATTTTTACTCAGTTAGGAGTTGAAACGAGGATTTCTCTAGCCATCAAAGTTATATTTTACAATGAAGATTGCATAGACATTAGTAATTTTCTTACTCTTCCTACCTGTTAAATCACATTTTATGTAAAAATAAAGTAGAAACTCCTGTAATACTCCTGTCATGAGCTACTGTTGTCATTGCCACTGCAGTACTGCAGGATGATGAATGGGACAGGGAATTGATTCACGTAACAGTGACTGTGAGGGAACACAGCGTTATGGTCCACAAACCAATTTTTCTATTAACGTATCACCTGTTCAAGAACTGTAGTTTCAGTTCAGTGCATAAATTAGAGATTCCTTTTATCACTTCCTCTCAACTCCCTTTCCATTTTGAACTATATGCCACTCTCAAATCCCTTCTGCTTTCAAGTATACTTTCTTTCCTCACCATTTCCATCAATTTCCCTTATTCTTTAATGTCAGAATGCTTTTTCACCCTCTCATAGGGACATGGCTTTAATTTCTATCTGCAAGAGGGGCTCTGGGACCAATTCTGAGCTCCTCAAATCCAAGACCTCACACTATCCATATCCACCCCTGTCTCCCCTGCCTGCTTCCCTGTGAAGACAAGGAGGAGCTGCTGCTAGGAGGTCCCTTGATCTGGATGCTAGTTGTGGTGATGGAGGTAGAGGGACTGCTGCAGTGTGTGCCCACCCCACAGGTTGGGGGAAGAGAACGCTTGCCTTGCAGCCCATACTCTGACCTTTTCTTTGAGGAACAAGATTTTGAGGTTGTCTTCAATCGCAGACTGCTCAGGGAAGAGTAATGATATACATCAGTGGACTTCATCAAAGTGCTATGTGATAGGGCGCAAAAACCGGAGACGCAGTTGAAGTTGACGGTACTGCTAACCTCTGCAAATTTGTATTCTCCAATTTATTTATTTTTTCATCTGATTTTCTCCAAAATTGAAAGATAGGCAGCATTAAAGAAATGCTAAATTGAATGTGAACCATTATTCCTCTTAGTGCTCACTCAATAGATATTTTTTATTCTTTTTGTTAGAAGCACTGGATGTCCTGCCCTCACAGGTTAGCAGAGCAGTAACCTTTGAAGACTTTTTAGACTGCTCTTGAGTAACTTCTCTCCTCAGTAAAATACAAACCACATATTAATGCTCTCAAAGGAGGTTATTTATTATTGCAGTGGTGTAAATGAGGACAGGATTTGGCCCACAAGCAATAAAGAGGAGTAGAGCATGTAATTCTTCACGCCATTGTGAGGAAAAGTCTGTCCAGCAACAGTAAATTATCTGAACTTCTTTCAGGATATATGAATGACTCCATAGTCGTAGAAAACTTGTGGGCTTAAAGCATAAAAATGACAACCATAAATAAAGGTAGAAACCCCTGATGCCCACAGAAATGAAATAACATAACATTCCTGAGGCACTGCTGTCTTTGGAAAATACATTGCCTGGCTGACTAGGGGAAAGGGAGGGAGGAAAGTAAACCCATCATCCTACTCAGAGCTTTGTCTTCCAAAAGTAAAGTTTAATGCCCCTGCTTAAAAAGACAGTTTTCTCTAGGAAGACCTATCCTGTTAGGATGTGAGTTTATTGAGTTAGTAAGACTTTCAAACATATGTAAAGCAACAAATATATGCATATGTATTTTAATAACTAGGTGTACCAAAAGTATTTAACAATTTGGATAAAATACAGAGAATATCCATATCCTTTAATCTGTAGGGTGCAAAGTAGCACCAAAGGACAATGAGCATTTTCATAGCAAAGTGGAGGGGTGCACACATCTTATCCTGGGAGAGTTAAGTTTTCTAGAGAAAAACCCTGCTGTACTCTGGACATTTTCAATATTGTAACACTGTTAGTCTAGTTGCATATGTGTTAATATTACTCCATTTTATTGACATAGTAGTGTCCATGTCAGATAACCTGATAAAATAGTTTCTCAAAATATATGCCTTGGAAAGCACAAATTTGCAATCCCTCTTTGGATTCCAGGGACTGGAATTCCAAAAGCCTCAGCATCATTCCAGCAACAATTTAAAGGATAAAATCAAAATCCATAAACACTGGGTTAACAGTTCCATGATCTCAATATGCATCATTTACTAATGCCACATTGAGTTTAAATGCATTCTGATGCTATAGATATGTCACTTCTTACCATCTCCATATGCCAGAATGAATTTTTAACTTTGCAATGAATTATATTTGAGTTCAAACCAATCACAATGAAGAATTTTGTCCGTAACTTCTCACTGTTAAAGTAACAGAAGTGACACATATATTTTAAAATCAAGCAAAAGTCACCAAAAATTTTAAAGCACAAAACCATGAGATAATTTTGTAGATGGACAATATGCAGAGACAGTGAAAACTAGCCTGTCTTATATGGTAGTAGACAGTCTAAGCTAAGACTCTGTAGTCAAATATTCTCCACAATCAATAGTGGGGATTTCTGTTCGGCACCCCATGAAAATGGGCAACTTGCTTGTTTGAAAACTTTGAACCATAGATGTTCATCTGCAATGTCAGGATAACTTTTGACTCCTTACACGACGACTGAATATGGTCCACTGAGTCTATGATAGCCTGTGATGATAGCTTCTTTGATGGAGGTCGGATGTTAAGGAACTAATAAAATGGCACAGCAGGTTCATATTAATCTAGTCCCTACTTCAGCATAAATCTTTTTTCAACTGTTTGGCATGTACTTTGTCTTAATATAGAAATGATATAAAATTGTGTTCCTTCCTTAATAAAATATCCTGGCCTTGTCTTTTTATATAGATTACTCTTACCACAAAATATACATACATGCATATGCATATATATTAAACATTATAAAAGTAAGAGGTAGTCTTCTTCTAAAATGATGTTTTTAAAAATTCGTAGAAGTGCATTTGTGTTCAGAGTTTGATCTCAAACAATAGACAGATCATGCCAAGAATAGACTCCTTTTGGTTGCTTTGTTCATTTGTTTGCTTGCTTTCCTCTTCTTAAGTGATCAATGTCTAAAGCAGCAGGAAGTATTATTTGATTTTTTCCACCACCTGAAAATTTTACTGGAGGTTTCTCTTTTTCCTTTTCTTTGTTCTACTCTTCTCTGAAAAAATGTCTTCTTTACTATGAACATGAAGATTTTGAAAAGTTGAAAATGAATCGAAATGTCAATTTAAACCTATTGATTAAAAGATACTGGGCTAGAACTAATGGCAGTTTCATACAGTGTGAGTACTTTTTTATATTCATTATGTTTTCATTTAGTATTCAAGAAAATATCATTATACTGACAGTTACTGCTTTTTTTGATATTTTCAAAACAAATATAAGACAGAGAAGCAATATGTGATGCACCAGCTATAAGTAACATGCTTTTAATTATGTGTCATTACTCTAGGAGGCCTTCTAAGCACGGAACATCCCTGGAGTTTTTACCATTCGTTATGACATATTATTTGGTTCATTTTCCCTACAGTAAGGCATTGAGCTGGGAATTCAAAGTGGCATTGGCTTCTCTTCTCAGTTACATTATTGATGCATTACATGATCTTGAGTGAGCAGTTTTACCTATCAGTTTCTGTACAGCATACATAGAATTCAAATACACTTTTCACTACCCTACTGTATTGAGAGAACTATTTAGATAGTGCACATGATATGCTTTAATTTTTTTAATTCCTGGATAAATCTGTTTTGCCAGTGCAAAGCAAAGTTACTAGTGACAACTAATATTGTTAATATTTCTTTTAAAACTTAATGTAAGATAGAAATATGATACAGTACAACTACTGTAATGCTAAAGTCCTTTTCATTTATGTCAAAGAAGACCTTCCTGATTGGAACTTTTGGATAGCTTTTTAAAGGAACATGTATGTTCACCAAGAAGTTAGCTTATCACAATGAATTTCTAAAGAAATTGATCCTGCTTTTGTGATTCATCTGCACTGTGAAAACCTGTGAACTCATCTCATTGGTAAATGTGTGAATAATATGGACATTCAGTCGTTATTTGTGCTGCCCCATTTCCGTGTTTTCAGGAACCATCTGTAAAATGCTGGCCTACGAACATCATGGGTGCTTTGCCAAGGAGATGGAGAACAGTAAAAATTTCATAAAGAGGTGTAGTGGTTTAACCCCAGCTGGCAATTAAGCACCACGCAGTCGCTTGCTCACTCTCCTCCCGTGAGATGGGGGAGAGAAACAGAAGAGTAAAAGTGAGAAAACTCTTGGGTTGAGATGAAGACAGTTTAAAGCAAAAGCTGCACACACAAGCAAAGCAAAATAAGGAATTCATTCACTGCTTCCTATTGGTGGGCAGGTGTTCAGCCATCTCCAGGAAAGCGGGGCTCCATCATGCGCAATGGTTACTTGGGAAGATATATGCCATAACTCCAAATGACCCACTCTTCAGTCTTCCCCCAGCTTTATATACTGACCATGATGTCCTACGGTAAGGAATATCCTTTTGGTCAGTTGGAGTCAGAGGCACAATGTGAGGAGCAGAAAAGGCCTTGACTCTGTGTAAGCGTTGCTCAACAGTAACTAAAACATCCCTGTATTATCATCACTGTGCTCAACACAAATCAAAATCACAGACCTATACTAGCTACTATGAAAAAAATTAACTATAACCCAGCCAAAACAGGCACAAGGGGACACTATGAAATGTGGAGGGGTTACATCTGAGAGTAACTTTTAAGACAACAGTTCATCTCAGATGGGACGTCATTAAAAGACATGAACAGTGAACAAAGTTATGATCTCTAAATGTTTTATCTTAGATAAAGCTGTGTGCCAATTTGACTTGGAATATAACAACAGCTGAATGTTGTGTTTTTCTGTTATAGGTACCCATTGACAATTGCCTAAGCCTCTTGTATGAATAATACAGTGAGAGAGAGCTTGCACGAATTGTTTGCAGAAACAAGAGGAGGAGATGTAAGAGAGTGGAAGTGATTTCCTTTGGGTTACAAGATGGCCCAGTGGCACAGCTGGAGTCCAACGCCATGCCTCCAGGGTGCTTGTGCTGAGTTTCTATACTCAGCTCCCTCATTAGCAGGCACAGACACTTATACAAAACTACTTGATAGGCAGGGACACAGAGAACGGAGGAAAGCACTATACATTACCTCAATAACACTGAGGTATCATACTGTGTGTGCTGGGCACACACGGCACATCTTCTCACAAGTCAGGTGTAGTTTGGTCATCTTCACATCTGGTAAATACCATATTGAATTTAATCTCAAGACTCCCAGGTAACTTGTCTGCCAACATCAGGCAATGCACAAGCATGATTTTATGAACATGTACCTCTGCTTTGTAGGTGGTAAAAAAGTTCTTTTGTCTACATTAAGCAGCTGCGCGGGTTCTACTTTTCTGCATTACTTCTGTACCTTTTCTGATGAAACAACTGTCTGAACTGAACAACTGTTTTACACAAATAGTCAGTAACACATGCGCACCAATCCAGTGAAGGTCTGAACAATTCTCGAAATACCAGATACTTATTCTCCTCTTCTGGGTACAGTCAGAAAATGAGATCAAGCCCATATACAGCCACCAACTGCAAAGTAATGTGGAGCAAATAAAATCAAGTCAATTTTTTGTCACTTTTCACCAGGTATTTGAATTCTGCTTGGTTTCTTCTCTTCTTGTGCATTTGTACTGGCAAATTTTAGCTGAGTCTCTAAAAAGTGTCATGGTGTTATAAAAAATGTGGATAAAATTATACAGGTCATAAGCTTGAACATTAGAACAACTTTTAATTTTGCATGCCTCTTCATTTATTTTAGATTTATATTTTTGTATTTATATTTATTTTATAATGTAAATACATACTAGATACAACAATTTCTAATTTCAATATTACACCAACAATTACAGAATCACAGAATCATAGAATCATAGGGTTGGAAGGGACCTTAGTAGATCATCTAGTCCAACCCCCTGCCAGAGCAGGGCCACCTTAGAGCAGGTTACACAGGAACGCGTCCAGGCAGGTTTTGAATGTCTCCAGAGACAGAGATTCCACCACCTCCCTGGGCAGCCTGTGCCAGGGCTCTGCCACCCTTAAGGTAAAGAAGTTCCTCCTCATGTTTAGGTGGAAAGTTATTTTGACAAGTAGTTGTTCATACAAAAGAGAGAGGCATTTTAAAAGTATTATTTGAAGAAAATGTTAAAAAATTAAAGATAGGTTTCAATGACATGCAAAAAAAAAAAAAAGTTACTTTTCTAAAATGTATGTGCCAAGGAAAAAAAGGCTTTCTTCTTTTTTTTTTTTTTTTTTTTTTTAATTGTATGGTCTTCTATTTCGCCTTAACTGGAAACAATAGCTGTACTGAAAAATGTGAAAACTAATTAGTCAGATAAGAGACTGAAAAAAGAAATTATTGTCTCCAATTCCTAGACACAGCACAGGGAAAAAACAAAATTAAGTGCAACACTTCCAAAAGAGTAGGCAGAACACAGATAGGAAATCGATAGAAAACTGTATTTGTCAAAGTAGTTTGAAAAATCTCACCTGATCCCATATGAATCTTTCACTGACACAATATATCTATAAATGAAAGTGATTTGCTTAAGTTCCTACAGAAACCCATGGCAGAGGTAGGGACTTTGTTTCAGCTATCAGAATGCCACGCTAGTGCCTTACGAGCACAAGTACATACTAGATACACACGATTTCACAGAAACGGCTAAGTTTTGTTAGATGGATAAAAGTCAGAACAGTCCATAAGCCTATTAATCACAGAATCAGACCTTTAAGTAGTGCTACTTGTGCACAAGAAGGGAATGAACCTGGCCCCATATGAATTTATTGTGGGTATTGACTATAATATGGTATCTCTGGTCTCACACGTTATGATTAGACAGGCTTTCCTCTTCTAACACTTTGACTTCAGAAGCTTAGTGCATTATCTGCAAAACCTATTTTAAAAGAGACTTAATTTAAAAGGATAGGGCTTAGGAAGGAAATAAAAAGGAGATGTCTTCAGGAGGAGGTCTGAATCCTTGGCTTCAGAGACAAGCATTAATTTATTTTTTCAAATGCATCAAATACAATATCAAATACTATATCAAATAAAGAGTCTTCCACACCCTGTTGCCTAAGTTTATGGCTCAAGAGAAACCATCCCCAGGCTATAACACAGTCCATATGGCTGACTGTTTGAAGTGTGCTTAGTACTCCATTAGGGATTCTCGATTTGTACTTCTCAAATCTGATTTCGATAAGACACAGGTTTCCTTTAGTGGCCTGACCTGGTGCAAACACATAATAGATTAATTCTATAATAAATTACTCTGGCAGTAAAGCTTTCTGGACCATTTTGCCTTTTAAGTAACAATTTTTTTTATGTACCCTTAGAAAGCTGAACCAATGTTTCATTTGATAGTCACTTTATGTATATACAGAACTACTTGAATGTGATTTTGCACTGTGTGCATTACTTGAATTTATTGCATTTTATTGTGATTCTGGAGCTACTGATGCATTCTGAGGAATACTAAGAGCTTTCTGAAACAACATTATGCATAAAAATTTGCTGAACTGCTATTCAGGAAGCTCCAGCTGGTTTTTATCTTAACAGTGGCATAATTACATTATTTTTATACGCAAAACAGCATTTCCAGAAAGTCCATTATTGTCTTCTACTTTTATGTATTGTTTTTACATGATACTGTTATTTTCAACCACTGAGTTTGTTTTAGATTTGTTATCTACTTAGCACTTTACATAGTTCTGCTGACATTTCTAAATACTGTTGGTACAGAAGTAGTAAACTCTGTTATTTTAGGCATTGCTACTTCTACATATTTCCAGGAGTCTTCTACATATTTCCAGGGAATGCTCATAAGCATAAGGGACAGCATGGGAGAAACCCACTGAAGTGCTGTTACATATGCTTGCCAGCCAAATTACAAAGGCTGCTAATCTGTTAGCTTCTTCCACCTTCCTTTTCAGGTTCATGACTCCATGATATTGCTCTTCTTAGAGGCAGCTGGTGTTATCTCCTTACTTCACCTCAGGCCTTCTCACAGCTAAGATGGTATAGTAGTAAAGGAAAAAATGATGAAGGTTTTGTAAATGACAAAATGGTGGCTCTTAACCAGAAGGAACATAAAAAACAGGCAGCAAGAGACAATCTTTTGGTGTTCTTTTTTTTTGTTTGTTTCTTTATGTTCATATAACCCGTGAAGACACACTTGTGTAGGTTCTACATGATAGGACCATTCCAGAAAAACTCAAAGAACATTAATCATGCAAAAACCCCCATCCTACTGAACTAGTCTTGGTAGCAAGGAAATACTCTACAAAGTCATCTGACTTTCTACTGATTCATCAGCTGTCTACCAAGATTTATCTGAACACATTAGACAGATTCATCTATACCTTCCATGAAAGGATAGAAGGGGAAAACATGGAGTGGATGAAGGGGAGAAGGAGACATTGTGAGTGCTGTGGAAGAAAATGCAGATGTAGAAGAAGCTGAGATGGAATCTGAAGAGAAAGGAGAAAGATCTGAGCTATGGGCAAGGTATTTCACACACAGATGGCATGAAACTTCAGGCACCCAGTAAACAAGAAGGAAACAGTGAATGAGTATAAAATAAGAAAGAGGTACAAATAGGGGAAAAAAAAATAAAAGAAAAAGGTAGGTCATTAAAATAAGAAAAGTAGTGGAAAAAGAGAGAATACTTTACACAATAGGAAAGGAATAAAATCTACCAGAGGAGAGCAAGGATCCAGAAGAATTGATGACAAAAGACTGACACCACATACTAAATATTTCAGATTATTTATAATGAGCATGAGAGGCAGAGGATTTCCTGAAATGCATGTAAACTTGTGATTATAAGAGATTAATAAAATTACAAAAATCCAAGTACACAACTTTCCAATTTCTAGAAGAAAATGCATAAAGAGAAGTAAAATGTTGCTATGTTAAAGTCAATTAGCATTTTAATTTAACCTTAATGTCAAGATCAAGTTAATCTCTATATAATCAACCGAAATTATCTTTTCCCCAGATGGAACTACTCTTTGCGTATTGCCCAATGGCTTTCAGAAAAGTTCAACTTTTCTTATTAAGTAACATGTTTCTTTCTTATTTGATCTTAAAACAAAACCTCAATCATCAGTATAAAGAAAAGGACACTGGCTGGCAGTAGGAAAGGACTACCTTACTAAATCCATGCAGGTAAAAGAATGCTGAAAACATTCATTGCCAAGTCCCAATCTTACAAAATGTCAAAATGTCGTTTTATGCAGGAGTAATCCTAATGAACCCATGGTATTCGTTCCAGTGCAAAGATTTGTGTAGAGGCAATAAAAATGCTTGCATAACCTTTTTTTTTAAATGCCCAGTATCTAAAAAAGCCAACTAACCACCAAACTACTACTCATGGCATCTCTCCAATACAGATTACTATTACTTGCATTGATTAGATTCAATTGATTTACTTTTCAAAGTAACTAAATAGATATTTATAGTACTAAATAGATATTTAGGTAACTAGATACTCTTCACAAGTTTCATATATTTAGGCATACTTTGACAATTAATTTCAAACGTCAGCAGAGTTGCCTGATGATTCAGCAGACATGTAGGCAGCTGGCTACCTCTGAAAAATGACTTTTCTGTCCTTCATCATTCACATTCTCAGCTTTGTTCTTAACTACTCTCTTCGAGATGACTTTGCATTGTGCTTGTAAAGTCATCAAGTAAAGGAAAGGAAAGAATGGTCACTTGAACAGGATAGTAAAAAAATAGAAATTCTTTAATTACTGTGATTTTTGAGGGTTAGATAATGAGATGGACAAAGATGATAAGCACTTTCCAAAATCCATATTAATTTTCTCGAATGCATAAAATCAAGGAAACAGTAACAGAGTTTTAAATAAAGATTAAATATGTGGGGTAGTTAAACTCTATACTAGCTGAGGATCCCAACCACTGGAAAGAGTTCAAAATTATTACAATAGACTTCCTTACTCAGTTTATGAGACAGGGGAGCTTGTGAAATAGTTCTTGTCTCCTACATGCAAGTTAAATATTTCTTTATATTTAGGAGGCCACAGCCTTGTTCAATTCTGGCGAGCAGAGTCAGAGCACCTAATGTCATAATAGTCATAAAATAGAATACTAGTCATTCGAACTCTCTATGGGGAGAGGAGAAACTGTCTACATGGATCCTGTTGGGAGCCTAAGGTAGCTGAGGCAGCTATCTCAAAGCTTCTCAGCATGAACTAGCTATATCAGATAGGGCATAAAATTGTTGCCATAATTCCAGACCAGTATCGTCTGGAGAAAAAAAAAATAAGCTTTTCATACTTAACGTTACTAGGTTTGTTTCCCTCTTTTCACTCCTACGCAGATAGAGTGGATTTTGACATAAAAGAAATAGCTGCACATTGAGTTCAGAGGTCCTAAAATCACAGCCTCTTTCAGTTCATATATGTTGTCAAAATCTAAGTATTTATTTATTCCTTGTTTCAGTTTAGTCTCACAAACACATTTTAATGGAACAAAACCTCCTATTGGCAAATGATTTCCCTTAAGGAATTCCAGATAATGATTGCAATGATCAGGCAGGTATATTTAATTTTTAAACATAAAAATTTGGGTCACTTAAAGCTTCTTAGATGATGTCATATTGGTTTCTTCTACCTTTTAATATATGTCTCAAGTTTTACGCACATTTTTTTCTAGAATTTCCTTCCTCCCTCACAGACAAGCAATGTAAGAGTATCTGAAGTGTGGATTTTGGTTATCTTAATATAAGAAGGTATTCCAGAGAACATATCTGCAAATGAAAACCTTTCTAAGGTCCTCAGTTCTATGGAGATTTTCTGTTTGGAACTGATTTGGATGCGTAACAAATTCTTCTTGAGTGACATAAGATCCATGAGATCTTCGTAGGGACGAGCCCTCTGATTGGAACCACCATCTGTGTTCTGCTTTTCCCCCAGAACAATGCAAGAAACTCACCTGAGAGGCAAATTTTGAGCCATAACTCTCATTGTGGATGAGGCTTAAAGATTGCTGTGACCTCTCAGCTGGCTCCAAACCAACTCAGAAATAGATTCACTAATCAGAAATAGCATGTGTCTTAGAAAGCCAAGGTAATTATACTGGACTTTGCAGGATATACTGCTGGGGATAGCAATGTCACATAGGACGGTACATTATCTAGATGCTGACTGAGTAAATGAGTACAAAAAAATGGTTACATGTTCTCTGAGTTTTCTTGAACAAGCAAATTAAAATTAATTACTGTTCCTGCATAATTATTTATATTTCTTATAGTGGTTCTAGAGAATCTGATAGTATTTACCATTTTAAACAGAATAAATATATCCCCTCTAAATGTCACAGGTTAGAGCATTTTCTTTCCTGATGGCTGTAGAATCATTCCCATGATGCTCCCAAATCCATAGAAGAGACCTATTTCTTTTTACTTAAATTTCTCATAAGGCTGCAATTATGTATCAAAATACAAAAAATAAAATTTACTTTAATAGAATTACAAACAGTGACTGTTCTGAAATTTTTATCATAGTTTAAAGAAAATTTTAGTTCAATGACTTCTGACAAGGGGTTTTTTTTTAGATTTTTTTTGTTTATTTATTTTTATGAAAACGCAAACACCTGTCTGGGGCACAATATAAAGTAAAATTGGAAGTAGATCATTATTTTTCTCACGGTTTCAAAACTTCGGAAAAACATTGTTTGATAAATTATTATGAATATATATAATTGTTGTATGGATATTATATATTGTTAAACCCAGGAATATTTAAAGAAGTTTTTGGTGGAAAAGAAGCTGACAAACAGAAACACGTAAGTGATTTGCAGAGAGGGAATTCCCATGTACTCAGAAACTTGGTCTCAAGTATTGTTCTTAAATAGATTTGTTTGATAATAGAATTATAGAATCATAGGGTTACAAGGGCCCTCTGGAGATCATCTAGTCCATCCCCCTGCCAGAGCAGGGCCACCTTAGAGCAGGTTGCACAGGAATGCGTCCAGGAGGGTTTTGAATGTCTCCAGAGACGGAGACTCCACCACCTCCCTGGGCAGCCTGTTCTAGTGCTCTGACACCTTCAAGGTAAAGAAGTTCCTCCTCATGTTTAGGTGGAACTTCCTGTGCTCAAGTTTGTGTCCATTACCTCTTCTCCTGTCACTTGGCACCACTGAAAAGAGCCTGGCCCCATCCTCCTGACACCCACCCTTTAAGTATTTATAGGAATTGATAAGGTCACCCCTCAGCCGTCTTTTTTCCAGACTAAAGATATCCAGTTCCCTCATTCATAAGAGAGGTGTTCCAGTCCCCTAATCATCTTGGTAGCCCTTCGATGCACCCTCTCCAGCAGTTCCTTGTCCTTCTTGAGCTGGGAAGCCCAGAACTGGACGCAGTACTCCAGGCAGAGTAGAGGAGGAGGAGGAACTCCCTCCACCTGCTGGCCACACTCTTCTTGATGCATCCCAGGATGCCATTGGCCTTCTTGGCCACAAGGGCACATTGCTGGCTCATGGTCATCCTGTTGTCCACCAGGACTCCCAGGTCTCTTTCCTTAGAGCTGCCCTCCAGCAGGTCAGCACCTAACACCCTACACTTACCTTTGCTGAATTTCATAAGGTTCTCCTCTGCCCAACTCTCCAGCCTGTCCANATGACTTCCACCAGCTCCCTTAGCACTCTTGGGTGCATCCCATCAGGACTCATGGACCTGTGAATTGACCTAACTAATCCCTCACTTGATCCTCCTCAGCCCAGGGGAAGTCTTCGTCTTTACCCGTTACCTTCTCCAAGGCCTGGGGCTCTTGAGGGCTGGGCTGGGCAGTAAAGACCGAGGCAAAGAAGGTATTCAATAACTCTGCCTTCTCCGCATCCTCCGTCACCATGGCTCCTGTCTCATTCAACTGTGTGCCCACAACTTCTCTGGTCTTCCTTTTTCCTCCAATATACTTGAAGAAGCCCTTCCTGTTGAGCTTGACATCCCTTGCTAAGTTTAGTTCCAAGGCAGCCTTGGTTTTCCTCATTTCATCCCTTATCCAGCCATTTGCACTGAGCTGTGATGAAATGTGAAGCTTTCCCGAACTCATTGCTATCATATTTTCATTATATTAATTGGCTACATTTCTGGTCTGCTTCATATCCAAGTTGAGATCAGTAGAAAAACCACAGGCTTGTAGTAGTATTATAGAGAGCAGAGTTTATTCTATTCTGTTTTATTCTGAACTGCAGTTGGCATCACTAGGTAATGATGAAAGGAATGAAAGGAATCTGGAAAATTACTTGTGCATTTTGATAATTATTTGTACAATTTAGCTGGAGTCTAGTTTACTTTGATTAAAGAAAATGACAAAGAATCACTAAGAAAAATGAAGCAATCAGTATATTTTTTGCAAGAAAGTGATGCAAAATACACATTTATTAAAAAAAATGAATGTGTGATGATTAACTTTAGAGAAAATTAATAGAATTTATAATTTAGACTAGTCTCTCCCAGTTAAATCAATAATATCGAAGTACTTGAAGAAGTAATTAGTTCGCCAGTGGTTGACTTCTGTAACAGCTGTGGGTTCCATGTGCTTTCTCAAAATCAAGACCACAAGATCTTAAACTTGGAACTTAATCCTTAAATTCAACCTAGGTATCTCAAAGACAAAGGGAAATATTCTGCAGAGTTATTTTTGTCTTATAGTCATAGAATCCTGTACTTGATTAGCCTCACCATGTGATCAGAGAAGGAAGTCAAGCTTAAAAATATGAAGAACTTCTGTGCTTTTTCCAGTGGATCCTGATCCTAATCTAAACAGAAAAAGAAAGTAAGGAGAAAAGAAAAAAAAAACAAAAAACAGACCAACCACCCTCCCCCACAACTCCCAACATCCCCCTTTAACAAATGAACCTATGAAATCTAAATTCAAAAATTTCAACTTTATATATAATTTAAGATGAGGAAGCATATCAAGATGTAAGTACAAGTAAAACCATCTTAGATTAAAAGTACATCTAGGTGAGTACCTGTCTTCAATAATGGTTAATTCACAGATGTCTAGGGGAGAATATAGTAACACGGGAAAAATATCATAATATTTCTCCCAAATAGTTACAAAGATTTAAACAGATTTTGTATCAGGTATTCTTCAGCCAGCAACTGTCTTTCATAGGTAAAAAACATCTTCTGTTCATTTTAACTCAACGAGCAGTTACTCCAGAATTTCCTTTTTCCCTTCGATCATGATTTTATAAACTTCTATCATGCTGAGTTTTGTCTTTTTTTTCTTGTGTTTTACTCTAAATAATTCCTTTGTATATTGAACCTTCTCATAATCTTTCTAGTTTTTCTGTCCTTTCAGAAGGAATAGAGAGGTTGAGCATCACATAGATTCAGATCCAGGATTTCTCTTTGGTTTATTCTCTATCCCTTTCCTAATAAATTTGGTATTTTTTGCCTATTTCTGGTCACTGAGAACATATTTTCACAGAAACACATATCATACTTCTAAGATCTTGTCCCTGGAGGACAAGAGACCATTACTTTATTAGCAAGGTCAGAATTGTTTTTCTCATGTGCACTACTAATGAATTAGTGCATCCATCTGCAATGAATTTTGTCTGCCATTCTAATGTTCAGTCACTTTCTCTAGTAAAGGTCTCTTGCAGTTCTGCTCCATGGACCTTTGTCTTTACTGCCCTGAATAATTTAGTACCATCAGTAAACTTTATCATCTCAGTAGTCACTTCTTTCTACACTTAGTTTCTGAATATATGTAAACATGGAAAGGCACAGACAGTCATGCAGAAATCCACCTGTATTTTTTTTTTTAAGAAAACTGATCCCTCACGTTTTTTTGTATTTTAATTGATTATATATCTATGTGAGAATCTTCTATTTTATACTTGTTTAGCTTTCTCTATCCTTTACAGTTTTTTCTAAAGTTTTTCAAATCCATGTGAGACACAGAGAAATAGATTTTACTGTTGCAATCTGTAATGGCTGAGGAAATAAAAAATTGGGCCAAACTTTGTCAGTTCTTCAAAGAAATGTTTTGGTTGCCAAAATCTTTTTTAAAGTCTGGCTTGCAGAAATCCCCTGGTAATTAGACCCTGGAAAAGCAACAGAAGCACCTAAACTAGAAGACAAGAAGAGAATTTACCAAGAACATAACCTCTCAAGACTTTATAATGAGAGTAAGGAGGTTCTGGGAAGGTCATCAAAGTTAATAATGAGTCAGCAATGAAAGAATTGCTTAAAGAATGCTACGGAGGTCATAACAAATGATTCTCAACCAGTGAAAAACTATGTTTGAGGGCTAGCAAAATATTTTAAGTGGAGTAAGCAAAGACCAAAATTACACTGATGAAAAAAAAAGTTAAAAAATAGACATGTGGGAACGTGGTAAAGGAAGTTGTTAAGTACAGAAGAGGGACAGGGACTTGGCATTGGAAGATAAAACAGAGTGGGCTGAAGAAAATAAATAAGCAACTAGTAAATTTACTAGGGAATAAATGATTAACCAGGAGGGCAATCAACTCTGCAACAAGTGAGGTAATAAACATTCAGAGAAGCAACAAGAGTGCTAATTTGAAATATTTGGAATCAATTACACAAATAAGCAGTTGATAATGAGGCAATTCAGGAAAAATAGAACTACAGACTAAAGAAATAGCAGGTTCTGAGCAGACAGTCACTTGTACAAGAGTCCAAGAGGAGTAAGACACTGACCAGGTAATAGTCTCTTAAGGAGAATATGGAATGAAGTCAATATATGGAACCTACACCTTTAATGCTGCATGGCCCTATAATGGCTAAGTCCCAGAAGAGGGCAGTGGTGCTCTATGGAGACCATAAAATGATGGTGGTCAAGGGATTTAATGACTCTGGTCTGCTGCCCTCCATAAACAAGTACTTGCCTACACAGGACTCAAGTTTGGCAACAGGAAGCTGCAGAGACATATTTGAACCCTGGTCCTCATGAAGGTGTAAGGTTCACATTTAGCATAGGTATGAAAATATTTAATCTTCCTGTCCTCCAATATGTGTTTTATTCTTGAAAGGTGGCATTTTGAAATATGGTAAGCACTGAGCTTCCAAACCACGTTGGTGTTTATCTCATTTCTCCTTGTGCTTGTCTAAAAGACTTGATATGAAACAACTTCCATCGTTTGGCCTACACAGAAGAAATGGTTCACTGAGATTCCTGGGGTCCCATTATAAGTTACAGCAGCTGTAATTTCAGCCACTTTATGGAGCAGTCCATTTATGTCTGCTCCAGTTCCTAATGCTACCAGCCAGTCTGTAAAATGATCCTAATCTATTACATTTAAGTCATTTGAGTCATCTTTTTGAAGATTGTTGAGTGCAGAGATACCCATAAGGAAACAATGTAAGTTTTCCATATACCACATATGTTATATGTCTGGTGAAATGTACTGTGCACATTTAAAAAAGTGACAGTATTACAAAACTGACAACTTTTCATGACCTTTTGTATTATAATGTATTTTAAACATATGGCAGGATTCCGTTTTTCTCATGGATGTGACAGATACAGTATGAATATTTCATGAATTGTATGTGCATGTGAAAAAAAAATGTTCACGAAACAAGAGATTCAAGAAAACACATTTGCTTTTTACATTTAAAATAGGAAAATAGCCACTGATCAAATATATTACAATGAATATTTATGGAGAAACAGTGAGTATTTATTGAGAAGCAGTGAAAACCAAGAGGTAAAACACTAAACCCAAAATTATGATGCAGTGGCATTCTTTATTTTTTTTTTTTTTCCTAGATTTTGCAATTAATTGTAGTGTGGCATGTTTTGTTACTTCTTTTCATCTCTGTTTCTTTTGTATTCTTTGTTTATTTAAAACACTAGCTCTTTAAATCTTCAGACTTAGGTACCTCGATGTTCTATCAGTTATCATACTTAAAGTTCAGAGTAATTAAAATTAGGTGCTTAATATACCTGAAAGCGTTTTATTGGGATTCCCTCTATTAGACAGGCAGTAGCCAAAAGCAAAGATACATTCTCTCATCAGTGTTGCACAGAAGCTATTTCTTACATTTTGCTCTTCCAGCTACATATTGGGCAATGTCCAGTATGTTGTAGTTAGGCTGCTTATATTGAAAGGAGAGAAGCATAATGCAGATTTGTACATTAGAGAGTACTACTATCTCAGGTCAAATATGCTTTAGATAAGTATGCAAATAATTTGACTGAGTCTTTGGAGATTCAAAGCCACGTTCATGCTGTAGACATGAAAGGAGGCATTTCTGCAGAATTTATGATTTAGAAAATACCCATAAGAGTATTAGGAAACTCAGTGTTGTATTTTGTTTTTCCAAAGGACATTTGCTTCTGCCTGATGTTTCTTTTGGAGCTATTTCTCACAGATAGTTTAAAAGGTAACGATAAATTGCTTGACTTCTTTTATGAATCTAAAGAAAAGAAGATGTCTGTGTTTGTTTTTCACTGAAAAATGTAATATCTTCATTGACAAGAGTATTTTGGGCTTCGTCTAACAATGTGATGTTAATATCAGTCTTGGGAAGGTGCTCTACTATGCATCTGTTTCCTTCTGAGGACCCCAAATTAAGAAGGAACGAGTCCAGAGGAGGGCCATGAAGATGATCAGAGGGCTGGAGCACCCTTCCTATGAAGAAGGGCTGAGAGAGTTGGAGTTGTTCAGCTTGGAGAAGAGAAGGCTCCGGGGAGAACTTATAGCAGACTTCCAGTATCTAAAGGGAACCTACAGAAAAGATGCAGAGGAACATTTCATGAGACAGTGTAGCGATAGGACAAGGGATAAGGTTTTAAACTGAAAGAGGAGAGATTTAGATGAGATATTAGGAAGAAATTCTTTACAGTGAGGGTAGTGAGATACTGGCCCAGGTTGCCCAGAGAAGCTGTGGATGCCCTTTCCCTGGAGCTGTTCAAGGCCAGGTTGGATGGAGCTTTGAGAAACCTGGTCTAGTGTGAGATGTCCCTGCCCATTGCAGGAGGGTTGGAACTAGATGGTCTTTAACGTGTCCTCCAACTCTAACCATTCTATGATGACTCTATGATGCTTGTCAGCTCCAGTGGTCAGGAATTTGTTTAGTCCTTCTCTGGCACTGGCAAAGATAGTAGCTAATTAATTTTCTTTGGACAAATACAACCCTATTGGTCATGAAACAAAAAGTGTACATTGAACTGTGAGGGGTTATGTGAAAATGGACATATGAAGCTTGTAGAACGTGGTAATTTTTTTCAATATCTTTGGTAGCCATAGATTTAAGGACGCTTGGCTATGTGTTCCTCAAAGAAATCATTAAAGTTAAGAAGTCATTAAAGGGGGCCTACAAGAAAGCTGGGGAGGGGCTGTTTGCAAAGGCATGTAGGAATAGGACGAGGGGAAATGGTTTTAAATGAGATCAGGTTAGGTTTAGATGAGACATTAGGAAGAAGTTCTTTACAATGAGTGTGGTGAAACACTGGCCCAGGTTGCCCAGGGAGGTGGTGGAGGCCCCATCCCTGGAGACATCCAAGGGCAGGCTTGATGAGGCTCTGAGCAACCTGATCTAGTTGAAGATGTCCCTGCTTACTGCAGGGGAGTTGGACTAGATGACCTTTAAAGGTCCCTTCCAATTCAACACTGTTACTGGTAGGACCAAGCTTACAATACATTTATGTGCCCTTATTAAGTGTTTGTAGTGTTATCGTCAGCCATGCAGTTACTGTCCCCTCAGAAGGCCTCTGCTTCCATATACATGCGTACATAATAATGTATCCGATTTATCATTCTGACTTGAGTTAAATTTATATCCTCCAAAAGTTCTTGATAATTAAATTTTTGAATATTCCTTGTAGAAGGGTATTCCTTGCTGATTGTGTTAGGGGACGAATTTTGAGGGCAATATTGAAGTGGTAACTAAATTACAGGACCATAATAAGAAAAGAAATATTCCATCGTGATTTACAGCACTCTTTAAAGGGCTGTATGGTAGAAACTTCTTGATCAGATTTGAGTTGTTGTCCCAAAGCATGTATCTCAAGACAATCAAGGAGGCATGTGAACTTCAGATTACTTAGAGAAAAACGAGTGGTCAGCAATGAGTTTGTCTTCATTCTGTTACAGTCATATCACTTAGTATGAAGTAACATATCTATGGTTATCGTTAGCTATATGTCAAGAGTAGCTAACTTTATGGCTGTCATTGAGTTATAGTGTGCCCGTAGAGGACATAGATGGCAAGCTGAGCTTTGCTAACAATGAAGACAGGTGAACAGATGGCTTAAAAAAGGCTTATAGTTTTAATGAAGAAAAAAAGTCCTGTCACAGCAGTGTTTTGACACTGGAGTAAGATTCAGGCTTAGGAGCATTACTCAAGACACGTGGAAAGCTTTATCAGTTGAAGGGTGACTTTACCTGAACTGTTCTTTACCACCACAGTATTCCCATACTTTGCCATAGAAATACTATTTGTGCAATTTAGGATAGAAATAAAGCCCTGGTTTATTGCATCTATATTGATCAATATAAGTACAGGGATATGCAAATAAATACGTGCAAGTATGCATGTATATGAAAATATAAAGAGCAGGCTGTCTTCCATTACTCCTAGCAACCATGCTGATGGGACTATGGAAAGACCTGTGTATCATTTTTCCCTTCTGCCTACCTGTGCTTCAGTTTTGCTGGTTTGTGAGGTTTGCTGTAGCTGTGTTATCTTTCCTGGTGCAATCAGTGGAAGGCCACTAGATGGTGAATGGTTCAAAGGCTGTAACAGAAAGCACAGGAGAAGATGAGGGACTTGCCAGGAAAAAAGAAGGCCAAGTGTGGGGATCTAATTGGTAAGTTCAAGTAACATTAAAAGCCCAGTTGGATTCAGTCAGCAGAGAGGCTGCGGCACGTGCCTCTTCAGAGAAATTCAAAACTCAACTGTACGACTGTGGGAGTCACTAGATCTCACTAGGATGCTAGCCCTTGTTGGGGGGGCTCAGACCAAATGACTTCCAGAAGTCCTTCAACTCCAGTTTTCACTGTAGTTCCAAGGCTCTGTGATCTAATGTCCAAAGGAAAAAAAATGCCATTTTATATTCCCTCTCCTGGTGCCCCAAAGTATGTGGATGGAAGCACAGGTAGACTTATAGGTAGCAAGATATAAAATGTTCAAGTGTGTTGTTCACATTGGGTGGAATTTTCTCTAAAGATAAAAATAAATAAAGTGTAAAAACAAGTGGTAATTTCAAAGTTTAGCAATACATTAACTGCTGATAACAGAAAAGCATTCTTTTTAATCCAAGAGGTGTAGTTATTGATTCCAGATGTTATTTGCAAAGTCTTAACACTTAGGACATTTAAGGTACAAATAACATTTGACAGTCCATGTTTGGCTATAAAACATCCAAAAAATATGAAAAGCCTAGTAGTAATTTCTCAGTCTTTACAAACAATGAAACTTTGAATACATTAAATTTTTATGTTATTCTTCTACCTTTAGTGCCTGTAGCTTGTGCACTTTTTCAGGAAACACCTGCCTTGTTTGTAAGTTTTAACATAGAAGACATAAATTGTACTCCTTGAAAACTTTTACTTTTTAAAAAACATTTTACTTGTTTTAAATCCCCTAGTATAAATATGCGGTATCTTTTATCTTGTCAGTTCAGTGCAGCTTTTCGAACAGCAAGATGACCTCTGCTGCTGTAATTAGACATAAATCACATTGATAATTCCTTTGGAATTTGTTTTCTACTTGTAATTGCAATATAACTTCTATCAGCTCTATGCTCTTTGTTACTAGCCTTTCACTTGAGCTTCTGTGTTATGGCAGTCTTATTTTTGCAAGTTTAATCAGTGTTCCATTACTATTTTAATTACCGTAGCACAGTAAAAGTGTGACAGAGACTGTAAATGGATTCTATTAAGCAGAGCAGACTTTTCAATGAGGGTTCTCAGTGACTATGTAAATTTGAATTTCTTATAGAATCATAGAATCATAGAATGGTTCCGGTTAGAAGGGCCTGTAAAGATCATCTAGTTCCAATCCCACTGCCATGGGCTTGGTCTTCCACTAAACCAGTTGCTCAAAGCCCCATCCAGCCTGGCCTTGAACACCTCCAGGGATGGGGCAGCCACGGCTTCTCTGGGCAACCTGTGCCAGTATATTTGCAAAGTCTGGTTATTTCAATAATGCAAAATTTGCAACCCTGTATTATTCAAGACTATATTTTGAGCTTTTTTTTTTCTTTTTTTGTCATGCATATTAATGAAATATATTAATGTATGTAGAAAGTGTGTAAGATCTCAGAAAACTAGATAAGGAAGAAGATAAAGAATCTGAACAAAACAATACATAAAAGAGTAATACCTGCAAGGCAGTCACAAAACTGTTATTAACAGTGATGGATTAAGCATATGTGTAACGTAACCATTGTGTGAAAGAAAGAGATAAACATCCTGACCAATCTTTGCTGGTTTTCTTACCCACAAAGCATCATAGAGATTGAGAGTTTGCAGAGAAGTGTAACAGATAAAACTCCAGAAGCACATAGATTGATTTGCTGAGACCTTGTCTAATTCGTCACAGAGAGGTTAAGAGGGGCAGTTTTCATTTCCTCAAAAGTAAAATGGAAAGACGTAAACAGTGAAGAGTTGTGAGGTAATTTCAGTCATAACATCCAGTGCTTTCCATTCTTGAAGTACTTGTAAACACGATTAATTTTGTGTCTGCAAGTTTCTTTATTAGTAAATAAGTTGAGAATAAGCAAGTTTGATGTACCATAAAATGAGTAGCTGTTCTGTATATGCAGTTCTATAGCTGATTCTGCAGTTACGTTCTCTTTGAACGTATTACATTTTCTGTAACTGTAATGTAAATGTATGTAATGTAAATGTAAAAGTTTGCCCCTTACTTTTGATCAGGCTTGTGTGTGTCTTGATATGTACTTCAAATTATTTTATTTCAATGTGTTTGTTCTGTGATACCTTTGTCTTCATCTGCTTTGAATATAAAAGTAGATTCTTAAAAAAATCTTTAATAAATATCTTCTGATTCCATCCTTATTTTATAAGCTTTGGTGTTTAGCAAGTCAAAAGTAAACATATAAATTGGCTGAAAGAAGATTAGGAAGCAGGGTTTTTTTCTCTCAGTTGGGGTTTCTCACTTTCAGAACAAGGTATTTAGAATGTCATCAGCTGGGGAGGAAGATACCTCAGGGAAGCTGAATTTACGCTCTGTAAAGAGAAAAGCGGAAAGTATTTTAAAAAATTATTTCTTTCCCAATGGCTAAACAGTTTTTCTAAAACACTTCTAAATTTAAATTATTTCAATAGAATAGTGATTAAAATAATTGAGAAAGCAAAGCAGCTGACACATAAATGGCTCTCAATGACTTTCACAGGGAAACACTCTTGGCAAGGTATTTGGGGGAGCAGTTCAGAAAAATCCTCCCTATCCTACTTAGACATCTGAGATATGTGTCTTCCTTGATCTGAATGTTTAAATGCTTATCCCATCTGGTTTTCAATTAGGGCATATCCCAGTACATAAGTCAGTGTAGGAGCCAAGTCTTCTTCGGTGAAGTCTGGGTAATCCATGGGAGATGCAAGCACAATGTGCAGAGCAGGAGTGAGTACAGAGTATCCAGTTTACTCTACATTCACACCTCAACTTCCTTTAGACTACCTTTCCAGTGCAAATGAGCATGTTCGTTGTTAGCCCTTTCTCATTAAAGGTTACCACTGTGGGAGGAATTACGCCATGTCATGAACATCCCATTAATAGTGTCTTTTCAGGATATGCATAGGACTATGCAGTTCTTTTGCTGGATCTTTGAAATAGTGGGTTTGGTTCTTTTATCATAAATCCATTAAATACCAGGAACAACTATAACACTAAAATATTAATTTTTAAGGTAAATTTCAATTTTGTGTGTGCAGTGCATACACATTGTTAAGAGTATATAAATATGAATAGTTTAGATGTGGAAATATGGAGAAAGTAGGATCTTACCCACCTGGCAGCAAGAAGACAAAGGATTAATTCAGTCGTATCATCTAACTGTACCTTTACATCCACTGTTGTATTGTATTTCTCTGTGCTTGGACTGCCCTGGACATGCAGTAATGGTTCTGAAGGGTTATAATTAGCACACAAAGGTCTGCAAAGACTTTTCTCAATGAGATGAAGTTGGACTAAAGATTAAATTAAAGTAGAACTGTATACCTGAGGAGCTTCAGGTGTTTCTATTGATTCTGTCTCTATATCACTGAAGATTGTTGGCAGAATAGATTAAATACAAGTGTTCTTTACTATTTTATTTAAACAAAATACATAGACATTTTTAAAATATTGAAATTTTATATAACAAGTTCAAAAAGACACTGGTTTTCTTGGGTTAAGATGTAACTTTCTTGTTAAGATGTAACTGAGTGGAAGTTACCTATCCTTAGAAACGATAGGGACATCGTATGTTTCTTACTTCTTTTATCATGAAATAAGTACTCATGCTTTGTCTAACGTCCTTTCTCAGACAACATCCTGAAAATGGTTTTATCTTGTTTTAAAGATTTGATCATTTTATAATATTTGAACAGTGAATTATTGCTTCATGAATCAGAAGTTTCATACAGTCTTCAAAAGTCACTAGACAGTTATAACGTATAAGGGCAGTTCATGATCAGTGAAACCCAGTCCCCCAAAGCAAATACGGTATCAAACCACTGCAGTGGAACTTTGAACCTCCGGAGAATGATTGAAGATCTTGGCAGGTGTCATTTACAGTGTCATTCACCTTGACATTTCCCTGGTTAGACATGTGGTTACTTTACTAGCAAATTTCAGACTGCCAGGGCAGACAAATGTTCTGTCTCTCCAGTTCACTCAGTACATACATCCAAATTTATATTTGCCCCCTTGGGCGAAAGTCAGTGCTATTATCCATCTGTCCCATATTTTCTCTTTGACCTCTTCGTGCTCGCTTCCTGGTTCGATGGGATAGTTTAACTACCTGCGCAATTTTCTTTTATCAGTCTCAGAAATCTTATGTGCNGCAAATTGACAGCATTTACAAAAAAAAAAATGTTAACAGAGATGGTAAGCTGCTTTTTGTTAAAGTCACACCAATTATTTAAATTCTTTTACTCACAGTATTATTTTTTGGAGACCAGAGCATAAAGAGCTATTGCTCATGTGAGACCTGCCCTTATTTCCTTTTGGTGTGCAGGACTTCAGTGAATTTGTTATGATCACCATTTCCTATTGAACTGTCATGACGAACTTGGAGAGATACCATCCAGGATGCAGGTGTTCAGGTCAAACAAGAGAGAAGGAAGTTCAAAGGCATTCCCTCCCACAATTCCTGATGTTGTAGTGCCAGCACACTGTGTCACGGGAAGTCTCTGAAACACCCATGCGAGGGTGTACTCACCCAGTGAAACACTCAGACATATTTCATAGCAGCTGAAAGTCAAAAGAAATCAATGGATTTTATTCATCGGTAACTGAATGAAAAAAAAATTGTTCAGTTATATCGGGAAGACATGCTCAGTTATGCAAGAGCGTTATACTTTTTCTTCTATAAGATAGACATTAGCTTCAGCAGCCTATCCAGCTCTTCCCTGTAAATTGCAATAAAAGATGTTGTTCAACAAGCTTGTCATCCTGGGTTTTTTCTGATTGCATATAATAGCTGGAAAACCCTTGAAACTGCATATGTTGCCTTTGTTATCAAGAAAGCTAAAATTCTTTAAGCTCTCTTGGGAGAAAAAGGGTTGGAATTAATTCTTCCCCCCTCTTCTCCTGGGAGACACNATACATAGACATTTTTAAAATATTGAAATTTTATATAACAAGTTCAAAAAGACACTGGTTTTCTTGGGTTAAGATGTAACTTTCTTGTTAAGATGTAACTGAGTGGAAGTTACCTATCCTTAGAAACGATAGGGACATCGTATGTTTCTTACTTCTTTTATCATGAAATAAGTACTCATGCTTTGTCTAACGTCCTTTCTCAGACAACATCCTGAAAATGGTTTTATCTTGTTTTAAAGATTTGATCATTTTATAATATTTGAACAGTGAATTATTGCTTCATGAATCAGAAGTTTCATACAGTCTTCAAAAGTCACTAGACAGTTATAACGTATAAGGGCAGTTCATGATCAGTGAAACCCAGTCCCCCAAAGCAAATACAGTATCAAACCACTGCAGTGGAACTTTGAACCTCCGGAGAATGATTGAAGATCTTGGCAGGTGTCATTTACAGTGTCATTCACCTTGACATTTCCCTGGTTAGACATGTGGTTACTTTACTAGCAAATTTCAGACTGCCAGGGCAGACAAATGTTCTGTCTCTCCAGTTCACTCAGTACATACATCCAAATTTATATTTGCCCCCTTGGGCGAAAGTCAGTGCTATTATCCATCTGTCCCATATTTTCTCTTTGACCTCTTCGTGCTCGCTTCCTGGTTCGATGGGATAGTTTAACTACCTGCGCAATTTTCTTTTATCAGTCTCAGAAATCTTATGTGCACTTTCCAAATTCAGAAAAGCAAGAAACTGGAATCAAACCTGCTAGATGATAAATAATTCTGCAGTTAGTAGCATGTCCCACATGAAGCATAAAGGACTGTATTTTGAAAGTTGTATCTGCCTTAATTCAAAAATTATATATTTATATATAATGTANGAACTTGGAGAGATACCATCCAGGATGCAGGTGTTCAGGTCAAACAAGAGAGAAGGAAGTTCAAAGGCATTCCCTCCCACAATTCCTGATGTTGTAGTGCCAGCACACTGTGTCACGGGAAGTCTCTGAAACACCCATGCGAGGGTGTACTCACCCAGTGAAACACTCAGACATATTTCATAGCAGCTGAAAGTCAAAAGAAATCAATGGATTTTATTCATCGGTAACTGAATGAAAAAAAAATTGTTCAGTTATATCGGGAAGACATGCTCAGTTATGCAAGAGCGTTATACTTTTTCTTCTATAAGATAGACATTAGCTTCAGCAGCCTATCCAGCTCTTCCCTGTAAATTGCAATAAAAGATGTTGTTCAACAAGCTTGTCATCCTGGGTTTTTTCTGATTGCATATAATAGCTGGAAAACCCTTGAAACTGCATATGTTGCCTTTGTTATCAAGAAAGCTAAAATTCTTTAAGCTCTCTTGGGAGAAAAAGGGTTGGAATTAATTCTTCCCCCCTCTTCTCCTGGGAGACACACATAATTTGTGTGAGTTTAATGAAGTTTGCTAAGTTTTCTGTATATGTCATTAAGCAAATCTGTGAAACAAGTACCGTGTTGTTCTTCAGTGGTGTGCAGCTATCACTCATAACCAAACAAGCAGGCAACTTCTCTTCTCACATCAGCAGGTGATAAATATAAAGAAGGCTTGCTTTACAGAGTACTGTTCGGACTCCAGTGTAATAGAGATGTAACGCATTATTGAGATGTCAGCTTAAATAGAAGCCATTATGTCATCTAATAACAATTTCTCTTTAGGCTGCAGGCACCGATGCTAATATTAGCATGTAGTAACTACATACAGTATGACGGCAGAAAACATTAAAAGCAACAATAAAACAAAGTACATGCAATAAATAGCTAACTTTTAAGTAAGTCATCCTTTACAGATACTAAGCCAAAAGGAAAAGTGATGCATACCATGCCTAGTAAGATTCATTTTAAAAAAAAAAAATAACCAAAAATTTTTTACACACCTGTGCTGCAAGATAGCAAGAAAAATCAGATTAAATCTTGTTGTATGTTGTAGTGCAGAGGCAAAATCACTACACTGCTAAAACTCTGTGGCTAGTAGTGGGGTTTTTAAGTTTTTGGTTGGGTTTTTTTTT
>VXBO01002892.1:32659-84515 GCA_013400135.1 Rhinoptilus africanus
AACTATGTGATTGTGCATTTTGTGTTCAATTTCGAGAGCAGCATCTTAATGACCATTGCCCAGGACTGTTGGCTTTCCCTAAATGTTCCCTGGAGTAATGTTTCACTTATAAGCATCGTTTTAAATGTAGCCTTCTGTAGCACTTTTCTTGTGATCCTCAACCTCTGCAGAGGGGTTATGTTTGAAAAACATGTGGTGAATGCTGGCCACCTGTTAAGAGCTAATGATGCCAAAAGAAAGCCTGTTATGGCAGGACATTTTCTTAAGGAAGGTGAAAAAAAAGACAAAAATCTTTCAAGCTGGAGCAGCATTAACTTTAACCTATTTCGGACTCCACCCTTATAAATGCTACTTCTAAGGTAGCCATAATCCTTTTGAAAGAGTTGAATGAGGGCAAGAACAGGGAGATCCTGGTGTGATAATTGCAAATGTGCAATTCTCTGAGCAAATTTTACACTCTTATCTAGAAAGGTAATTTATTAAATCTTTCTTTTCCTCTAGAGAGTGCTGGATAATAGAAGAAACTATAGACAGATTAAGATTAATCTGTCCAGTAATAGTGAGGCTTTCTTTTCTGGTACACTAGGCATTCAACATTGTCAGCAAAACAGAATGGATGGTTTCCAAATCCACTTGAAAATGCTACTATTCGCATGACAGAGATATCTTTAAATGAACAGACACAAAAGATGGATTTACATTTGCAGAATTAAATAAAGGAGTAAAACATAAATAAAGATCAAAGGTGAAAAAGCACCCCCATGTTCCTCTGCCTCCCCCTTCACGATTAAACTGTTGTGCAAAGTTTCAAATAGATATTTAGATACCATCTGTCTAAACCTGATAAAAATTTAGGATAAGATTTTTTTGGACATATTTAAATTTAACTATGCAATCAGTAGATTTTAAGAGGGGGAAAAAAGGGGTGGAGTAGGTAGAATTACATATTACTGAAAAAGCTGGAGCCATAGTGTTACAACTTTGGCTTCAAAATGCATTTTTTTCTTGTCTCCAGATGCCACTAGCAAAATGGATAGTTTGGATCCACAAAGAGAAGAAAGAGTGTATTTGTGCCAACATATGTTTGACATCTTTATTTTTGTCTGGCACCTAGGAGCACCAGCACTTCTCATGGGATTCAAAGTTCAAAGTTAGGTGCCATTTTTGTAATTACATACAGATGCATAAACAGGATTATAGCAGGCAAATGAAGGGCTCTTTTACATAACAAGGTGCACTTGTCTATATTTCTCACTAACCAGTTCCAGGATTGCCATTGTTTTAAGCAGAAGTAGAAATTACAATGTCAAAGAATGACTTGGCCAATAACTCTTTCAAAAATCTTTTTTTTTTTTTTTCATAGTAATCAGATAAATAGCATCCGTGTATGTAAAAGGTTCCTTTTCTTTCTTGAAGAATTTGGGCTTAGGATACCTCATTCTTTCATTTGTATTTATACTGAGTAATACTTTCTTCTGTGGCAGTCCAAGTGACAGTAACAATCTAGTGAGGCCAATTAGATTATTATTGATAAACGCTTATCCTCAAACTTTGTGAATACTTCAGAATATAAATATGTAACAAATCTTAGCTTGTATAAAATAAAGTTGATGCAAAGAGCTTGCCTTTCTTCAATGATCTTCATTGTCATGGAAGTGGAAAGTTTCTTCCAGTTCTGTTTTTATTTTGTTAATATCATATTGAGTTTCAAACATGGAAAACAAAGAAAATACATATTGCAGTATAATGTGTAGAAATCCCATTCTTTGAAGCTATAAGAGTTCTGCAAATGCTTTCCATGGAAATATAATCATAACCATAATTACTTGGGTTTGGAAGTAAAGAACAGTAGCATTTTAAATTACTTTCTAAAATTCCTCCTATTGAAACAAAAGCAAAGCTGTTATTTGAAAAGCAGCAAATAAACAATATAATATTTTAGGGGAAAATGTAATACATAAACGTGCAATTGTAGCTTGAGTGATCATTGTACCTAAATGTTAACAATGAAATCGGAACTTGTGAAAAAGTTTTACATTGCAGTATTTTGGAAAGTGCAATACTTTGAAGGATAAGAAGTTTAAATAAATAAAAAAAGTTGATCTCTTATAAGCAAATTATGCCTTCAACAAGTTTATATAATATTTCAGTGAATGATTTGCTAATTTCTACCTTATTTTTCATCTAACCTGATTTCTCAACTGGTTTTAAAGAAGATGTTTTAAATGCCTCATTTCACTATTTTTTTTTCTATTTTCTGTGGATAAGAACATTGTATCTGAAAAGCTTGGTAGCCTCAATGCATGAACTCAGATGGTCATTCTTCTTTTGAACGGTCACTGACAGAGGAAGAGAGGAGGTTGCATTCCCTTGCTCTGCACCAAGTGTTGTCAAAACTGGCAGCTCCAACCGAGAGAACACTATGTCTCATCTTAGCCAAAAAATCAACTGGGGAGACCTTTAACATCAACATATTTTGTCCAAATGTGCTTAACAGGAGTGCTATACATACATATATAACACAAATACAACATATAAGACAGCATGCATATATAATGAAAAACCCTGAATTTTCAGCTAAAATGGATGTTGAATGCAAAACAATTTTTACCTAAATGTATAGTCCCTGACTTTGTCTGCAAGGACAGAATCTTCCAGTAATGCTGAATTCTTACATAAACAGTATATTAAATTCTCCACTGAAGTTAGTAGAAACTATTCTGTCTATTAAGTGGAATTAGTAATTTAATAATGTAAATCACTGTAAGAACATCAGCAATGACTCTGAATGAATGGGAAATTCTTGTCTCCATCCAGCAAAGGAATGCTGCTTGTGTTAAATATTATTTTAAAATTAATGGAATACTATAAAATAGCAAACAATCATGTAATATTTAGTTCTAGATTTACCATGTCTAAATTTCACTTGAGTAGAATTTCTGCTTAACTAAAATTGAAATATTTAACTATAGCGAAGTGATTTCCAAAAATCTGCCTTCAAGATGCTTGTCTACATATGTTTACATATTTTCTGTAAGGCTAGTATTTTCCTTAAGAAGAAAAAATGTGACATGTTCTAAAGGAATTAACTGTCTTCTAAAAGCATGTCATTGTCTCCATTTAATGTTTAGAACACTTAGGCATCTGCCTGATGATCCATAGACCAGGTGTCCAAGTTTAAGTTACTTCTGTGCTCAAAGGCTTAATACCTGGCTTACTAGGTAAATCTAGGAATATACCCTGGGCCTTAGTACTGGTCTTTCAGCAGTTCCAGTTTTATCACGTGCATATGCTAATTACTGAAAACTGCAGCGGGAAGTAATCTATAGCCATAGTAACTGTTTCACGATTTCAACCATCTCGCATAAACAACCATCCCCCTTAAGATATCTGCTTAGCCTCATTTTGTGCTGAAATTTAAAAAAAAAAAAAACAAAACAGTTTTCTGCAATATTATGTAACAAAGGAATACATGTTTTAATTCAGACATAATTAATTAGATCAACATTTCTGTTGGGAAGTAATATTTCACGGGAACAGTAGCATAGAGACCTACAGTAAAGTTCAGCCTTGAAACTCTTTCTCTCAATGTTCTTTTTTGTATAACAAAACAGGTGTCATTGACATTTGGAGCCAACATTCATGCCTGAACAGCTACTTTCTAAACACATTTGAAAAAAAGACAAAAGCAGTCATTGCTTTGGAGTTTCTTTTTTTTATGGATTCATACCTTCTGGGGACAAGAGATAAATGAAGGTAAGATGAAACCTTTAGATGTTGTCTTCATCAGTGTCGACACTCTTCCTTGGGGGCTGACAGCTGCTAATGAATTCATTTTAAACATGACATACAAGAACAAAAATGCTGTTTTGTTTTTGTTTCCTTCTTGAAGAAGAATATGAATAGCAACTATCATTGATCATAATGGGAAAGCTAATCTGTACTAATTGGTGATCAAATAAAAACAATGAAAGGAGTCATGAAGAAATCTTCACATTTTCCCAACAAATGAAATCAAGTTGGTTTTTTAGTTGAATTCTGACATTTTACATGTCCATAAGAAAGCGCTGTTGCTACTACCATGCCAGAAATAGAGCCAGAAGTCCAAATTCAGTGAACTGATTAACCAGAATTTAAGTATCCATTGTCTTCTCTTCACCTGACAGAAGTACTTTTATTCAATTCTACCCTCCATCACTAAACTTTTGGCATTCTTTTTATTTTAATAGCAAATAAACTTCTCTTAAGAATACTTTCATATCGAGGCTATTGTTTCTGATTTAAAGAAAACAGTTATTAAGTTTTTAATTTTCCACAGAAATTGAATTCTTTATTGAAAACACAATGGTCCACACCCTTAGCTATTCTGGATTGTCACTGAAAGGATTTCACATTCATAATTTCAAATAAAAAGTAACTCGGTCTTATCTTGTGAATTAGTACAGTTTGTCCCAGTCGGTTGAGTGTGTCACCATAAATCTAAGGCCTGACTGTAGCCCACTGACTTACGATTATTGATACCATCTGTTTAGACTTAATTATACACTTCTCTTCAGGTAACCGAAAGGCGTATGATCATAATATATTCATGAAAATAATTGTTTATGGGTTTTGATTGCATCAGTCAAAGAGCATGGAAATATAAGGGGTTTTTTAAAGCTGAATATGTATAAATGTATGAAACAATAATTAACATCCTACTTTCATTCATTTTTTAATGAAAGCATGCTCAAAGCTCTTCCTATATCATTTGTGTACATAAAGATGTGTGGAACCTTGTAAAGATGTATCAATTGTCCTCTGGAAAAGATCCTTGAACATTAGAGGCAAGATTGGAGGGTAGGGGAAGTGTGACATAAGGAAGAAGCCTATGCCTTATCTGCTGAAGAAATTCAAGAGAAGACAATGAGGCCATCTCAACATGAGCATAATTTGGAGACTGGGGCAAAGTAACCCCACATGGTTTGGTAACACCACAAGCCAGCCTGGTGGTTCTTGTGAGGAGGAACAGACCCAACACTGGTTTTCATCACTAACACTTCAGTGATTACATTCAAACTCGAATAATTTAAAGAGAAGACAGAAGTCCAAACAGGGTCTAATATGTTTTCCTGAAAGTGTAATGCATTCTTCTGAAGATGTAATACACTCTACTAGAGAGTTTGCATGCTACGGGTAAAATGTTTTCACAAATAAAGGTACTCTTAAGTTCTGTTGTAAAGAAATATGAGTCAGGTGGATATTGCTGGAACTCAGATGTAGGTAACTACAAAAGATCACTTTGTGTTTAGAAAACATACACCGGGAGAAATACATTTTCATGAAACAAGTGGAGGGAACACATGGGATAAATACTGTCTGCTTTTCCATTATTAACCTATCCATTAGTTAGGCAGAACTCACTTTAATTTGCATATTGTTAAATTGAGAACCAGCTTGTAAACCTCAGACAAGTATAATGAAGTCTTCAAGTTTTACTAATAATTTAGATATACATTAAATTCCTAGACTGGGAGAGTCAGCCTTGCATCTTTTAAAATAATCCTGACCAATGCAGACAAACCAAGGAGGTATACATTTGAAATAACATCAATAAAAGAGACATTAATATGTTAGGTTACCATTGTTTCAATTTAAGAACAGTCATAGCAGGGAATTTAGGCAATCTAATAAAATGATAAAAATAGAAATGAAGCAGGGAGCATAATTGTCCAAAGCAGGTATCAACAAAATCATGATTTTTCATGGGTATAGGCTTGTCTTGCATACCTAATTTTTTAACATGTGCTCATATATTCTGAATTTCATAAAAAAACAGATATATATATATATATAGAGAGAGAGAGAGAGAGAGAGTGCGGTACTTACTTAAGACATTAGCATTGAATAAAAATAGCTATGTGTAATCCCAGGTTGTTTTTTAAAAACATTTAATCTGAATGCATGAGCCTGTGTTCCTTACCCTTCCCTTTCAGGTGTGACTGAATTTCCGCCATAAAAACTGACAGGATTAACGTTTTCCATGTTAGTTTTCCCTTCAAGTCACATTTATATTTCTTATTTTTTTAATATAATTTTTTAATATACAAATTTGCCTCGCTGTTCTTTGCTTTTTAATGAAATTCAGGAAGAAGAGAATGAGATAGCAACCATAGTAGTATTAATTCTGATGAGAGACATTGCTCACAATTTTATGTGTTGCATTTTCCTGCAAGGTCAATGAACTCAGCAAAGCATAAAACAGTGTTGGCAGGTTCATATCCTTTTTTGAAAAAAAAAATTGTTCGTGGGCAGCTTGAACCTGTTATTTTGTGGACTCTGTATTACAAAAAAGGGTCCTTCCTCTTTCTGATATTCTGTTGTTGATGTAGCAGATCCTGCTATAAATTCGATTTGCCAAGGTGCTGCTCAGCGCAAAAATGTCTCAAAGGGATATCTTTCTCCCAGGTTGCTTTTTGTTGAATGCAGTATCTATGTGCAGATACTGATTTTTATAAGTCTATTATTTCCTTACTCTCAGCTCTGATCTACATCCAGTCTGTCTGCAATTTTTTCCACCATCGGAAAGTAGCCTCAATTTTTTTTAAGCAGGCACGTTTGATGTAAAAAGCTGTGTGCTGGACTTGCACACTTGAAGGAGATTATTTTTGTGCCCCTTTTTATTGCCAACAGACATTTGAAGTAATAGCAGCCATTGTTAAACAGAATGGAACATAAAATAAACTTTTATTGCTCTAGAAACAGTCTGTGTTTCTCTACCTTTGCATAGTGATACATGAGACTTCTGCATGCTTTGGCAACAGATACCTTGTAAAAACAATAATTTTTTGCAAATATCAGGCAATTATATGCCATTTTATGCTTATATCTGGAAGAAAGTATCATATACAGTTTAGAAACTAAGCAGTTAAGCAGGATTTAACTGTTTAAACCAGCAGCTTCATCCTTTGCAAAACAGCTATACTCTTGTCGTCTGCAGTAAAATTTACTGCAAGAGAAAAGTGTCAGGAGTCATATCTCTTGCTGTTAAGCTTCATGTAAATGAGATCACACCTTCTGATCTCTTCCTAGTGATAGTGCCAATGCTTAACACATTGCTCAGAACTTGTGACAGGACACAGAGTTTTTAAAATCACACAACCTGTACTCTAATCTCTCACTTTCTGGATTAAAAAAGGTCATGAAAATGTAGATTGTTATTAAACACAGTTGTGCTGTGTGTAGGAGAAATATTACTCCAGAAAAGGAAGCAAATATAGTTTTGGTCAGTAGAGGCAGAATCTTAGTCCTGTCTTTGGACTTTTGGAATAAGCCTGTTACTACTGAATAGATATGATGCAGAAAAATTGCTCCTAAATTCTGGTGTTTAGCATCAAGCTAAAGCATTGATTGCATATTCATCTTCTTTCCTGCATTGTGTGCTTCAAAACACAGGGCTTCAAATGATACATGCTGTCTAAGACCAGTAAAGCAATGTCAAGCATGATTTTTTTTCTCCCTCTTTGCAAACTTCATACCTTCATCCACTGCCACTCTCTCTTCTCACAGTTATTCTTCCTTATGCATTGAGATTCAGATTTTGGAAAATCTGTTGCTTTTGCTGTGATGCCCATTGTTTCAGAGTTCCAAAGTGATACTTTTCAAACATATAAGATACAGTCCTTGTCTCAAAGATTATACAGTCTAAAAGACAAGAATAAGGAAAACAGTAGTACATGGGAAGGCAGTAGTAGTAACAAATAAAAGGTATTGTTGGGTTCGTCCTCTCCTCTCCTCTCCTCNCTAGGACAAGTTTAGCTACAAAATCAGTGAGAGGAATATGCCATATATAAAGTAAGCTAGTGTTAGAAAGTCTTGTCATGAACTCCTGGAGCTGCTCTGCTGAGTTTAACCTTCAGCTATTTTGTGACCGCTAGTTCCACAGCTTTGCCAGCTGGGAAGGGAGGGCTAACTGCATGATGCTGGGACTTCAGGTACCACAGAACATCCTGCCTGATCCTGGGCACACAGCACAACATCCTTGTTGAACCCCATTTTTCTCCTTCCTCTCTCCCATAGCTTTTTATTCAAACCATTTTTCTAACTAAAATGTGCAGTCTCTGCATGGCTACTCCCTGCATTTTCTTTGATCTACAATCTTATGCTTTTTTATTTCCTTTCTTGGGTGCTTAATAAAAGGCAGAGAATTTCTTTTTACAAGAGAGAAACTGGAGGAGGGAAATGTGTCAGAAAATAGCTGTGTGGCATCAGTCCTTTCCTTGTTATAAATAGCACACGTCCTCGGTAAAATAGCATTTACACCCTCGGAAGGAAATCTGATCACTCATGGATTAAAAAGGAGACATCTCCTAACCTTCCCAGAAAGTGGCTGATGTTAAAAATAAAAGTTTTGGGGTGGAGATAAAAGTTCATTCTTAGGTTAGATTCCAAATGCAATGTAAGGTCCTGAACCACATTTTGCATTTACCTTTTGTAGCAGAGCCTGTGTTCTTGCTGCCTGTATAAATCTTTAATCATGAAGACCATAATTTCCTCTTCCACACAGATCTTGTCATTAGTTATTTTCAGTCCAGGGATGTGTGTATTTAACATTGCGTTTTTGTAGAACAGTGGGACTTACTGTGATCTCATTTAAACTGAGACACAAATCAGGGAAATTCTGGTTAAAGCATTGCAAGTATGACAGCACAAAACATGGATGAAAAATGCAGGGGTTTAATGATGAAAATACACCTTCAGTAGTGTTACCAAAGAAGAAATAAGATAGAAATAGGAAGAAATAAGATAGAAACTAAAATAGAGAACCTCATGCTTATAACGAGGTTACAATTCAGATTTTCAGAATACTTTATATACATTTAATGTGAGATCATTTCTGCCAGAGAAAGGCAAATTGCAAAAGGTCAGCGAGACAGAAACTTGTATTTTGTGCTTAGAGGGGTGATTATTGTTGCTAAACTGTTTAATTTTGTCTGGTTTTTGTATGTGATTTCTTTGCGGTTTGCTAATGAGAGAAAGCCTATGTACATTAGAGAACAGTTTTGTTACAGTTGTCCAAATGCATGTCTTATGCTTTAACTAGATTATTTTGGTCTTGGGTAAATGGCCAAAACAAACTCAGGTCCTTTTACTATGTTGTTACTGATTTCATGCGTGACCTTGGGCCTTTATGCTGCTGTGTAATAGCAGGTAAGGATGATGTTGATGTTTCATGCTTCCCTGTAGAGGTTATCAGCACTCAGTGTTAATGGATTTGCAGACCTTTCCCTCAGCAGAATGAAGGAACAACTCAGCCTTCATTTCCTAAAGAAGAGGAAGGAATCACACCATCTTCCACATATATTTATCAAGCAGGCCCAATATGCAGGTAAAGATAATGTGAAAACAGGCTATAAAACTCTAACACAGTGTTATCTGGTGCTTTCTACAGCATAAATTAGTGTAAATCTGAGTTAATCCTCCTATAGTCCCATTAAAGTCAAAGAAGAGATACACAACAGAAAGAACTTGATTCCTCTGGCCTCTTCTAGACTTTTATCCTGGGATTAGATGAGTTGCCCTCAGTCTTTTATCTCCACTGACTGCGAAAAGTACCTAGGATGACTAGCTCACTCACACTTCGGGATTTAATTTTTAGGTACCTAAGACATAACACATTAGTTTCCTCTGATATCTCTACTGCTGGCATAAAACTGTTGGGTTTTATTGCTTTATCATCATTCTTTGAATATTTGTCATTTTTACATTGTTACTAATAACCTTTTCTTTCACTAACTTACTTAGGAATTCTTCAGTAATGACCTGAATCTACAGGGAGACATAATAATTACAATTTGCTGCAGTATTTCAGTGGAATATTGTCAATAAAAATTTCGTGTTTAACAGGTTTTACTCAATACTTACGTTGCTAATTTCAGTAGTCAGCAAAGGTTTTCTGTGTTCAAATCAAACCTGAAACACTCTCTTGACCTCCTTGTCATTGGAATTCAAGTAAAATTACAGACCACCAATTAAAAAATCATTTAAGTGCACTGCTTAATTTCGCTTTGTGGGTTTTTTTGTGTTTTTGCACCAAGCCGCAGTCTTTAACACATGTGGTTTTGTAATTGTGATATGCTGGGAAAGTTCAGAGTGCTCATTGGCCTTTTAGCTTCTACTTCCACCTGTGTGCTCGTACGTGTAGTATTAATAAGTTCGACTGTGAGGCACACCAAATAGCTGGTTGGAAGTTTGCACTTGCATTTTCTTTGAATTTACACCATCAATTTCAAATCTTTTCTTCAATTACTAAGACTCAACAACAAAAAAAGATGTCACGAGAAGTGAAGAACTACCAGAAATTGTCCTCATAAATTGGCATTTACTCTTTGACCATAATTCTTCCCTCTTCATGCAAATTATAAGCTCCTTAGAGCAGGATCCCATGATGTGTTTGTGTACTTAGTAGCATCTCGAAGGCCTGCTTTTCATAACAGCCTTTAAACACTAGTCTAATAACAGTAATAAATAATCATAACTACTTTCCATATTTAATAGATTATCCTTGATTAACCAAGGGATGTTTATTCATTTAGTTTCCAAAACAGAAATAGAAGAGTGTCAATGAGTCACGGGTCAGTATATGTATTTGGAAAGTGCAACACCAGCGTTTAAATGTGTGCTTCAAACCAGAGAGATGAGAGCTGTGCATGCTTGCACAGCATATATTAGATACCTTTTCATTTCTTTCTCTAATCAGATAGGAGACTGCAACCTTCATGTGTATACTTCTTTGTCATTTGATTGTCAATATCAAATATATTCATAAAATTGCAGTTTAGTCTGTGCCTAGATTACTTTCTGCCTACTCCTCTTCCTTATTAATGTGAAATAATACAATTTTGGGAAAAATGAATGCAATTTTGGTTAACTATTCCAGTGTATGTGAGTTCTAAAGCCCAACCACAGAGACTGCATAAACTCTGTTTTAAAACAGTAAGATAGATGTTAGATAAAACAAGTACATACAGATTTTTATCCCACAGTAGATAAAGTCTCTGGAAAATCAGTTTATATCTGACCCATTTCCTTTTACCCTACTTACCCAGGATCTTTAAATAAAGACAGCTCTCACTACACATGGACTGACCAATTTCTTAGTCCCTAGGTATTTTGTAGTCAAATTCAGCTTTCCACCAGCAAGCTGTTAGAGTGTCCACCTGCTTTTCTGTGATCCTGTGAAACTTTCCTTGACTGAAGACTTTGTTCTTCACAACTGTTTGGTTTTAACCCTCTATTCTGAACTCACTTTTTTTATAGCATAGTCATTTGATGTTTTTTTTTCCCTCTGCAGATATTTGATAAAACTACTTTTCAAGGGTTAGGGTTTTTTTTTTTTAGTTCAAAACCAATTATTTACTCCCATTTTTTAACGTTTTTACTAGTGTCTTTGTCATGATTACTTTTATTACTAAAAATAGTGTGATTATATTAGATAGCCCTGCATTTTTTTCAAAAGAACTAATGAAGCACTGCAGAAACCATATCAACATCAACTTTGCAAAAGAATGTAGAGAGGGTATCCATAGACTGAAAGAGGGTACCCATAGACTGAAAGAGGGTACCCATACACTGAAGAACAGAAATATTTTTAAAGGCGAAGGATCATACAATCTCTCTCATGATCATACTTGTTTATTGATCTTATGTTACACATATTCTGTAGTTGTTAATCTTCTCTAGTATCAAAGTATCTAGAAAAAAACATTTACATGGAGACACAGGTTAAAATAGAAAAAAAAAAAAAAGAAAAATAAAATTTTAAGTGAGAGCAATATTAGGTATCAGTAAAGGAAAATAACAATATGCAGAAGGAGGACACTAAAGAAAATATGACAGACAGAAACTTGCATACTGCATATGCATTTTAGGCAGCCAAATTTTTGTCAAGTTTGTGTATCTAATTCTGTGAGTATACTTCATCCAAAGGCAAAAGTTGTATCCAAAACCCTGAAATACTTTTGTCCCATAATTGGCAGCTTCTATTTCTTTCTTCCAGCTTTGACAGTGTTAGTAGTTACTAATGATACAAAAAGAAAATACATACCCTAATTTACCATCAATATGTAATTTTAGAAATGGATCTTATTTGGGAATTAAAGTACTTTAGTTTTTGTAGCTGAATATTATTTAACAAAACAAAGCAGGGAACATAAGTCTGGTCCAAAAGTATTGTTTCAAAGTATTTCATCCCTCCTTTCCCAGTGAACTGTATTCTTCATTGATGCATATCAGTTCAGTTTTGTTTGAGTCTGTTAAAATATGGAAACTGAAATTCTAATCTTAATTGGCTTTCTTTTACTGCTTTTAAGATAAGGCAGTAATTTATCCTCCCTTTTTGGTGCTGTGTTAAGCAAGAGAGGCTGTACCAGAGGAAAAAGTGCTGGACCAGACTTAGGGAATTCCTTTTGCAGCTTTGCTGTTAGTCTGAATAAGAAACCTAGAGAGTTTTTAACTCTTACACTGAAACTTCTTTCTCACCTGTCAGTTTTAGTTCTGTCATTTTGATTTGCATAAATCATTTGTCACAATTTAAAAACAGAAGCATAAGGAAACACCTGCCTTGTAGGCACTCATTGCTCCTGATTGAGTTACCTTTTCCTCAAGGGTATTACAGTTTAGTTGCTTGTGGTGGATTTTAAGAATGACAGTAGTGTCTGTTGTTAAGGATTGACCTTTTAGATGATTAATGAATAAATATTATTGATATTCTCATCTGCTCACTTTTGGACATTTTTCTCCCTTTAATAAACAACTTATCCCAGCGAGGAGCACATGAGTGGTCAGATCTGCTTTGTTCTGTACACTAACTGTGTAATGGATACACTTTCCTTTAACCTGTCAGCATACAGGACTCAAACTTGATTCAGATCTGCCTCACTCTTCAGTAAAACAGGAGTAGATCCTTTGAAGTCAATGAAATTCTTCTGGTTTCATGTATGGGAAAATGAGAGAAGAATAAGGCCTTTTGTCTTCTTCCAGGGCAGCCATGCTGCTCAATAAATCATCATATCAGCAGCTGTTTTTCACTGAGGAATGGCACAATAATTGATGTCGTTGTCCAGAAATCCACAGAGGTTATCGATCAGGCCAGGCTGTTAGCATTTCTGTAAACCTACGGCATAGGACTGGAATAAATAGAACTGGGAAAAATGGGAATATGCCCACATAGTCATTTGCAAAGTATATTTTACTCTAACATTTTAAAAAGTATTGAATTAACACTTTTGTTTGTATTTTCTATGCTGTTTCTGCAAACATATCTCTTAACTCACAGAGAACACAGCCAAAAATAACGTTTCTGCCTACAAAGCAGGAGACTCTGTAAACATTTGAAGTGCAATAAAATTTATTCTGTTTACTAATTGTGAAGATTAACAGTTTAGACCTTAATGACCAAGTACATGCTATGCAACAAAAAAATAAGAGGAGCTCAAATCATAAGACTGTCATCTTTTAAAAGCAACAGCTAAGGAAATTCCTGACCTCAGAACTACATAGTTCTCTAATTCGATCATATTTTCATGGGCTTTTCATTTGGAATTAATCTGAACTATTTTGTAACAAAGTTTATAAATAAAAGGTAGGCAGAGTACGTAAATTTTCTTGAGTTACAACTACCCAATTGTATAAAGTAATCTCTTAAAGACTAAAGAATATCAAGATTTGGGAGGTTTTCTTTACATTTCTAAAAAGAGTATCCAAATAACTACTACAGTGTAGTATTCAATGAAACGTAAAAGATGATTTTCAGTCATTGCTCAAGAATATCACAAGAGAATTTTTGACTACTAAAAAAAGCCAGTGTTTGCCACATACATATTTAGTAAAACCAGATAGTAGATAATAAAGTTGTATGCTATTCTTCTTATTATTGGGTTTTTTAGTAGATAACAGACATGGTCATGACTTTTTGAAATTACATGGTTTCTTTAGAAAAAGCTCATGTGGCTACAGTGTACATGAATTTACACAAAAGAGGACTCCTTCAACAAGAATGAGAGAACTACATATACTAACTCTATAGTCCAGTGTTTAAATCACTTACCTTCTTAGAAAGAGTGTCCCATTTGTCAGACTAGGACATAAACTTGACTCCATGTCCCATGTAAATGACTCCAGTGTCAACCTTTTGGAACCTTTGGGGGAAAGTAAAATTTCAATTCATTCAACCTTATCCCAAATTTTTTTTGGGGGGGGGGGTTCCAAATGCAGACAAATATGAAAAACATAATGCCGTTTATAATACTTAAGGTTAATTTTCTACCTAGTCCTAGAAAATTAAGCAAAATATAGGTAGCAATGAATAAAAATTATGGCCTGAAAATCACTGTTTTCACTTGTGCAATAGAGCAGGAGCTCATAGGTCTTAAGGAAATAAATGCTCATCACTAAAATTGAACACCCTGGAGAAGAGTTTTATTTATTTTTTTAAATTATTCTGCTGAAACACAAAGCAGGAGATAGTCCTTACGTGATCTTATCTCCTTATTACTGAGCTGCCTGTGACAATTTATGCAGCAACACCTGCACTGACAGCTCGCTGTCCTCCCACTTCCTTCCTCCATTTGGCTATTTGTTCACCTGTTACTTGGTGTCTGACTCCCCATTTAGAGCTCTCAGAGAGAGGCAGGTTTATTTTTGTTCATTTTAATGGGACTGTAAATAGGAGACTTTTGAACAGGATTTCCAAGGACTATTGCAAGAAACACAGTACTTCTATTTCTTCGGCAGTAGAAAGAAATGTTACAATTAAGGATGAAAAAAATCCAGAAAACTCAGCTGAGGAATTCATTTAGTATAAAAGAAGAAATATAGACTAAACATAAATCCAGTTTTCCTGCTGCAAGTGAGAAAACAAATGTAAACAATAGAAATTAGTGGAATTTACAAAGAAAATAGCAGTTATATTCCCTTTTCCATTCTTTATCTTGCTAGACAAGTCTGTTATATGAACAAATAGCTCTCTGTATCGTCAGAATTTTTGAGTATTCTGACAGTTCATGTTCTTGCTCATAATGGAGGCGAGTAGCTTATTGCAGCTGTTTGTTCAGCAGACCCCAAAGCCTTTCTACCAGAGTCATTACTAATTCAAACAAGCCACACTCAAAACCAATTACATGTCTGCACCTTGGAACAATGCAGACCTAATTGTAGACCAACATACCTTCTAGGGTGAGGGAAAGAAAACTGTAAAGCATGTCAGTATGTACTATCCATGTTCCACATGAAACCATGTACTGTTTCTCCTGTGTATCCCAGAGGTTACACCAAGTGGATACAAAATTCTTAATGGGAGAAAGCAGCGCAGCAGGTGATTTTGAATTGTGTGTGTTTGGAGCTACCTCACGTACAGCTGCGCTGGGAAAGTCATCTGTATGGGCTCCCTGGAGATGCTAAACTCACAAATGCTTGGTCTTCTTATGGATCAACAATGAAACTCCTCACAAAATAATTAATGGCCAAGGGCCCTATTTCTGACAGCTCACATTGAAATTACAGGCAGCTGGCACAGCTGGCATGCCTGGGCAAGGGGGATAAACTAGATACAGCCTACTAAATGAGTGATAAAAGGATTATAGCCCTGAAACTGTGCTTGTGCTATAGGGTACTCAAAAAATACAGCTGTAGGTAAGAACCATTAATATGCCTAATTCTAAAGATGATTTTGTGGTAAATGCAATAGAAGGGTGAGCTGTAGAGGGAAAAAAGAAAAAGAGTACACTAATTAACAGTAGTATGTGATAGATGAATTAATTAATTAGTCTTCTTTAACTCCTAACTTATACCATCCTCCCAGTTCTATTATGTAGAAAAAAACGACATTTGTGGTCATATTATTTCTTGACTCTTTTCTGTGTTCTAAAAAATGAAATGGTAATGGTGTAATCAGAATGCAATTACTGACTTGTCCATTAGTACATGGGTATCCATCATAATCAGTGACCACCACTTTTCAGGTTAATTTATCTATTTATGTCCATTATCATTGAATTTGTGAGGAACGTATGTTGTGACAAGCCAGAAGGCCTTCAGAATTTTGGTTTTTTGGAAGACAGCAGTTTATTCTTTCCACTTTTCTTCTGTCACTGGTTTGGTTGTTCACTTTAACAAAAACTCTATGTCAGTATTGATTTCTGCAAATAGTATATGTGCTGTTTATATAGCCACACAAGTTTAGAACAATGTTCGTGCATGGACAGTACTGAATTGCAGCCTGGGTTAACTTTAGAAGAGCAGTAATTAGAACATTCTCATCCACAGCAAACTACAAACATAAGTTTGCAAATGACCAAAGGATGAACTCTCTTCAGAAATGCAAAGAAATATTTCACCATCATTTGCTGCTGGTTTGGAGAGAATGTTACCAAGATAGATAAACTTGTCAACTATCTTGAGTTCCTTTGATCTTGTGCCATGGCATAAACGTACAACTTAGTGATTAACTCTTTCTTCTTATTAATCATTTTATTACCTCTTCTTCTTTTCTTATCCTTCTTTGTACACTTTCTCTCAAAGTTTATTGGAAGTGGGCTTACTGAAACAGTGCTCGGTTCCTGAAGTATTCAGGCATTAAGATCTTGAATTTGGACTAAAAGAAATTCAAGGGAGAAAGGACACTTGTCCTACAACAGAAAAGAAAATGCTGATAGAGTATTGGTCCTCTAAGAGTTGTTGTTTCATCATAATTTCTTTGGATTTCTCCCAGAATATTTTTTTCTGATGCATCACATTAAATCTAATATCCAGTTCTCATTGAATATCTCAATTATGGATCAAGTTTTGCCCAGTGTACTATTCAGGCTCTTTGTAGTAATATTTAATTTTCTACAAAAGTTACAGAAGCTTTGCAGTAAACTGGATGAAATGTGAGGTAGAAGAACCTCTGTAAATAAACCTGACTTTTTTTGGTCTGCATAAAAGTGCTTTTGTTTTCTGTTTCAGAGGAAAAGAAAGTGGTCTGGCATTAACATCTCTGTTTTTTTACAAGAGCACTGCTCCATGTTTATATTTTTCACTAAATGACTGCAAACTCTTAGATTACTTGTCATATGTGGTTTTTCACATTTCATTTTCCAAATCATATTTATTTCAAGCTAGTACAGAATACTGAAACTCAACTATTCCTGTGAGATTTTCCTTCAGCAATGGTCTAGACAGTTAAAGGAAACAAATGATGTTCCAAATTTGTATTTGCTGGTATGGAAAATAGGATGGTGGTGAGAGATGATGTGGAATCCCAAACTGATGCTAACAAATAAAAAAAAAAAAATCTTAAAGGAAATAAAATATCCTGGTTTCAGATAAGAAAGAGTCCATTTTCTTTCTCATGATAGCTGTGAAAGGAATGCTTATTGATTTTAGTTGTTGTTAAGTGATGTTTACACTATTAAAGGACTTATTTCAGCTTCCCATAGAAGCATAGACAAAATTATAGAATGGCCAATGAAATATTCCATACCATATGTCATGCCCAGTGTATAAATAGGGGTTAGTTAAGGGGCGGGAATCTGCAATCACTGCTCAGGATAGTATCAATTCAATGGGAGGTAAGAATGATCCCTGACATTATTATTTTTATTATTATTAATGTTATTTTTCCATTTCTGCTTTATCTCAACCTATGAGGGTTTTTTTCCTCCCTTCCCCCACATTCCCCCCTTTTCTTTTTCTTCTTTCCCCCACCCTTCTTCAGGGGAGAAAGGGCCAGGGGAAGAATGAGTGGCTATGTGGTTAAACCATGACAAGAAGTTGAATCCCCTCATCTGAATGGTGTTGAGAATTTACTGTTATACATAAGCAGTGGATAAGAAGTCATACTAACCCAAACTGGGGCTTCATTAGGATTGTGATTTAACAGCTGCAAGCAAATCCAGTTCTGATTTTGGCCCGTTTCTTTAATAACTTGGAGTTGTTTGCTGATATTAAATATGCCAGTCTTGCCAGTATATGCATGCATGATCATTTAACCTGATTATATTGAAACTGAGTCCTCAATTGTGTAGATTAAACATTGTTGAATATTCAGTGAACACTGAATTTTCTTTTACTAGGTTTGATCTTGAAGCCCATTGAATTCAAGATTTTATTGACAGTCAGATTCAGAATATGGGGAGAACAACTATTGTATCACCAAGGAGAAAAAGAAATCCTCATTTCTCTTAATTTTTGTAGTTACATGGTCTTCTGTGAAATAGTTTATTTGTTATGTCATTTAAATAAGTCATTGTTTTATCATTGACACAAAATATGTGGCCGTGTTTTTATAATTTAGAGTATTGAATTTAGACAAAGTATTAAAAGATTTTTATCTGATGAGTTAAATAAAATTAAATAAAATTCAGAAAAATCTGTTAGTTCAGTCTGATTTAATCTTAAAATGGCAAATTAAACTTGGTGGTATTAGTAGGCAAACCTAGTGTTTTAAAAGTATCACCAAAGTGGATATCAGTATTTCTTTCAATGGCATCTGAAGTCATCTGAATCACAAATAACATTAATGTCTGGGAAAATGCAGAATGATACATTAACTTCTCCCAGCAGTAAGAAAACAGAGCATGTTTAAGAGGTGACAAAGTGGGGAAAAGAAACCAGAGTAGAAGGAAGAAAGGGCAAAATGAGGATAAGAGAATATGAGAAGAGGATCTAGGAAGAAGGATATAAATTTCATCATACATTTCAGCTTCTTCGTAGGATTGTATGCAATATTTTCTCAGCAGATTTGCACTAGCAAAAGGCTCGTTTTGGTATGCCTCATAGAGGCAGCTCCATCTTAGTGGTAGCTTGTTTGTAACATAACTCGAAACCCAGAAGTATAAGAAGTCTCAGTTTCACAGAATGCTTATTTCCCATGGAAAATAAGAAACTTCAGCATAAAAGAAGTGGCCAGGATCCTGGAGGATCATCTTGAGAAACCTCATATAGATACACTTGCTTCCATTTCATAAATCCCATCATAAACTTTAAATAGATTACTCACAAATTAACATAGTCAGTTAGGGGATTATCTCCATCCTTACTCCTTTTGGAAGAACATGTATTTTGCCCCATCCTGTCCTTCTTTGTATCCCACAACTCTAAAGAGCCATCTGTTGAGTGAAGTATTTTCTGTATTCAAAGCAAGAATAAACTAATTTGCCTTTCCATGAAAAAGAATTACTATCAAAATATGGACCATGTGCTAGCCCCATGCATTGATACTTTGCCATGGAAATGTCTTCATAACATTCAAATATATGATACATTAGCTTTAAAATGTGTGTATGTATATACATACAATTATATCTATATGTATATATATATAATAGGCGGGTCTTTACTGATGAATGTGCTGTGTATCCCTGTTCCCCGTTCCTATTATTCACTGAGATATCTTGAGCTCTTTCACCACAAATGTATGCATCCCCTTTTCAGACATATAAAACAGGAGAACACACTTGGGGGAAAGAGGAATTTCTTCAGAGTCCCCTAATGTTTCACAGATTGGATTTCTGTGGCTTTTTCCTAACTTCCTTTTTACTTTTTTCCTGGGAAATAAGGTACCAAGTAAATGGGATGTTTTAACTCTGAGTTTATCTGACATGAATCTAACCTGCATGGCAAATTGTTAACATCTAATAGGAGTTCATTCCAAGCTGGTTTATGTCAGTTCTACTATACTGAGGCAGGAGGAGCAATGTGACATTAATATTGCAGTGGTTAAGGTCCCCTCCTTTCACGGGATCAGATTAAGTTCACTGCATAATTCAAGATTGTATGTCCAATGATTGCCATTTAAGAATGGATCTTTTGGTTCACCTCCACCTCAGTTTGCTATAACAAACAAGTCATATTTGCTTTTGAATTGCAAGAGAAAATTGGATGAAGAGGAATGCAGAAATGCTTTCTGGGGACCTTTTATTCTTTAAAAGGAAACTTGAAATTGGAGTTTTGATTGCTCGAGTGCTGTTTACCATTTAATCTATCTTGATAGAGTAGTAATTTAAGAGTTCTCAACATCTTGCTTCAGACACTTAACAACTTTTAGTATTTGGGTCCCAGCTGAACATTTTAACTCATGCAAGGGGACGTGAAAACAGTGACCTATCTCTGAAAACATCTTTTTAAATCAGAAAAATGTGCACTGTTTGACTGGAAGGAGAATTTTGTAAGTATCAAAATGGGAATTAAGAATCAAAGCCCACAGGCTCCAGTTTCCTTTAAACGAATAAGCAATTGCACGCGACAGGATGTACATCAGCTGGCCAGTGTTTGTAAAATTTGGGTGCAGTGTTGTGCCCTAATGTAACATATAGTGTGCTTATATTGGATGATAAATACAGTCCATGGACTTACTAAACTTATAAAATATTTTATTGGAGAGGAAAAAAGCCACACGTAAATTTAAGAAACAATGTTTAAAAAATCACTTTAGAAATAAGCAAATTGTTCTCTAAGGAGGACTGCTGAGGAAAATTGCAAAGTTACTTCCATGTATAGTAAAACCTTATGCACATGTCTTTTCCCTGCTCCCTCTAAACCAGCAGTGCTTCAGGTTCAAGTTACTTAGCCAGCTTTTCCCTCCATTTCTGTTCTGCCTCTCACCTTTTACCAGTTATTGAGAAAAGAACAGTTAATGCAGATTTTTAAATGCAGATCTTGGCTCTACATAAAAAGGCTGAGGAATAAGCAGGACATTTAGACTAGATGATCTCAGGAGTTCTCTTCCAACCTAAATGGTTTTGTGATTCTCTGGAAAATTCAAACGCTCTCCTTGCTTGGGTGTAGAATACCTTGCCACAACCCACTGAGCTGTAGGAATGTACACCTAGTTCACCATCATCTTCCCTGTTCCCACAAACACTCATAATAGTGCTTTATCTTTTATAGATGAGCATTGTCTAACCAGTCCTTAACCTAACAAGGTGTTAATAACCAATAATGTAAAAAAAAATGTGACTATTAAAGGATTATTGATATTCAGGTAAATAGTAGTTTCAGTTATTGTTTTCAATTATTAATTAGGAAACAGATGCAGCCAAAAGTTACTGACCTGCATAAGTCAGGACTTTGGATACTATTCTGTTTGCTTTCTTCCATAATTTTTTCAGTACTTGACTTCACCCTTCAATATCTAGAAAAATTAAGAGAAAAAGTAATTTTGAGATTATTATTTACACATGAACCAAGCTCAAGTTGATTGCATTTAGTCATCTTTGAGTATCACTTCTCTTCAGGTGTAAACAGCTTATGGCTTTGGTGTGGATTTGACACAATTGCTATAAGCGGTTCTAATCTACAGATCTTATACTTCTCTATTGCTTTTGCCATTATATTGAATATTATTGAATATTATATTACCACTTAGTAGTTTCTTTAAGCATCTTTTTAAATTTGCTTCATATAGTAGGTGTATATTCTTAAGAGTATTATCTTCAGAAGATGTGAACTCTTTGGAAACTTAATATGTCCATACTTGCAAAGATATTACCTATCAAAAATCTACTTTTCAGAAAAATTGCAGAGAAGGAAACTGATAAAGAAGATACAGTAATGTTAATTATGTAGAAATGACATTAATTGCATAGATTTAATCAGTGAAGAATATCATTAGCTGCAATTACACGTGAAAAAATAATAATTATCCATATGCTACTGCATGTATAAGCATACACTTTACAACCTAAGATTCTTCTAGTTCATTCTAATGCAATACAGAAAATATGTCACTACTACTGCTGTGAGCCCAGTTCACCTGTGAGAGGGTTATACAATCAGTTTAAATATCCCAAACCTATTGCTTGTCACCAGCATAGCTCCATGTACTTGAAGTTTTAATGGTGTATATATATCATAGAAAGAGATTATGTTTCTATCACATAAAAAATTGGGAAGCTGCATCCAACAATGTGTCCAAATAGTTAACATGTTGTAGGCACTGAAATACAAAGAAATTCCAGACTTCAGGGCGCCCAGTCAATCCTCGTTCTTCTCCCTACTGTGAAGGCTGAAGGCGTTCAGATGTGCGGTCTCTGGTTCCATGTTTATTTCCTCACAAGTTCTGTCACCTTCCATCATCACAAAATGACAAAAAAATGTGACACATTTTGCAGAGAAAGTATGAATATTATGGTGTTCCCAAATATGTGAAAGTTATTAATTTTTAACTTAATTTTACCTTCTGAGAACGAGAGAAAATCTGTAATATCTTCTGATCGGTTGAGCTGGCCTGAATTCAGATTAAGTCCACTGAAATCAGTGAAGTTTTTGAGAATTCTCCACTAAGAAAGTCTTCAGGGAAGTTCCTCATAGAAATCATCAGAGATACACCATTTTGTATCAGCTGAAGATCTAGTGGAACGTCTGCTTGTGCAACAGGACAGTTAAAAACCTGGTTGCATATATGTATGTAATATAGAGAGATATACATTTAATGGTAGACACTCATCGCTACATTCCTATTATTACTGGAATAACAAGAGCCACAGTGGGGAATTCTGTCTAAATAAATAGCCTGTTGTTGAATACAAACCAGTTAGCAGATTGACTACAAAGATGCCATCAATTTGAATCAAGGGGATGCTTTTACAAGTTGCAAATGTCTTCTGACTTTTTTCTGACTCATTAAAGCTTTTATGAATCTTGCCAGATGTTTAAGGCCTCAGGGAAAGTCAAATGTACATGGAAAGATGACAAAAGAAAAATGAGTAGATAGAAATACTGAGAATTATGCTGCATTTTTGATTCTAGTGTAACATGCCTGCTCTGGAATTGGCCTTTTCTTTTGCTGGGACATAGTTTCTTATAGTACTTTAATTCTTTTTATAAAATAGAGCCCTGTATTTTCTGACATTCATAAAAAATTCTCGTTAGCTGAAATACTGCATACTTTTGTGTTGGCATTTTAGCTCCAAATTATAGGTCTTCTTACACACTCTGTGGATCTGTTTTGACTGTTGATCTGGAAGCATAATAAACACAGACTGGAAATTTGGTAATCTTGATTTTTTTCCCATGTGTCCCACAATATTTATTAAGTATTATCCCTTAAAAAAGTGATCTAAATATCCTTTATCACAGAATTCTTTATCACAGAAGGAGAGGGAGCTGCTGGAGAGTGTGCCGCAAAGGGCTACCAAGATGATTAGGGGACTGGAACACCTCTCTTATGAATGAGGGATTTGGGTCTCTTTAGTCTAGAAAAAAGATGGCTGAGGATTGACCTTATCAATGCCTATAAACACTTAAAGGGTGGGTGTCAGGAGACAGTGACAGGACAAGAGGTAACGGGCACAAACTTGAGCACAGGAAGTTCCACCTAAACATGAGGAGGAACTTCTTTCCCTTGAGGGTGGCAGAGCCCTGGCACAGGCTGCCCAGGGAGGTGGTGGAGTCTCCATCTCTGGAGACATTCAAAACCCGCCTGGACGCGTTCCTGTGCAACCTGCTCTAAGGTGGCCCTGCTCTGGCAGGGGGGTTGGACTAGATCTCCAGAGGTCTCTTCCAACCCTATGATTCTATGTTTCTGTGTTTCTAATTTTACTGAAAATCCTTTCAAATGTATATAATTGCTATGTTCACTAGGTATTTCTACAGCAACACTACAGTAGCAATCATGTACACAATGCAATAGTCAAATTTTCACAGTACTTTTAATTCTGCCACTGCCATAAAGCGTAAAACATTCCTACTAAGCTTGAAATGCCAAATCATTTGCCAGTTATGGGCCTATGTTAGGAATAGTGGTCTCCTTATTTTTTTGTAGACAGGCTGTATTTGCAAATCAATTAATCTTAGCAACGTTGCCACGATTGAGGGGCACGCCCCAAGCTCACAGAAATGCGGGTGGTAATGTAGCCTGGAATAACACAGGGAAAATTATTGATGCCAAGGAGATATGGGCTCACACTAAGGCTGTGGCAATGAATCTCTCTTCCTACAGTTCAAGAGCAGGGAGCCAAAATACTCTGGCTCCAAGCTCCAGTTAGTATTCAACATTTCCTCCTAAATGATCCATAAAGAGCCAGGAAAATTCTCCCCAGCACAAGCCAAAAAGAATTGGATGAATTAAAGGATAAAGCAAAAGAGGTTCTGCGGTGGTATAGTGGATATTAATACTTACATGCTAGGGACAGTTTTGCATTTACTACAGTAGCTTGATTACTTTCCATCAGCTAAATCCAGTCAGAATTGTAATAAAACCTTGCAGTCAAAGAAAAGCAGTTTAATATCACGTCTGTTGCAGCTGACAAAAACCTATGTTAGAGCAGCTCCTTCCAGTGATGAGGAACAGGATTAGGCACCAGTAGAAAATGTGTCCCTAAAGACCATCTATAAGACAACAGATCTCTAGTGATAAATGTTTAATTCCAACAAGATATATTACAGTAAATAATTAACACATAACAATACAAGGTGATAGAAATGTAATAATTACACTGCACTTCTTAGTAGCCTTTTCCCTAGTGTGAAAAATTTCTGAAGTCCAACATGGGCCATACTGAACCTATGTGCCAAATAACAAACAACCTTATATCTGTGAACATATGTGCCAAATATCAAACAACCTTATATCTGTGTTTTTCATAGGAAATTTTGTGTTAGATTTCTGTGTGCTTATTTCTGTGTCCTTCTCTAATCAGGTCTTCTGAGGTAATTCTATTTACTAAAAAAGATATTTTAAGCAAACCACCCAATATTATGGACAACATAGGGTAGAAAATAGGGAATTAAAGGGAAATGATGGTCTGCTTCAGTCATCCTAACCAACCAGTACAGAAACAGAAGGTAACTGCTCACATAATTTGATTCATATATGGAACACTCTTAACAAAAAGAACTAAAAGTATTAGAACTGAATACTGGATAATTAGTCTTATAACTATTGGAAAATCTTGGCATAATGATATAAGCTGTGATTTGAACTATTAAAATAAAAATTCTGATTGTTGAGAAAAAAAATTAAAAGGTCATATGGTAAAAATAGTTACACAGACAGACTGGGAGAGACATAATTATAGTCCCACTATTGTCTGTGTGTGTATACTTTATGGCATTAATTACTGAACATATGTAAATGTATTTTTACGACTACTTTAATTGAGTGAATTAAAACCAAACCCACTATACAGCATTTATATGCTATTTTTAGCCTGGAATCTTATCTAAGGCAGTTTTAAAAAGCTTAGATTTTTATTTATTCAGAGGGTTAAATATTTGGGTGGAGGTCCTGCAAAGTTTTCCACTTTAGTGCTGCATTTGCAAGTACTCTTTCCCTTTGGACTCACCCATCTCATCAGCTACTACTTGTCAAATCAAATATATGAATTTCTTCTCTGGCTTCTCCTCTCCCTGGATTCCCTCTCTCTAATACGCCTGGGTGAGATTTTGAGCTGTAATGCTAAATGAAACAGAGTTTCCGGGTCTGGAAGTACAAAGACTACAATGGCTTTATGCCCCTTCTATCCATTTCTGTTCCAAGGATAATTCCAGAGGAAACACTAACTCCAGCTTCAGTTTAAGCAGCGCTGAGAGACCATTTGCACTGTAGCAGTCTCCTTAGGCTTTCCATATTACAGTCATTCCTGCATCACTGGCAGAGCAGTTCTTTTGACAATTTTGTCACAATATCCAGGTTTCCCTTAACCTGCCTCGTTCATTTATTTATTTATTTTAAGAGGATGGAGATGCTTTCTTTCTGCAGCTTCTGACTCTTTTTCCTAGACTAAATTTACAATTACTTTATATAAGGGGATATTTTTTAACTACACTGCTGTATTTTGCCTCACATAAAGGGGCCATCGGACATGCTATCAATAAAAAGCAGCAAAAAGGAAACGTCTCACTCCTACAGACGTGGATCAGATTTTGAGGCTCTACTTAGATTTGCTTCAGGTTTATTTTGACTTTGGGGTTTTCCAGAGTCAAACAAAACAGAAATTGTGTTAGAAGGATGCCAAGATTAGCTCTATTGCTTTAGTCATTCTTATTAATCAGAGCTATTCTTTTTTTTTTTTCTAGTTTTATAGTTTTATATCAGATGGTTTGGGATCTATTCAAATTCCACGTCCAGCCCCCTTATGCCCCGTGAGGTTTTCTCTGCCTAGTGGTAACTCGAACTGTCCCCTGTGAGCCAAATATCCATTTGGAGTGGAAAAGAACAGGGTATCCCCAGCTTTACTGGAGCTAAAGTCAACTTCTGATCATAGCAAATGGATTTCTAAAAGAAAGTCTAGGGAAATCTATGTAGCCTGATAGCTATTTACATGCATAACTAACTCTCTTCCTTTGCTGGTCACTCATGCAAGCATCTTATCAAGTGCTGTACTCTTATCAAATTGTAAGGGTATATGTTTAAACAAGTTGGTAAAGAAGAAATTTGCTGAGGGACGGGCTCCTCTTCAGGAGTCCAAGGAATCATTTTTTTTAACAAGAAAGAACGCAAGGAAAACCTTTTAGGCTCAAAACTGTCTGATAACTGCCCTACTTGCTTCCAAAATTCCATATGCTACTGCTGTGATATAAATACGAGAAAAAAAAGTATGTGAAATAATTTGGGGTACAAAATAGGTTTTCTTCTCTGAATTTCTATGTTATTTTGTTGTTTGATTGTACAGCTATGTGGTGTTTGTGTATGCATCTACACACTATAATATTGCTTATTTTTTTCTTTTGATAAATATATTTTTGTGAACACTGAAGGAGCACACTTTGGTGTTTTCCATTTGATGTTTACTGTGATCTGCACTTTCACTTTATTTATCATTCTATGCATTTGGATAATATGCATTAGGCAAAAGAGCATTCCAAACACCTCCAAAATTTCATTGAAAATGAAATGAAAACTCATTGAAAATTAATTTATCATAAAATGTCATCCATGAAGTTGCTGCTAATTTTTATTTTTCTTATGGGAACAGTTTCAAGTTGGAGTTCTTTTGCTCTTCATGCTTAGAAAAATATGGATTCTCTGTCCCAGAGACTACATTTAAATATATATTAAAGACAAATCTATTAATCATTATTTTACACATAGGAAATTGAGCCAGAATGGAATTAAGACACTTATCTAACATCACAGAAGGAATAAGGATAACTTGCCCTTTCAAGAAATGGTGAGAGGAACTCTAAAACCAGTCAAAAAAAGTGAACTGCTTCAGTTTCTATTTTCTCAAAGACGATTAAGGTTTTCCACTCTTCCTCCCATTCCTTTTAAAAAGCAAATGTGAATTGGCAGAGATAGTTGAGTTACCATGAAATTCTGTAAGTACTGTGGTCTATAAAAGCCTACCAACAATTTAGGGATTGCAAAGCATCATTCTTTTATTCTTCTAGAGTAGCCACAGCCAAACAAAGGATTTCTGTGATGTTTTTTTTTTTTCCTCTTTCACTTGAGCTGATTGACAGAAAAAATTCTGGTTTATGAAAAGTTAGTCATCAAAAAGGCATACAAAGCCAAAAATCTAAACAGTACATTATTTTGAAACAAAGACAATAATATCTCGCATAGTAAGCACTTCTGTATTAAGAACATCTTGTGAAAAGTGAGATAGTCCTGAAGAAGTGTTTCTGCAAGCTACTTTTGGCAATAAATTTATGTACTTCATCTCACTTGAAGGTTACTTTAGTTTCCAAAATGGAATTCCTAGATTTATTGCAAAATAATCTGGAACAAATCTCTAAATACTATGACAAGGTAATTCTTAACGAAACAAAATGCTACTTTACTGTTCCTCCATTGATATGTATGAGGCTTCTGTCTCTCTATTAAAGCTGTTCGAAGATCAAACAGCTTCTAGGCAAATCCTTCTGTTGACTTCTAATTTCCTAATAGTGTACACTTTAAAGCACTGTTTATGTCAGAATCCAAGGGACTGATTCTCCAGGCAGTTACACTAACATAAAGCATACTTTTGAAAGATTCTGTAATTGCCATTTGTAATAATGTTGGATTTTTTTCTTCTGGAAAAGATTTGGTTCTTGGAAAATTTTTTTCTTGATTCAAAAAGACTTCAAAAAAAAGTTTTAAAATTCTAAAAACTAGTTGATTTTTCACTTATAATAGATATTTCTATTATACTGTATTTTAATATATACCAGCTTCATAGTCAATGGGTATCAGAGAAAAAAACAGTGACCTTTTTTTGACTGACTTTACAGGGGCCCTAGGACTTGAGGATTGCAGAAGGCCTTGGTGGAAAGTTTGCCAGATTTTCTTTAAAGATTTTGAATCACAGGTATTATTTAATATTTGCACCCAATCTCTATCCTACTGTGTTATAAATATCACAGAAGTCTTCTCTGTGATTCCTGTTCCCAGGAAGAGCTAGTGTTTTGTATCTGACCTGGATTCAGAGGGATTGGTGCTATCATTCCTAAATGTAGGCACCCATAGTTAGCTTTGTCACATGCAAACTAAATACAGTTTGCCAGCAAACTGATAGCTTGACTTCTTCTTCATCCACCTACTAAAGTCAGATTATTGCAGACAGCATGTTTAACTTATTTCCTGTCAGTTTAAGTTTAATTGCCTTACTTATCATTTCCTCTGATGCAGTGTTATTGTAACATGTCCACCTAGTTAACAAGGATGATGTGAAACACGTTTTTTTGTATTTTCAGTGGATGTGCTACTGAAAAACAACCGGAACACATACTTTAGCAGGTGTGTTAGTCTTGGCTATTCTTCCAAGGTGGATTTCCTGATGCCTTTTGCTGTTCCCCTATCTCATCTCCCATCCTGGATGTGCAATGTAAAAAAGGGCAAGCTTTTCAGGGAGGAGTACACCTGTATTGACCTTTAGAAGGCTTAGTAAATGAAAAAGGACATATGAAATTGAACAAGATGGATTTATAGTGTTTCTGGCAGCACAGGTTAAACAAATACTGAAGAAACTCAAAACAGAGCTGTCCAAACTACAGAGTTTAACATTTCAGCCCTGTAGAATGACTCATGGGAGACTGGTAGAGGGATATTTACTTATTCTGGTTTGAACTATGAATCAGACCAAGAGATACTGAAGATTGAAAGGCTGGTAAAGTGTGCTTGTAATGAGCCCCCCTTGGCAAGGCCAGGTCAGGCTCCATGCTTTGACACTGACTTTCAGCCTGTCAGATGTCACCATTTCCTATCATTAGTTGTCAGTGTTGCCTTCAGCAAAACAGAGGTACAGGAAAAAGAATAGGGACCTCTCCAAATCTTTGCTTTTTCTGAAACAAACTTAAAAAGATATCTCTATACTTAGCCAGGACAAGGAGGCTATATTTAATTCTCTGCTTGACTAGAGTTCAGAATATGGGTTTGGGTCAAAATAAGTATAAAAGTGGGTTTGTGCTCCAGGAAATTGATATTTTGTGAGTTATCAGTCCAAAATCTGCTTTTAAAAACAGATGTACCTCAAAACAAGATGTTGTCAGAGCTTTTCTAACATACTTGGCAACATTAACCAAAATTTGGGCTTGGGCATTTTTCAAGTTTGGATACAACTTCAAATCGTAACTATGAGTTTGTTTAAGATCCTGGGATTTCAGTACAAACTTCACCGAAAATTTGTGTGCCCTTACATTGCACCTCAGGTTCTAATCTGGAACCATTTAGAAGTTCTTGTGGACCTTTTGGTCCCAGAGAGTGACTATAAAGAGTAAACAATGTTCAGAATGGAATTTTATGACACCAGAGAGCAAAAGTTTAGGGACTGAGGAATCCTTTAACTTGTGACCCTTGTAGGGTAATTTTAGGCAGTAGAATATAACTTCCCCAAAGGAAAATTAGTGACAATACTTGGAAGAATGGTTTTATCATTGAAAAATATTCATAGAACTTTACTGTGCTCAAGAGGAGGATTTATTATTGTCCCAGAAAGATAAAACAAATGAAATTCACTAATGTAAGAGAGATGTGTAATCTCATATATTCTTATAGATGTGAGCTCTAGGGAATAGAGGAGAAAACAAACAAACTTTGGCTAAATAAATGAGCATATACAATGTGCAAGTGCAACAAAATCATTTCCTAATGATGAAAAGCTTCAGGACATGAAACTCTTGCTTTTATTATTCTGGAGCCCAAAAGGACAAAAGTGTTTACATATTACTGTGCTGATGCTATCAAAATAATCACATGTGCTCACCCTATTGTGCCAATGACAAACTTATCTTAAGGTCAAAGAAGAACATCTTACAGAAGAGCCACATTAGGGTTTGGGCTTTCCTTTGTTCTGTTTCATCCCTGTGGGTTTTGATACAATTTCAATCATTCAAACACACTAAAGTCATCATATGTGTGTTGCATTTGTGAGCCTTGTCTTTAGGAATAGTTGAATAGACCCACGGGAGAGGTGGTACATTAGCAAGTACCAAACCTGAGAGCATCTGAGAGACATTGCATCTGAGAGAGACGTCCAAGTTACATTTTTACTCCACCTTTTTTCAGAAGGGTTTAGGGTGGTAATTTAGTGATGATGCATCCATCTGCACTGTTTAATAATCAGAGACTTCACCAGGGACAGTAGATAGGGTATTCCAGATATTCCTGCAGCCCTCTTACTCTCTGCTTAAAATAGAAAAGAAGAGAAATATGCAAATTCTTAATTTCTGGAAAGTCCTGGGTCATTTTCCTGGAAATCTGTGAAAAGACAGTGATATTGCAATGTTTTCAAAAGTATTTTATTTGGTTTACAGTTTTTCAGATCTTCAAACAAATTTGTCTTGATTCTAGGTGGTGGCAGGTTCTTATTTAGTTGCCAACTACCCAACATCTGAAGTTCTATCATTTACTCTAGGGATACATTCTGAAATTGCTTTAATGAAGAGGATTAAATGATTCAGTTAGTAGTGTATTGCTCATTGATTCTCTGTCCACTCTTGGGGGGGGGGGGNNNCTGGCCCATCTTTGGGGGGGGGGGTTGCCATGCTATTGCACTATATGCTAAAAAGTTGTTGTTTATTATTTTCACTGTTTCACATTTATTAACAATAAGTGATCTATGCAATACTACGGTCAGCTAATTTTCTATTTTTTCTTCTCTTTTCATGCCATAATAATGATTAAGCTTTTGTATTGTTTTCCTTTGTTTTCAAGAGGACATGAGTTACAGATATTCAGCTACCTAAAAGAAATAAAATATTTCTGGCCTTGCTGGAGAGATTTAGGTAGAGCTGTTAAATAACATTCTGCTAAAAAGCTGAAGTTTCTTGATGAAACCTACAGCAAATAAAGGACATAGGAAAGGACAATCAGCAGACCAGCCAACTGAGATTTATATCCTACTGAAGACTGATGCTTTCATGGTAACATCTGAGCATTTTCTTGTCAGTCTTCTAGTCCTGCATTAATTTCCAAAGCCTTTTGTTGGCCTTAAAAACTAAACCCAGCAAAGAATTGCACAGTTAGGTATAATCCTTTGGACAGAGCCTATCTGATGAGGCAGTTCAATAATGGATTATTGGATAAGTCTATAATTAAAGGCCGTCCTTCAAGAAATTGTGTTTCTTGTTTTCATGCTTCAAGCACTCTGAAACATAAGCCAGGAATGAGTAACACGCAAATCTCATAATATACCTGTAATCCTACTGGGGTAAGCTTACCTGTTGCTGTGTTAAATACAGAATGTTCTCTGCCTATAGGAGCTTCATATAAAGGTGTATAATAAGTTTTAAATGGCAAAGAAGTTCTTTCTCCCAGCTAGTCATGGTTAAACACCTAGAATTATGAATTCTTCAATCTAATGGTTTTGCCGATTTTACAGTATTCAGCTATTGCAGCATTATTGGCTGCACTGCAATTTATGAATCCATTGCTGTCTGAAGGACATGGGAATGTGCAGTGCATCAGCAGTGGATGCTAATGGAAGGAAAGCATCAGACAGAAGCCAAGCCGATTCTATAATTAGTGCTCTGGCTTTGGACTCAAAATTTGTGTAATATTACCGGTCCCCTTAAAAAATCCTAGGTAATCTTCACCATATGACTTAATGTGGAGTTTATCTCATCAGGTCTTAGCAGATAAATATTTGCCTAAATTACTTAATTAGACTCTTTGCATAGTAGGGGGAGAGTAGTATCTCCAGGACACAAACCACCTCACCTAATTTAGATACCTCGTTCTGTCTCACAGTTAATAGTTTCATTGAGGATTGCCTCTTGTCCCAGTTTTTGTTACCTGAGCAGAATTAAAACTCACCAGTGGCAAAAATAACTTTGAAATTTCACAGTCTGTGAGCAGAGATTCTCAAAAGAAAATTGCTGATTATTTTTTTTTTTTTTTCCGTCCTGACACTACATCTACAAGGAAAATCCGCATTCGGATCACAGCAGAATTTGTGGGGAAGATAAGGACATCATCCCTAGATAGTACTTTGGAGACAGGACCACTTGGTCACACCAGCTGTTGCTCAGCATGTTCAGCTGAGAGCCATAGAATCATAATGTTTGGAAGAGACCTTTAGAATCATCAAGTCCAACAGTTAACTTAGCACTGCCAAGTTACTACTAAACCATGTCCCTCAGCACTACATCTGTACATCTTTTAAATACCTCCAGGGGTGGTAACTCAACCACTTCCCTGAGCAGTCTGTTCCAATGCTTGACAACCCTTTTGGTGAAGAATTTTTTCCTAATACCCAACCTAAATTTCCCCTAGCGTAACTTGAGGCTATTTCTGTTTCATTTATTCTCCTTCTTTCCTTCATTCCATGTTTCACAGCCATATCTCAAGCTGAGAAATGGTAGTCCCAAAACAGAGGGGGAGCAAAGAGAAAAATAGCGAGAAGAAATAGGATGGTGGCTGAAATTAATGACTGAGGCTCCATCTATACACTACACTTGTTTGTACATTTAATTTCCTTTAATATCCGTTAAGGTGGATATTGGCTTGAACACACTAACTCACATTTTATATTCTTACTTTTCAAAATGGTCACTTTAATGTATTTTAATTGACAAAAAAAGCACAGCCTTTTACTTTTTTAGTGATTGCTGCTCAAATATTATGAGGGAACTCAACAACAGGTAAACAGGGTATTTATGTTAGAGATAAAAGTAATGCTGTCTTACCACAGGGTTAGTTTGAACAAGTTTAGAGAAGGTGAACTATTAGTATTTAGCCTAAAATTTTAAGTCTGGAAAAATAAAGACATTATGACTTGGAACAGTCCTTAAATTAATATGAAATAAAACAGTTTGAACTTAAATCACATAAACTTTTCATTTTAACTGTGGTATTTTTCTTACATTGTTCAGATCTTTATTTGTTGGTGTCTTTAAATTTCAGATACATTTCTTATGAAACCAATTTTTAACAATATAGAATATATAATCAAATTAACCAAATTCATTTTCATTATGGAGCTTTTGTCATTGACAGTGATGAATTCTTGCAAAACATTCTTATCATGATTGAAAAATACTCATGTATTTTCAAGCAGTTTTAATAAGTTGCTCTAAATAATAGAATCATAGAATGCATTGGGTTGGAAGAGACCTTTAAAGGTCATCTAGTCCAACCCCCCTGCAGTAAGCAGGGACATCTTCAACTAGATCAGGTTGCTCAGAGCCTCATCAAGCCTGGCCTTGAATGTCTCCAGGGATGGGGCCTCCACCACCTCTCTGGGTAACCTGTTCCAGTGTCTCACCACCCTCATTGTAAAGAACTTCTTCCTAATGTCTCATCTAAACCTAACCTGCTCTCATTTAAAACCATTGCCCCTCGTCCTATCGCTACATGCCCTTGCAAACATCCCCTCCCCAGCTTTCTTAGAGGCCCCCTTCAGGTACTGGAAGACCACTCTAAGGTCTCCCCAGAGCCTTCTCTTCTCCTGGCTGAACAATCTCAACTCTGTCAGCTTCTATTCGTAAGAGAGGTGCTCCAGCCCTCTCTTCATCTTCATGGCCCTCCTCTGGACCCTCTCCAACAGGTCTGTGTCCTTCGTGTGCTGAAGTTTCCAGAGCTGAACACAGTACTCCAGGTGGTGTTTCACGAGAGTGGAGTAGAGAAGAATCACCTCTCTGGATCTGCTGGCCACGGTTCTTTTCATGCAACCCAGGATGAGATTTGCCTTCCGGGCTGCAAGCACACGTTGTTGGCTCATGTCCAGCTTTTCATCCATGAGTACCCCCAAGTCCTTTTCCGCAGGATTGGTCTCTATCACATCATCTCCCAGCCTGTATTGATAACGAGGATTGTCCTAATCCAAGTGTAGGACCTTGCACTTGGCCTTGCTGAACTTCATAAGGTTTGCTCAGGCCCACCTCTCTAGCTTATCCACATCCCTCTGGATGACATCCTGTCCCTCTGGCATGTCAGCCACACCACTCAGCTTAGTGTTGTTGGCAAACTCGCTGAGGATGCACTTGATCCCACTGTCTATGCCATTGGTGAAGATGTTGAGCAGCACCGGTCCCAGTACGGATCCCTGAAGGACAACACTTGTCACCTCTCTCCATCTGGATATCGAGTCATTGACCACCACCCTCTGTGGTGATCAAGTGACCATCCAGCCAGTTCCTTATCCATCGAACAGTCCATCCATCAAATCCATATCTCTCCAACTTAAGTGAGGAAAATTATCCTGCAGGCAAAGCTTTGGATAGTCATTTTGGAGATTGATATTCAGTTTGAAAACAGCCCTAATGGCTCTTCCATGGTCTTAAGGAATATTATTTAATTATCCTGTATTTCGATTTCCCTTCTTTAAAGTAGGATCTATGTTAATCAGTGGATACCCAAGTATGCTGGTTAAATGCCCAAATCAAAAAGTTTGGTACATTTCAATTTGAAATTTTTGAATTTAGATAGACTGATGGCACTGTTTGCAGATATTTATATAGATAAAGAAATAAATAGTTCAAATGACTAACATGAAAGTGTAGCTTTTCACCTTCGGCCAGCACTCCAGCCCAGTCATTAGTGAAATTGTTTCCATCTGTAGGTTGAGCAGTACAATTTTTTGGTGGTTTTAGCTTATTTGTTAGTGGACAGATGCCTGCATCATTAAAAATTTCCTTCACTATTAGCACTAATTGACACCAGTGGTGGGAGCATTGGAAAATGACTTGGTCTGTGAGACCAGCTTTCCTCTAAACTGTACAGGTGAATTCACTACTACAACAATGAAAAGTAAATATAGGGCACCTGATAAATTTTACTTCCCTATGCACTTGCTGGGTTAATGACAGATTTCAGTGTACAGCACAAACAAATTGAGTATTTTTAAATATTTAAATACCTCAGAAAAACAGTTCTTCAGATTTCAGTGAAACATCCAGTTTGTTTTCACAGAATTCTTGAATCTCTCCATTCCTCCAGGAGGGAGTTATTTCTTGCTGGTGGACAAGTAATACAATTTAGCATGTATTTTCCTCCTGAGGAGGAAGAGATTATTTTTTTTTTTGAGAATTTTTTTCTGTTATTATGACATCTTCCATTCTACATGTGAACTTTCTGGAAATTGTATGTCTCAAAAATGCAACGCTACTCATGTATAAGAGCTGGCTCAGTCTTTTTATTTGATTTACTTTTTATGTCATGGTACTTGGAGGAAATTAAAATAGTTCTATGGTTAGTATTAATAAGAGTCATCAATTTACAATTTGCTTCTGAAAATGACATGCAGCCACTTTCTTGCCTTGATACATTGATACTCAGAGAAGGCAAACAACTTCAAAGAATGTCAAGGAAATAAATCATGTCTATATATAAATATTTATAGCAACAAATGTATCCTCCCAGGCCACTGAAGGACAACCTTATTATCAAGGTAGTTTATGCTGAGAATTATTGGCATTAGACAGGAGTTTTTCTGAGAAACATTTGGGCAGAATTAAATAGATTCATTTTAACTAACACCATATCATGTAAATTAAAACAAAAGCTTTTCCAATAATCCGTAATAATTGTGGACCTATCTTCAGACAGTTGACATTTCTATACATTGCAGAGCTAGAACCAAGTAGTTATTGAGTTAGGTTGTTAGGTTTTTGTACACATTTTATGCTGATGTAAATAGAGACTGTAAAGTAATATCTTTACTTACTCTGTTTTGAGATGTAAACTGATAGATTAAATAAAATTTAAAAAAAAAAGAAAGAAAGAATGAGCAAACTCATGGTAAGAGCAATCTATTCTATTGCTACCATGCCTGCTGACTATATATTTGGATATTTAAATCATTTAAAATCACTGTTCACTCATTGTTTTCTCAAAAAGGATATAAACCCCATTAAGTATATGTGTGAATCTGAGAATAAAGACACTAAATAGTATGAACATCAGTGTTCATTTTTTTCAATATATTTCTTCTTCTCACTGTGCATCCACTGGTGCCCTTGGTGAAGAGACCCTTCGGTGTCCTCCAGCGGTGGTGATACAGATCATATAGCTACACAAGAAAGCTGAGTATAGCTGTTACTTTTAATAAAGGAAGAGAAGTATTTTAGATTACTGTTTGGATTTGTTAAATCTGTTAACACGTGAATTATTGAAGTTTTCACCTTACCTTGAAAATAGACTTGTAACTTGTTATTTGTTTTGAAAAAAGAAAGAGCATGTTGCTTTCAGTTTCAGTCTTCTCTATTATAGTAGACAAGATTGCAGAAACAATATAGTATCTACTGTATCCAACTGTAACATATCACCTGGGTGCTCCTACATGGATTTCTTTTTGGGCATTGACTTTGGTCATCAAAGCATTAAATAATTTGGGCCTGCCCTAGACATTACCTCACTTGCTGTGCTTTTTGGTGACAGGGGAGATAAGGTTTAGATTCTTACACTTTATGATTTGTCTGAAGTTGGGTCCTCTTTATATTCCAAATTTATCACTCATGGGCATGAACCATGTTATGACTAATTGCAAAGTAAGAACAGAACATGGCTAGAATAGTTTCAGTTGAACAGTGTACTGTGAATGTAATAAGAAAAATAGTCTGGCCTTATTCTTGCACAGGATACAAAGTTTTGTTCAATATACTATAAGCTGGTTTGGTTTGTTCAAAACGGTGACCATAACTGTAATCAAATCTGATTTGGTGGCATGAAATGAAGAATCAGGTTGATGATATCAAAATTCAAGTAGAGGATATTTTTTAAAAGTAATTAAAGGAAAATTTCAGGAAATTAAAATCCAAAGAATCATCACGGAGGTTGCTTAGAGAACACATGCAATCTTACCTTTCTCAAAACAAATACAGATAAATGCATTGAAAGGAAGCACAAAGGGATAAAAAAGCTAAATTTTGTGGGCAAGAATGACATTAAATAGCCCAGTTTAAATACTAGAAAGTCAGGACAAGTGCTGCTAACATAAAGGAATGTAAGGTTTAAAAGGTAAGAGATGAAAGAAGATTAAGAAAAAAAAACTGGAGGCATAAAGACAAAGAAATTCTCTTTTAAATTATCCTGACAGATCAGAAGTATCACAGAGCAAGCCAGTGAGTCTGCTGGTCCTCCAGAGTACAGAGAAGCCAGTCAAAAAGCACAAGATTGCAGGGAAGATAAATGGTTTCTTTGCATCTGTCTTCACCACAGTGGGTGCTGGATAGACATCTACATCACAGATACTCTTTACAGTTAATTTGATAAAGAAGTATCAAAAAGAGGGTGAAAAAAGCAAGAATTTAACTTGTTAAGGTTCAATTAGGGGCTGCAATACAAAAGGCAGGACCATAGTTATCTACTGTGATTGGCACCGGTCCTGCTGGTCACTGCCACAAGACAGTTTTCAAGACTCTAGAGTCTTGAAACAGACTCTACAATGCTGATTTAGATAACAATATCTGAACTTTTCACTTTAGGTGGGAGAAAGACAGTGATGTACTGCTCATTGTTACAGAGCACCCAAATGCATTAGGTGGACAAAGTGAAAATAAAGGAGTGGCTTCTCTGCCATTGCCTGGCCTACAAAGTTTCTTCTCCCAAAGTCATTCTGTACACAGTTAGGCATACATAGGAAAATCTAGCCTAGGATACTAATTGTTCTAGGTTTCCTTTATAGTCAACGTTGAGAGAGAGGCAGAATATGATTCCATTAATTTATTTCCTGAATCACCTCCTGGAAATGTTTTATTCAGTAATTCCTAGTTTAAATCTTCTTTGGAATCACAGTCAACAGTTTCTTTTACTTTGATGATAGCTTTGATTCTGAGAAATTTTTTCAACCAGCCTAGTCATAAAGAAAATAGAAATAAAATAGTTCCAGCCTCTGAGAGGAGCCTGAGTTTTTAAAAGCTAAACATTATAGGCAACCATCAACATGATTTTTGAGGCCTTCAAAAGTGTGTTTTCATGAAATGTTCTAGAAGTTTTACCTCTACAAAGTAGAAGGCCAAAGCCTGGAATAAATTCAGGTTCAGTTATAAGGTAAGAAACTAAAAGAATAACAAAATTTTCATCTGGCACAATTCTTTTTATTTTCCTTATTTTTTTTTTAAAAAAAAGACTTTCATAATGCTTCCAAGGATGACTTAATCTGTTTCTCTCAATATTATCTGTGGCTAATTTTATTAAAGAGCGGGGAAAATGTCATGAAAAGTGATGTTTTATTTTGGAAGACGATATTCAAAACTGGTAAAAGATGATGTAAATAATCCAAATATAGTAAGAGTCATTATTTTTCAGTAGAAGTCCCTATTGAACTTCATCTTCCATAATCTGTAGTGAAACTAATCTTAACAAGTTCTTCAGGCTTCCTTTAAAACTGTCAGGAAAACTGTCATAGTTATATGGACAAACAGCAAATTCTTTAGAATTAAATTAAACTTAATTACTTATAAGTATGTGTTAGTTTTTTACTTGCTGATGCAAGTAAGTGTTGAGTTTAATTAAGCCATAACCAAACCATAAGAACAATAGTAAACCATAATAAATGTACACATTTCCCAAATATAAGGAAAACTGGCAGTTGGATTAGAGCTGTTCCTGGTGTCCATCTGTCATTTTCCTCAATTTATGCCTGTATGTCTACGTCTGTGCAGGCTTCTTTCAGGGTCTTCATAATTTCAGTCATTTTAATGAGCATTCATCTGTGTCTCTAATCCACGGTCCAAGCTGCCAGCAATAAGTAGGGACCACATATAGTGGTGAAGGGGTTTTATGTGTTATCAACAACATTTTTGTGTTTCTTGTGGAATGAGACACCTGCAAACATTGTGCATGGACAGAGATGGGTCAATTTTCTTCGTTTGTAAGGCTGAAATGAAACAAGGATAAAGTCTTAACGTTTCATTTTCTGTCTGCTTACCTTCTTCATGCCTTGGCTTTCCCCAAACCAGAAGTACAGAGGATCAGAGCTTGTTCTTTGTAACCCCTTTGAACTCATGCACACCTGCTTGGTGCACGCAAGAAAAAGTGTTTATCCATTTGAAAGAAGTCAAGGGAACAAATGCATAGCACTGTCTGGATCTGGCCAAGAAGCAATTGCTTTATTGCTGCAGCATGTGTTGGATCTTTATTTTCTAAACATCCTGCTGTGAGACATGCAATAAAACCCTTTTTTGCAATCGTTTCTCTCTCCATGGCGCTAAGGGTTCCCTGTTCCATCCTGCTCCAAATAACACATGTGAATGCTTTGCCTTTTGTTTTTAAGTTAGGACAGCTCCACAGGGCACATATTAACACACATTAATGAATGGATTATGGGCTTGTCACAGCTTCCGGTGATGAATTTAGAGCCCATTAAAGACCAGGCATTGATTGCACTGGAGACTGTAGCTCTCTGTTTAATCCCTAGCAGGTGGGCACTGGTGCAAGCTTCACCATCTTGCATCAGCAGTGAACCTCGAACCTGACCTTTCCAGAGGGAGAAGGGTAATTCATTTGCTGTGTTTACTTTATCTTCAGCTTCTTTTTAGAGGGAGGCTCCTAACTGTGCTGAATTGTTCTAAGCGAGGAGTGGCAGATGTGTGATGTGGCTCATGTTCTTGAAGGATTCCGTAGTAGTCACTGTATGCTTGACCTTCAGACAGTTTAAAGTCAAGTCCCCACGGCTAAGAAATGAGTGTATATTATGAGCTCTGTTAAATTAACTGTAGCTTTCTTGGTGGACTTTCATTCCCAGGGCATACATTAAAATTACATTCCTGCATCATTACTTTAATTTCTGTTAGGCAAAAAACCTGTTTAGTTACCACAGTGCTTTTACAAAATAATACCTAATGAAAAAGGTGAAAGCAGACTAAATCAGCGCAAATTTGAAATAAAGACAATTTTTTTCCACAACATAGTTTCTTTGATTCATAATGCAGTCCCAGATCTCCCTTGGATATCATAATATTAATTTTAAACAACTCAAAATAATTTTAAAAAATTTTGAAACCCTCAAATTTTTTAAAACAACCAGTGACCAAACAAACCAAAATCTCCAAAAAACACAAGGGAGGAAGAAACAATTACCTGTTTACTGAAGAAACAAGCATACCACCTGTAGATTGCTGAGGCTTAAGCTTGCAAGCCCAATGTGTCATTTCTTGCCAGACAGCTTTCCTAATCACTGTTGGTCTCTGGAATATATTTTTACCCTGAGTTCTGTAAGGAGAGCTCCTCGTTTGACCCAGGCAGCTGAAGTGGAATATGGGAAGGGAATGCAGTCCATCACTCTCTAGTTAATCTGAAGAATGTGCTGGAAGATGGTGCACTTGCTAGTATGCCTGAGTTCATAGATTTTTCACAACCTTGAATGAGGAATGAATGCTTTATTTTTATCTGGCCACTTAATTCATACTTAATTCAACTGGATTAAAGGCAAGTGTGACCAGAAGAATTTTCTCGTAAGAGACAAAATAGATAATACGGTTACAAAAAGGCAGAGGTGGAAACGATAAATGTGAAGGATTGCAAGAAAAAGTATGCCCAAATTACTTTAATCTTATACTAAGTTCCAATCATAACACTTTTCTGTCTTTCTCTTTCTTTTATCAAACTGATTTGCTCTCCTTTCATGACTAGGTGGTTGCCAATGTTTCATTCCTTATACAAACCATATACCTCACTTTTCAACTTTTGGAGATAATTTCTTCACTGAAGAGAATTCATCAGAGTGCACCTCTTCTTGCAGAACATTAACTCTCACAGACTCTCTCCTTTGAAGTCTTCTAGGAGGCCCAGACAGATTTATCTTTTCTTCTGTAAGAGCTTTCATTTTCCTCATAAACCATTAGAGAGACTTCCTAAATTTCTTAATTAAAAAAAAAATAAAATAATATCATTGTTTTTCTTCCTTAGAGATGAAGGTCTGGTTTTGTTAGATCAAGCACTATTGTACTTGACCGTCTTGTCAATACCTTTGTGATTTAGCAAGGGATAAAACTGTTTTATCTTTCCTCCTTCCTTCCTTGGGGATTAGTTGTCATATTAGCACATATAATGGGCCTCAAGATGGACTTCACATCTCTATCTTTATGTACCTTAACAGTTAATACAAAACCCTGAATAGAATACATGTACATAGCTCATTAACTTGTTCTTGACACAGGTGAGGCACGGGTAAGATGTGATGGCGTTTAACTGTCCTTGTTATACTGTTAATTAGACAACTATTAGTTGGTTTAGGTGATATTTTTATATAGGGCTTTTTAGTCAAAAAGTTGAACCAAACAAAAATCTAAAGCTGTGAGAAGTAAGGACCTTTTCATTTGTTTCGATGTAAGTATGAAAAGAAATCAAGCTGTAAGAAGGAGCCATAATGAAATATGGAAATGTCACCCTGAAATGTAGGCCTTTCTACCCTATTTTTTTCTCCAACCTTTAATTAAAAAAGTTAGTTGTTTTAACTTATACTTTCCTCTTTTCTGTAAGTCTGTCCTCCCCATTTGTTCTTTTTTGCTTCTATGTTTTCATGAATGAAATTGCAGCTTGATTTAGATTCAATTCTGTGAATAACATCACCATGAGGGCTGAAAATGGATGTTGGTACAATATATTCAAACATCCAACAGACTAATACCATGCAGGATTTACATCTGTCTCTGGGGAAACCAGGTTTAGTATGAACTGTCTTGGCTCCTCTTTAACCTAGGAAGAACCAAACTTGTCCAGCTACTTCAATAGGACTCTTCATGCCATCAGTACAGTATTTTTGGGTTTTGTGTAAGGCAGTGTACTGAGAACACCATAGAATCGATAGAATCGGTGAGGTTGGAAGGGACCTTTAAGATCATCAAGTCCAACCATTAACCCACCCTGACAAAAACCACTTCTAAACCATAGAATCATAGAATCCTAAAATCATAGAATCATAGAACCATAGAATCATAGAATCACCAGAAAGCCCCTGTCCACCAGAGTTTTGGATTTTTGTTAACTTCACTTCTTTTGTGTTATCCATGTCTCCAGTATTCCTCTGCTTGTCAACAGCTGGTCTAAGGTTTGATTTTTGTTGTCTTCAGAGATGTTTTATCAGGCCTGAACTGGAGCTTAATCAGAGTTTATCTAAACACTGACCTGGAAGTTGTAAGGCAGAGAAGGAATAAGTTCGCCTTCCATCTCATTTCCTTTCCTTGCTCTGGCACCAACCTTGCTGACTTCATCACTTAAAATTTCATAGGAGCACTTCATGGTCATTTGGTATGTCCGAAGTTGTGTTGTTTTTTTTCCTCTTAGGAGCACTAGTCTGCTGGTAGATTGTATCATTCTTAACACCTGTCTAAATTTATTAGACTATATAAAAGATTCCTCATTTTGGAGACATTCAAAATGTGCAATTTTAGTTCAGTTGATTAGGTGTGAGATACATGTCACAGTGGAGTACCTATGCAAGGTGACGGTCAACCACCGCACCTGCAGGAAGCATTATTTTCTTTGGGTAGAGGTACACAATGTCAAGAGATTAAGCTCCGCTGCTCCACCTCGTGGGAGAAACTAAACACATCATGATGCACTTTTCAGACAGGTGCAACATCTCTGTAGCCTGTTGTAACCGCTGCAAGTGAAGGAGTAAAATCTCCACCTGCTGTGAAGGCAAAGATTCAAAAAAGGAGAAACAAGCAACACAAACCCGGCAATGTTCTCTGAAGATGACTTTTCATTTACATACAAGTTTTCCATAAGTCCACTTTCACATTCCTCAAGAAACAGAATTCCAGAGATTGTTGTAGCTCTCAGATGTAGGAACAAAACCAGACCAATCAACTCTACTAGCCACTAGTCAATGTGTAGTGGCAGAGTTGCTGCCTTATAGCTCTTTCAATATTCAGAGTCTCTAACCCTTTATTTAGTACATAATCCTATGTACTAAATCCTCATCCACTCCTTTGGAATCTATTAAAACTGCATTTACTAAAAGCAATCTCAGCTAAGTGATTTACATGTCATTAACAAGGGCAATGGACTACCGTTGTTACATTGTTCCCCTCCTATTTATTTCTAAATCTTTATGTCCCTTTGATCACAGAATAGATGTCTGTTCCTTGGAGTGTGGGGTTTTGTGTGATTGATTGTTAATGACAGATCACAAGGCACTCTTTTGTGATGTTTTTATCAATGAATTTGTCAGTAAAATCCTGTTTCACCAGCATTAGTCTGAACAGTGACTACTTTTCCTTCAGAGTCCAACCAAACAGGAACATATCAGTAGGTCACAGAGTTTCCCTTGTACTTATTGGCTAACAAGTATGAAGTAATTTTGGCATTTGATTATTTCATTAAGGAAGAAATATCAGCTAATATAAAATCAAACTGAATTCTTAGTATGACATCAAACATAACAGTTAAAAATATTTAAAAAAATATTCTTAATATTCTAAGAAAGGTACAAAGTCTTTACACAGACAAGCACACACTCATTTTCCTTTTCAGCTTCCTCTGTTTCTTTTTAATGTACTATTTACATCTTCATAAAGATATACCTATGAATTTATTCAGTTTAATGGTAGTTTTAAAGGAAAATTGTGCAAAATCTTCAGGATTGTCTTCAATGTGATCTGGTGAAACAACAGAAGGTTAAGAGAAAATTTAGTCTGCTTTCTATATTCACTAATCATTCAGAAGGCAGTCCTGATTCCAGCAAATATAGTATGTAAGCAACCCTTTTCCCTTGAGGGCCCTCAAAATGCATTATTGAGAGGGGAAATCAGCTGAAAAGCCTTAGTCTGGGAGGAATTCCATGAAAGTCAAACATGAATATTTTACTGGGGAAGGGAAAGCCAGTTTGATTTCCTGTAATTTATTTATGAGTTAAATTTCCAAAGCTTTTTAAGACACATGTAGGCTTTTTGGGTCACACTCTTCTTTCATTACACCGATATGCAGAATAACTGCATTGTCTTCAGTGAGATCATGACCTATGTACATAGCTATAAATGAAATAAATATTATTGTTAACAAGTTTGGGTCTAGATTCCTTCACTTTTCTTTCTCACACAAGCTGAAAGGACACGGTCCATTCAGGTGTTAGATGACTTAAGAAAATCTAACATAGAGTCTAAATGTTCCTCCATAGCACATTATGGGCCTCATAGATTTTGCATTTGACCATAATCTGCAATTATCTCTGTCTTGCCTTCCATCAAATGAATGCAAGGTGTGCTTTCAATAATTAGGTATAATAAGGTTTGACAATGATTAAGAGTTTTTCTGCAGTCCAAAAAATCTGCCAGCAGTTGTCTGACTTCTAGAGGGGCACAGGGTGAAATTCATGATAACCCATGGCACATGGGAAGAAAGGCTTGGAAATACTAATTGCAATGCCATTTGCAGTATAAATAACGGTAAAATTTGAACCCAAGACTGAAGAATACCTGATGAAAAAGAGCCCTAAATCTACCAAACAGGCACTTCAGATCATCAAAATAGACATAGTGCAAGTTTCTTACCTATTTTGTGGTCCTTGATTTAGAAGTGAGTTTATAAGGAGGAGGAATTGTCAGATACTTAGATGTTAGTGAATGATTTATTAGGTGTCCAAGAGCAAACGTGTGAGCCACAAGATATAAAGAAAACAGGCCTCAAATGGTCAGTCCAGATTTCCTGCTAAAGTAAAGACTGTTATATTCATTAGGGAATCTAACAAAGAAAAATATTATAAATATCAAAAACACGTATGATCTTAAAGCTGTAACTAGGAGTTTAAGAAATTTCAAGATGGGTGATTTGTTTAACATTTGCATTACCTGCATGACATTGTGTAATCTCAGTGTCACGGTCTTGAATGATAACTCTGAAGATCAAACTGACCACTTCGCCTCACGCTGGCTTTCCCATCCATTGCTAATTACGATGTTTGCCTTTGTGGGACTTTTATGTGCTTGGCATTCAAATGCCTTTTTCACTTGTGGCCTCAGCTGGTGTGATCCTGCTTCAGCAAGGAGGCATGAAGCAGGGCTGTTTTTGTTTCCATGTTTCCCTTGCTATGCTTTCACCTGCCTGCCAGAGCTTGACGGAATTTTGTCAGAAACACCAGAAGAACTCCCACTAGGTCAGTGGACAAACATTCAAGCTCAGTAATATCCCTTACCTACCCCATGTTGTGAGGTTATTAGATAATGTCTGCAAAGTGCTCCAAAATCCTTGCATGAAAAGCAGCATGAATGTGAAAAATGGTACTAAAAGTACATCCAGAATTTTAAATAAATGTGTGCATAGGTGGGTGTATGCGCATTTGTGTGCATGTTTGAGCATATATACATATGCAGTTCCATACACATTTAGAAACACTGTATTTAGGAATCTGTAGCTGCTGCATATCAGCACCATCCAGGGGACTTCTTGACATCTCTTGAGAACTACATATGAGACTCGCTTTTCCAGTATTCAGGATTGTGCTCTGCATTTTTCGCAAGGAAGTAGATCCAGAGTTTCTGCATGGAAGTCAGTGGTCTTCACCACATCAGCCATGAACTCTGAAAAAAAAAAAAAAGCTTTTATAATAAATTTAAATACTCACTTTGGAAATATACAGTGACATCTCTACAATTATATATTCTAGCCTAGAATGTTCCAACAAAAATCCTTCCTTTTAATTGCTTTCATTGCTTTCATGTTATACCTCGTTATACCTCTCAGTTGCTTAACGATGAACTGATGATGTATCTGCACAGTAGATATGTGTTTATGTGTCCATGTAGTACTAATGCAGCTGTATAACCACGACCTTCGGAACCTATAGTCAGCTATTCTCTTTTTCTTTTCTCTTTTCTTGTAGATCTCAAGTGGTTTGGGGTTACACTGAGTGTTTTCTACATTTCAGTATCTGTGACTACATCCAGTCTTATTTGTAGAGATTGACCTACTCATTTTCCAAGAATTCAGATTTTTTTTAAAAAAAATACTTCAGTATTTAGATGCATGATATGAGTAGGAGATGGCAGGTTTTTGGACTAATCCTGAACCAAGATTGTCATAGTTTTTATCACTGCTGAAGAGTTTTCTTAAAGTTTTCTCATTATAAAAGCTATTTGCAATTCGTTTTCAGTCAGCAAATATTGTGGAGCACGTTGTACAGCCTTACAATATTTTTGACCTCCTCTCAGAGTCAGTTGTATTCAGTAACAGATGTTGCTGTGTTCCTTTTGTATCAACTTTGGAAAGTACTCTTGCCTCCTTTGGGATGAAAAGCACTTTAAAAATGTAAGTTTATTGTTATTTCTTCATGAGTTTTTTTGACAGTTCACTGCTGTTACCCATGGAACTTTGCCCTGGTAATAAAGCTGATAATAATACACTATCAGTCACCCTTAAGAAATACAGTATTTATTGGGATAGCATCTATGTTTATCATTCTTGGTTCAGTGACATACATTACTTGTGTAGTGCTTCTGAAGGAGAAACAAGGTTGCTGATGAAAAGATGGATCTGATTCTGCAGAGGACTGGTTACAAACTTTTGGTTTGACATTAGTGGAAATACAGAATTTTCTACATTTTAGATGTGATATTCAGTTTTCTTCATTGTAAAGAAGTGCTGTAGTTCAGGGCTTGTAGTACATGCATCACTTATACACAAACTCTTAAGCCTGTGAAGACACAACACCATTCCTTCAGTAAACAATGATGGAGTGAGGTGGGAAAAAGAGCCCATCTGAATATCTATTGCTAATTGTATGTTAATGTTGAAGCTTTCAGCTCTTACTCCCAAACCTCTGTGCTTTGTTAGCTATTTAAGAGCTGAAGAATAGAACATCAGATTCCCCTGGAAATTATAGTCCTATATTTTCAGCAATTTATTCTTAAAAATTGTAGTGAAATTTTTCTCCTGTTTTGCTGATCAAATAATGCATGTGTTTGTTCACCCAGACTGCAGCACAGTATCATAGAATAGGAAAGTGGTAAAAGAAACAATTATTGTTAAACTACATTTTTCTGCCTTCTCAAACTATACAGAATCTTTTAAATGCATGTATTGATTTTGTTTATGTGTTTTCCATTTTACCTTTACAGAGTTATCACTCTGAATATACTATAGATGGGATATCAGTGTTCCAGATGTTTTAAAAACACACAGATGCAAAGGCAGGCATACAAGTGCATGGTGCCTGGCCTAGAGAATGTATAGGCTGAAACGAAAAGCAGAAGACAGGAGGAAAAACTTTAAGAATGACATGTTTTAATAAGCATGGAAGTCAGAGTTTTAAGTTTGAAAAGGGAAAAATTACTTAGTCTTGGCTATCTTTATAAGTAACATAAGCAGCAACATGGGAGGAAGTAAGATATTGCTTGTCTGAAACTGTAACACATAGACAGAAGATTAAAGTACCATGAGCCAGTCAAAGTCTGTTGCCAAATTCTTGATACTGAATGAGATCATCTTCTGTCCTCGTTTCAATTATTTCTCCATAAATCATGCACACATACTCTTGTGCTTCTCCTTCTAAATCGGCAATAATGCAGAAATATTTACATTTTTATTGAAGTTCAAATTTTCTTTATACCCTACACAATTTACTTCCTTCACTAGGAAAGCTTTTTCCTACACTGACTACAGTATAGTCCAGTTGATTTCAGCCTTTTATTCTTGGGCTTTTGGGGATTAGACACCTCAAGGATTCATGAAAGAAATTTTGCAATACAAACTAGAAATTGAAAATGACACTATAAGCTGGAAAAGGCTGAAAATTACTGATATGAATAAATCCCATTTTTCTTTTGGAAAAGTGTAATTAATTTTGGAGAAGTTCTAGCCTTGTTCTCTGTAGGCTTTACGGTTTTGTTGCATTAAATTGCAGTCTGCCATGTCCAACTAAGTGAATATTGTTGTATGGAAGTTACAGAAATGCAGTATAACAGACCAAAGTAACATCAAGAATCCTGTTCTCCCATTCTTTGTTTTAATATTGTTCCACATAATCTCTGTTGCCAAATACTTGCTATTATATAATTCAATTCCTTTAGAAGCATCTAACCAACAGAAAGAGCCAGTCTGCCTGAATATAAATCTTCAACATTAGTCAGTCATTACTTGATGTCAGCATAGAAAACTAAATAAACTGTACAGTGAGTGAGACTGTAGGGAGGAAGTCTAAAGCAGTACTTATTTGTTCTGTTGTCCCTTCTCTATCACAAAGTAATACCTTTGTCATAAACCAATAGAAAATACCAGTCTTTTTATTTTGTTTTATAAACCAAGATGGGTCTCTGGAAATAGGCTTCCAACAGATCTATTCTTTACGTCATTTTGAATCAAGTCCATTGTAACTGATGTCATTGTCTATATTAACCCCTTTAAAATTCTCTTTACCTTCAGAAACCAATAGATCTAAAATGTCTTAAGACTGATGTCATAGAGAAGTGTTTAAACAAAAGTGTGTAAATCTTGCAGTTTCATTTCTATAATCCAAATCTGCTTCCAGCAGTCTGGCTTTATAATTAAAGCAGTTTCAGAATATCAAAGTTTTCTAGTTAAGACACTACTGCCTGGAAAGTTTGTCTTTGTGGTTAAAAGATTTTCTGCCAAGTCATTTTAGATTTGAGCAATGGATTGTCACTTGCTATGTACCACTATTTCAGAAAAGTACAGATAAAGAATTACATCAGGGAATCGTGTATTTAAAACTGCAAATTCAGTCCAAGAGAAACAGGAACAATATGTTATTAAACTTCATCACTTATTTAGCAGTAGTTTCTTCATGACTGAAATACAAGACAACTAAAGAAAAGGGGGAAAAAAAAGGTATATTAAGCTGAACTGAAAAAGATACATTTGTTGTGGATTTGCACTGATATTATCTCAATTCTTTTGCCAGAATGAAAAAAATAATGTCTCTTTATTATTTAATTCTACTAAGAGAACTATACAAAAAAAGAAGGCTTAATATCTCTTTCTGTCTTAACAATGAAGAGAAAACCACAGATTAATTGTGTTAGAAATAAATGGCAGCTGATACCTCTCAAAAAACCCAATAATCTTTCTTGACATTGAAAGATGATTCTGCTAAGAGACTTGCTTGTTCATTTGTTCTGAGATCAGGTACAATGAAGATATGTAATACATCATATCTTCCCAGCCCACTAGAAATTAAAACAAAAGGAATTCTTCATATCTCATTGGTATTCAGACCTAGGCCGGTACAAAATTGTGTCAATTACACAGTACGCTTCAGCTAACATATCTGCTAACAAATGTAGGAAGTAATGGAATTCATAGCACAGCAACTTTCCATCTCTTAGATAAATAGCTGTAGCACAGGGAGGGAAAGAAAAAGTAACAATCATGCCTCACGTTGACTGCATTATAATAGAAACAAGGCACATGGATGCCATGGAAGCAGGGATGATATCAGTGTATAACTGGCTGTATAATTATATAGTTTAAATGCCTTTTTTCTTTTGTTTTTAACATCTTCCTTCTGTTCTTATATTTCTGTTTTCCTCTTCCATTAAATCTGGGATTTTTTTTATTGTCACCTGCAACCCACTAGACTACACAGTGTGATAGTTATTTGCAGCTGAAAATGGATGGGTGAAGCTAAGTTAGAGGGATGTAATACATTAGAAAGTAACACAGTTAATATCATTGGTAAAAGACAAGGTTATTGATACTTGTTTATCCCAGGAAATATTCCCCATTTGTATTGTGATTCAGTTAATTAGTAAACCCTGGAGAAGTGAAATTGCATAACAAATCCTGCTTCCCAAAATCAAGTAATAAATATACATCTTACTAGAAGGCTTTCTTATTTAAGAAACCACAGTGTCTTGTATATATTTTCAGAAAATGTATATAGGAAGCTTAGGTAGGATGTGGATAGGGATGGTGGAAGAAGAGAAAGAAGAAAAATGGAGGAAAATGAAAAATCTGAGAAAATGAATAATAATGACAGTTACAAAAATAATTTTTAAAACTGTGGATATAGGAAGATAAGAGTTAGGTTACTTGGTAGGAAAGTCTGATAGAAAGACAGATAATTAGCAGTATACTTTTTTTCCCATTTAGCCCTGTCATTCAAATTAGAAATACCTGCAGATGTAAACCTTTATTTTAGAAGCACATAAAATTTTCATGTGAGCTGATTTTACAGATCAATTTCCAGCTGTTGCTGGCTTATGGCTGTTACGAAATTTATGTCTCTTGGTTCATTCTCATGAATGGTGTCATCTGCAGTCCGGCTATCATTTAACTGAATTTTCAGCTGGTAATCTAATATCCTCATTTGTGTAAGTCATATCAAGACACACAAAGAGAGTACTGATTGTGGAAGTGAGAAGAGGATAACAGTGACATGATAGCAGGATGGGCCTGGCTGGAAAATGCCACAGACAGGAGTTTCATGCTGCCCCTAATGCTCTGCTGGGGTATTGCTGGTCTCACCAGAGACAAAAAGAGTGGCAGCAGGGTCAAATTCTGTCCAACCGAGCAGAGATATTGTTATGGAATCTAAATGTGGCCTGCATTATTTACAGCAACGACGCTTGTTTTTGTTATATTGCAAGGTAAATAACACTGTCTCCCACTCCTAGGGATCACAGTTATCTGTGCTGTACCTCATACCCTACCTCATTGTAGCAGAGGAATATCAATGAGATCTTCTCACCACAAATGAATTACAATGATATTTAATATGTTATCCTACAGTGCATGACCAGAAATTAAATGCAAGACACAATCTTATGCAGCAAAAAATGTTTACCAAAAAAAAATCAATCAAAAGAAATAGGAGGATAGACCATGATACACCTCTGTTTGGGATAAAGAGTTACCATCATAAGCACACACACAGAGACACACACCAACAACCCCCTGACCATAACTGCTGATGCTAAGCAGTAATAAGATATTAAAAAGACAACATATTTTGGTGTACGTTGTTGAAAGATTCTGCTGGAGTCAGCCTGGTGATACTTATACTTTATATTGGCATTGAAGAAAAAGTGCAAGGCAATGTCTTATATCATATGTTGATTCTGTCAGATCTCTGTGGTGTTTAAAGACACCATGATTTCTGCATAAAGCAGAATTGCATGAGAAGTTGCGTAAAGGCAAGAGATAGCAGGACAAAACTGTAGATACAGCACTGGTGATGAGAAGCTTATTGCCTGTTTTCAGTATCTGAGTATCTGACCTTCATATGTAATAAATGGAGAGATGTATGTTCCGAACTTAGGTACTTACAATTAATTGTTGAAACACTGATGGAGCCTGGGCACTAAAAATGAACCCCCTTCACTAAACCGGGGCCCTGAAGTTAGAAAGTACCAAATGTAGCAGTCGTTCAAGAATGTAGATATTAATTTAGTAGATAGTAAATGTGTGTTCTTAGTTGAAATTATAGCTTTATGAAAAAATTCCAAATTACCTGTTTTTCAGGTTAGGAAGGTCATAGAATAGAATAGAATAGAATAGAATAGAATAGAATAGAATAGAATAGAATAGAATAGAATAGAATAGAATAGAATAGAATAGAATAGAATAGAATAGAAT
>VXBO01002892.1:84917-137284 GCA_013400135.1 Rhinoptilus africanus
TTAACTCCATTCCCCACCACTCTCTGGGCACGGCCATCCAGCCAGTTTTTACCCAGCAAAGAGTACACCTGTCCAGGCCATGAGCAGCCAGTTTCTCCAGGAGAATGCTGTGGGAAACGGTGTCAAAAGCTTTGCAAAAATCCAGGTAGATGACATCCACAGCTTTTCCCTCATCCACTAAGTGGGTCACCTTATCATAGAAGGAGACCAGGTTTGACAGGCATGACCTGCCTTTCATGAACCCATGCTGCCTGGGCCTGATCACCCTCTTCTCCTGCATGTGCCGTGTCATGGCACTGAGGATGATCTGTTCCATGACCTTCCCAGGCACCGAGGTCAGACTGACTGGCCTGTAGTTCCCTGGATCCTTCTTCCTGCCCTTGTGGTTGATGGGTGTCACATTTGCCAACCTCCAGTCAGCTGGGAGCTCCCCGGTTATCCAGGACTGCTCATAAATCATGCAAAGTGGCCTGGAGAGCACTTCCACCAGCTCCTTCAGTACCCTTGGGTGGATCCCATCCAGCCCCATAGATTTGTGCACCTCCAGGTGGTGAAGCAGATCCCTCACCACTTCCCTTTGGATTACAGGGGCTTCATTCTGCTCTACATCCCTGTATTCTAGCTCAGGGGTCTGGGAACTCAGGGAACAACTGGTCCTACTGGTCATAGGATAGAATATAATAAAAAATTAAGATATAAAAATAAGATACAAAAGTCTTTCTGTCTGAAGAGAGAAGCAGAATGAATCTGAAATGGTAAACTTGCCACCAGGTAAAAAAGCTGTTTATGAGTTAACTTTTCTCTTGTGTCTACTTATACAAACAGAAACAATGCAATAGATGGATCAAGTGGAAAGATGCATAAAAAGCATGACAATTAAAATTAAAGGATGGACATACCTGCTATGTAAGGACAAACAAAATATATAAATAAGTTGAACTTTAATGATTTTATCAATACTTTTAAAAAAATTAAGCCAAACTACCAACAGGTCTGAATGCCTCAATTCATACCTTACATTTTATAGCTTCTTAACCATACATTCCTTCGTCACTTTTCCTGCTTCCTAGTGTAGTGAACATACCTTCACACCAACAATGTGAAGTATGTTTTCACTTTACCAGTGGAAATATAGGCTATTAAGAAACCCACTGGACTGAAACCCAAGAAATAGACTGGTAATTTCTGTGTCATGATATTTTTCAAAAACTTTTAAAAAGTAAGACCCTTGAAGATATTTTATTTGTAATCAAGTATTTTTTTTTTCCCCTATCTGAAATAAGTTCTTTTGGCAGAATCATCTATTAAGCTAAGCTGAGTACTACTAAACTGCCTAACAACTATGTTATTTCCTATGACAGGTTGGATGAGAGACTCTGAAACTGAAATCCATTTTTCTCATTAAAGACTATAGTAGTGTCTAAAAAGCAGTTAACCACACAACATTTGATGTTTATTATCACTTATCTGCATATAGCCTAGCAAAAGTAAATTCCCTCCTCAAGCAGAAATTGAGTTCTATATACCAGATTAATTCCCATAACATTCACTGAGGTGTCCTGTGAACTTTAGAAGAAATTTCACTAAAATAATTTAAGAAAATTGCAAATGAGTTCCCACATCTGGCTTGAACTCATCTATCATTCATTGTAACATGAATAAATGAAGACATTCATCACAAAGCACGCAACAGAAATTGTGTTCTCCTATTGATATAATTAAATACTCATAGAGGGCTAAATACATAATAGCTTCCAGACCTTTTATTTCATGCCAGAATTCAATGGCTCCATCCTCATATGTTCCTAGTCAGAATCATTGTGAACCCTCTCCAGTTTCTAAACATTTATTGCTAGTGCAGTAATAATAAACATCTTGCATTTATAAAATGTAATGTTGCCTAGAATTTTTCATTTTTCAAGAATGTAGATCACACTGTCTAATGGCTCTCATATGTCCAGCATGCCCATGAACAATTTGTCTTCTGAGTGGAGTGTTAATCTGACACCTCAAGGACAGAGCCGATTTCAAGAAGACTCCAAGAAAAGCTGGAATATTTCACGTGTTGCAATAACTAATGAAAGTACAACTATACTTATTTTGGGATTACTCAAAGCTCTGGATTATATTACTTATGCTTTTCAGTGTTTTTTTCAAATGTGAATTATTAAAGATGCCAGGAGATATATATTTTTCTTTGGTTTTGGGTGTATGCCAAAAATTATTAAGAGGATTTTATACCTAAGAGTGAGTGACATTTATTTTACAGTCCTGAACCGGATTTAGGGAAGAGCATGCAACAAGTTTGCTAGATTTCTAATTTGGTTGGAGACACAAAAAGTGATACACCCAATTCAAACTTACGAACAGAAACTGCTTCCTGCATAAAGCTGAAAATCAAGACATTTTCTATCATTAAAGTCTTCCTTTTCTAAAAGAGTGAGGGCTGGTAAAGGATGAAAATGATATTCCCATCAAGCTTCTCTTGTCCTTCATGAAATGTATGCTATTAATTTCTTCAAGAATTATATCGACCTGATCAAAGATTTGTTTAGCTCTATAGAGAGTTGTCTTCTATCATTAATGAACTTTGAATCAAATCTTCCTGTGCTTTTGAAGTTATAAATTTATCCATAATGACACTAAGCTGAAGAATTAAAGGTGCTTTATTTTACCAGATAGAAAATAATAGAAACTAAATTGAGATGTAATGAAAATTAAACTTAGTTAAATATAAAAAAATACTCTTTCCTCCCCATGTGACAAAACTGCACTGAATGAAGAATGACTTCTCTAGTCTTGTTTGCTTGTGGTCCAATCATATATACGATTGCTTGCCTAGAATAGGGCCCAAAAATTTAGCTGTGGGTCAGCTTGTGGGTCAAGGAACTGAATCACTCAATTTATACTGTTTTCTGCCAACAACAGAGTATTTTGTATCAGAAAATTGGTAACCAAATCCTAGAACTATTTGTATCGCAGTTACACTGGTCATTGACTGTGATACTGTTCCATTCAACCTTAGGTGCCCACATTTCTCATTTAGAGTGCAGATCATGTAGCTTGTTGTTGGAAATCTTGTTTGGGATGAGATGAATCATTGCCTCAAAATACCTGTTTCTCCTCGTTGACTGTACGGTGAGGCTGAAGTGACCAGTTAAGGTGTGGGTATTTACATGGAGCTAAACAACCCTTGCTTTGTTTCTTCTCAGAGACAGTAGCAGTAAGTTCATGACAGACATTCACTGTATTGAGTGTTTCAACAGAGCTAAGTGTTATTCTTAGGGACCATTCCTATGTAATTTTTTTCTAAATTGAAAGAAGAAATCCAAATGGTGTTCTGTTTGCATGTCACAAAGAGCTTTCTTCAGCTTTGAATATAGAAATTCATCTTTTGACCTGGGGATGTTAGCTATATTCATATAACCCTTTGAAGGATAATGTTATCTTTCCAGTTTATAGCTTTAATCATAACTTTAGCATTTGAGCTATATTTTCTAGACTTCAGTGCCACAGGAACAGTACTGGCATAGCAGAAAATAGATGGATGGAGTGTAACTGGGTAAGTTTTGTTTTTATGAGCTGTTCATTTTGTTTTATGAGGTGGACACAATTAATATTTTAGATGTTGGGCTCTGGTCATGCAGAAGGCAAAAGAAGTTTTCTTCACCTTCACCAGACCATGTATTACTTTATCAATGGAATTCCAGTGTCAAATTTCTGAAATCCGTAAGTTAACAAGACATACAAATTTAAAAGCTTAAGTCCCTGTTGAAAATGAAATTCATACTATGAGACTCAGGTCAGTTGTTTAAAATGTTAGTCAAAATCAATTCTTACTAATTACTCTATCAAAGAGATAGAAATTAATTTAGATGTCAGATCCTGGCTCGAGGATTTCAATGGTAAAACTGTGTTCCTGGTTAACTGGTAGACGTGTATTCAAAAATTGTTTCAAAACACTTCGCATGTTTTCTGTCTTGGATTTGTCATTTCATTTCAGCATCCTTTTCTTGCCAAGAAGACCATTGTCTGGCTGGGGGAAAAGTGTTTATTTGAAGCTCATGTTTTGCTGTTACGAAAGAGTAATTCGATCTAAAAATCCCATTCACGTAGCCTTTTCCCTAGACTATATAGAACCCAGAAATCACTCACTCAGACTTTGAGCTTGTAATTCATATAGCTCTAATTAAAGAAATTGACTTTAATCTGAGTGCTACAATGTAATAATTTCTTTCAATAAAATGACAAGGGTTACAATCAAATAAATTGTCAAAACATTTTGCAGTGATGTTTTTAATCACATGTTCGTTCTGCTTTTAATTTATCTAGTTACAGAGGTATTTATTTGGCCCTCTTGCTTCTTTTCTCATGAAAAACTTTTTTATTTTTCTTTTTAGGTCTTATATTTCTTTGGCTTTAGTAGGTTTTAGTAGCAAATCTTACATGAAAAGAATATAGAGCATGCACATCTGAGATTGAAACTCTGGTAAGGTGTTGCATAAATGTATCCACAGTAACTACAGCACTTGGAAAATTTTCAAGTATCACTTCTAAATCACACTCTGATACCATTTATATTCATATGTGATTCTTGGAATATCTTTTCCTTGTCATAATCCTACGTGACTGGCAAGTAATATCTTGGGTACTTTCGTATCTCAGGAGAAATGTACAAAGGATTATTAGAGGCTCAAGGAATAATTATATATATATATATTCTTTTGAAGTCAGGAGATGCTGACTGTTTCTCACTGTCTTAAAATAATCACATCTGAGGTCAGTTTTTCAAGTAGTTTGGGTCCAAGCTGTGGCTGAGGAGTGATCTATCCCCAGTAAGGGCACCTGGTCTCAAGGATTGGCTACAACAACCTGGGATCACTGGAGTGTAGATTACATTGAATGCCAACTTTTTTTCGCCCAGATAAGCATTTGGGATGTAGCATTTGCGTGAAATCATCAACAACTTTTGTACTACTCACAAAAACCTTTTCTGTAAGCCATGATTATCTTCCTATGCCAGCTACAATATCATCAGGAGGATTTTGTTTGTTTCATACACCATTCATTTCTGTATCTTTCTAAACAAGCCTTGCCCAAATGCTGAACAACAAAATTGGCAGTCAGTGATGTATAATGTTGAATAGACATGTTGTTCCTTATGTTCACTTACTTTCCCAATTTAAAACAGTATTTGATGATTTTACAAGTGATTTACACAGATGTCACTTCAGATTCTCCTTATTGAAGAGGAAAAAGAAGGATTCACCTAACTTTCCTGTATTTATAGTAAAAAAAAAAAAGACTCTCTAAAAATAAAATTTTCTTGTCTGATAATCTGTCTGGTAATTCTCCTCTTTCTGATGCATAACTTTATAGGCCAGAATTATAAAGCTATGGAATTTTTTAGTCAATTACCATATTATAATTTCTGGTAGTGTTGTGACATGTCAGCCTTTAACATGAGAACCAGAAATTGTATTTTTTTGCTGAAGTCAAAGAATTTACGAGATTCCTAGAAACTTGAGTGTTTTCCTTGTGTGTGTCTTAATATTGGGAATTGCATTCATTTTATATACTTTTTAATATCTCACTGAAAACATTTACAGCTAGATTAGTAACTGTACTCATTATTTATTATTTATTAAGTCTCAATGAATCCTTAGTCAATAGACAGAAATGGGCACTTAGAGGGGGAAATTTGTGTAACATACGTTACATATTTATTGCACTTTCAATCGTTTGTCAGCAGTCCTGGCTAACTAAAATGTAAAACTCATGCACAAGAAGAGCCAGAAGGAGGATCCGGGGAACTTTCAGTCTGGCCTTTGTGCTGGGGGAGGTTATAGAGTAGATCATTCGGAGTGCCATCACAGCACATACAGGACAACCAGGTGATCAGATCCAGTCAGCATGGATTTAGGAAAGGTAGGTCCTGCCTGACTAACCTGATCTCCTTCTATGACAAGTTGATCCACTTACTGGATGAAGGAAAGGCTGTGGATGTTGTTTAGATGGATTTTAGTAGGGCCTTTGACACTATTTCCTTTGACACAGCATTCTCCTGGAGAAACTNTAGAACTAGGGAATTGATTGTCTCCCTGTACGTGACACTGCTCAGGCCACACCACACCAAGTACTGTGTTCAGTTTTGGGCCCCTCACTACAAGAAAGACAATGAGGTGTTGGAGTGTGTTCTGAGAAGGGCAATAAAGCTGGTGAAGGATCTAGAGCACAAGTCTTATGAGGAGCAGCTGAGGCAGATGGGGTTGTTTAGTCTGGAGAAAGGGAGGCTGAGGGGAGGCCTTATCGCTCTCTGCAACCACCTGAAAGGAGGGTTTAGTGAGGTGGGTGTTTGTATCTTTTCCCAAGTAAAAAGCAACAGGACAAGAGGAAATAGCCTGAAGTTGCACCAGGAGAGGTTTACAATGGATATTAAGAAAAATTTCTTCACTGAAAGGGTTGTCAAGCATTGGAAGAGGCTGCCCAAAGAAGTGGTTGAGTCACCATCCCTGTAGGTATTTAAAAGAAGTGGAGATGTGGACTTAGCGACACGGCTTAGTGGGACTTGGCAGTATTAGATTTCTGGTTGGACTCAATGATCTTAAAGGTTTTTTCCCACCTAAATGATTCTATGATTCTTCAGCGAAATTATACCGGCCCTTAAAGGATCTATTTCTCTCTGTCGGCTGTAAAATCTGCACAGCAAGGTTACATGCGCATGGCTCCATTGTACAAATCTATTCTATTCAAGGGAAAGCAGTCTAATTTTCCATGAAATACATTTTATAGGTAAAGGCTTTTATTTTTTCCTGTAACTCAAAAATATTGGGTTGGTTTTAAAAAAACTTTTCCTATTGTTGATATTTTTATTATTAAATAAGTAAATAAAATCTAGTTTAATAAGAAAAAAACCCACACCTTACTGCAACAATTTCTCCTTTTCCCAAAAAGTTTCCAAAAAAACCTCAGGGATTAACAGAAAATCTTCAATACCTGTTCTGACAGTATTAGTGCACATTTTTTTCTTATAAGGACTATTTTTCTACCTCTGTATGTTTACTGACATATCTTTGACATTGACATTGCAAAGATGTTTGAAATTCTACAGGCCAGGAAGTAATGACAGTTAACAATGTGTGAAGGTTAATAATAATAATAAAGGTATTAGAATTTTGTTTGAAACATAATAATAACCATGATATTTGAATTTTGTTTGAAGCATTTACATGATGAAGCTATAATTTTATTATTCAAATTGCACACAAAAATAAATTCAGGAATGAATTAAGATGCACATGGCCATTCTGCATTATAGTATACTGCATACTAGCTTAAAGATGTTTTCATCTGAGATGTATTGATATTTTCTAAAACTGAATACTTATGAAACTTCCAGAGAAACACAGATTAGTACCTAAACAATAAAAAAAAATGAACTGCACTAGCAATGCAGATATATGGTATCATTTAAAAAGCTGTTTGAAATCTTCAAATTTCTGAAACTCTAATTCAGGCATTTGCTCTGCACTGAAGAACTTGCAAGCCCCAGGAGTTCCTAGTCCTCTTCACTCTTAAGGCTACTGTATTTCATTTTGCCTCATTATTTTCAATTACACAGCATAAAAGGGATTTCCAGCATGACACATGGAAAGTAATGGACGCAGCTCCTATAACTGGCAAGTGTATAAAGGGCATGTAAGTGTTATTTGCCTGGATGTTACACTACAAAGACTAATGTTGGTGGGATCTCTTGTATCTGAATGGCTGGTAAGCTTCAGAATTATCTTCCATTTCCCATCTGTTTCTGTTTAAATTTGCAGATGTACTAGCACAATTCCAAAGTGTGCCTTGTTATTTTGACCCATTGCACTGTAATTTACATGAATATGGAACAGAAAGGAGCTTCAGTCAATAACTGGAATCAAAACAGCCATGAAAATCTGGATCCAGATGCTCTCCACTCTATTGCTATGAAATAAATTCTTCCAGATATAATTAGTCTCCAGTTTTAAACCTTTGGGTCTTTAGATCCATCTTTTACTATCCTTCAGATAAGTCGACAGGTAAAACATCAGGATTTACTCTGAAAATCCACATATACAAAAGGTCTGCACAAGGCCTGTATATGACTTTTTAATGACTTTTGTGGAAGATTGTACCCAGTTTTCTACAGTTATGAGTCTGTAGTAAAAATCAGTTAAGCTTGTTAATAATTCACACCATGTGGACTGAGAGAAAGTTCCTTAAAAAAATAAGGTACTCTTGTCTCAGTTTCATAATATGAATGGGGATATAAGCAGTAGCAAAATAAGCAAATATGTTTCTAATTGTGACCTTTAGCAATAAGTAAAAAGCGGATGAGGTAAACCGCTAATGAAACCAGTATATTTTGGAACAATGAGTAGCTTTCATATTAGTTTTTTGTATGTGTTGATTCAATTAAGGGTTCATCAAGGTTTTCTTCTGAAAATTTGTGGTATTTTTACTCTACATTTACATCAACATCACAGGTAAAAATGATTAATTCTTAAGTTTGAAATTAAAACAACCTGTCTGTCTCTCTATTTCATTTCCACAAAGTGTTACAAAATATCTCACCTAGGAAGTTCATAAATACTTGAATTTTATTTTCCAAAGTAAAATGTATTAGGCAACTGTCTTCAGCTTACTGAGACAGGATCATTGTGTTCAAGTATGACCATGAGGTTTTCCAGATGCTGGCTACCAAGTCAGGATCCTAGACTCTGACTGTTTCTGGAAAAGCCAAGACTTACAGACTCCATAACATTTAAGCTACTGAATATTTTACTACAGTAATACTTGACAAAGAAAAAGAAAAAAAAGAAAAAAAGAAAAAAAACCAACCCCTTATGCTAAAATTGTATACACATATATATATAAAAGTATATGTGTATATGTACACGTATCCACAACTTCCCTGGGCAACCTGGACCAGTGTCTCACCACCCTGACAGTATATGTACACATTTAAATGTGTATATATAAATCCCTACACATCCAAACAGGAAAATGAAACGTATTAGACTTTCTGATCCTGTAACTTACTTCTACACGGTAATGGTACTCAAGAGCCCTGAAGTCTGGACTTCTTACATACCTTTTATAAAAGACTTTCAATGCTGTCAAGCAAAAAAGCTGCCTGAGCCTTGGTGGAAGTGGATTTGACATCGATTCATTCCTGACAAAATCTTTTGTGCTAGCAAGTCGGCATTTTCTAAAAAAATGTTTTCAGAAGGTTTCTAGTTAGAAGGTCAAACTCTGTTACAGGTTATAGGCACACCTCCCACCAATTTCAGCAGGAGTCTGACGTGTCCATCTACATGCTTAAGGAAAATGAAGAAATAAAAGTGCTGGAATTTTGTAATTTACTTTTGTTGCACATGTAGCCCTCCTGCCAGGTGTCAGTGGTAGTAACCAGGACTAGGTTCAATAACATGTCTAGGGGACTCCTTCTAAAATAAGTGCGAATGGTGCCTTGGTCCCCCACCTAAAACACCAACATTTAGGAATTTAATAATCTAACCTTTTACAGGTGTTCTTTCTCCCCTTGCAAGCACACAGGAGTTCTGAGAATATGAAACCACAAATATCTTTTATTTGGGAAAATACAATAAGTATATCATTCCAAAAAGTAAGGAAAACCCACACAGTGTGTTGGGGATATGACGGGCTTCACAGTTCCATTTATTAGTCACACAGCTCTTTATGGTGTAGCACTCTTTCTACAGGCAAAATATCCTAACATCAGATAGGCCCTTGGGATGATTTTACTCCACCGCTTTTTTCCCTTCTGTAAGGTCTGTACTACTCTTTTCCTGCTACCACTTTTTTCCTTTCCTCTTTTTTTTTTTTGTTCTGAGATATCAGATACAGTATTTGGGCTACTGTTTTTTTGTCTTAGATGCTGCTGCTAATCTGCTCCTATAAATTCAGCTCCTATAATATTTGTCACTGAAGAACTTGTACACCAATGCCTGAATTTCCTGCTAAAAAAAAAATATTACATAAAGAAATCGATAATTGCCAACAGCTAAAGCGGGAGAAAACAAAATAATGAATGATGTAGAGATCAATTGTAAGTATTTGTTTCTCTATAAGAATGGAGAACCTGTAAGCTGTAAAATAACATCCTATTTTATGGACGGAAGAATTGTCTTGCATGTTTTACTGAGCTTTTTAATAATTTGTGTTATTTTTTTCAAAATGTTCATTAACTTTCTGAAAAATGAGGATTCATTATATTAAAACTATTACTGTGTGCTAGAGTGGGAAATTTAAAAAAAAAAACAGTGAAAAAAAGGAAAAATAGAAACAAGATATTTTGAGAATCCAGAAATATCCATCAAAAATGATAAAATAAGGCTCAGTTAGACATGTATTCTAACGCAAAAAGGGAAAATTAATCAGAAATATGCATATGCAGTGAAATCGAAAATGCCCCAAACACTTGAAAAGAAAGAATAAAGAAATAATATATTCCAAAGATTTTTAAATCAGATAGGAATTAATAGCACGAAATGACAGTTTGGGCAAATGTGATATTGGGCTGTCTGCATAGGAACATCTCATTGTGTCACAGGGAGATGATAGTCCTTGAATACAAGTGATTACACTACAGCAGAGGGAGTATTCAAAATGATATAGACAAATTGAAAAGGACTCCACAGATGTGAAAGAAAATATATGGGGCCAGATGTTGATTAATGAGGGTTGTGCTTATGTTGGCTCACTTTAAAAATTAAATCCATGCACATACAACATAAATGCAAAAATACAAGGGGCAAAGAATTATTGTTTGCTGAAATACAGGAAAGTACAGTTAAAAGTGGATTAGAAAGGAGGTAAAGATAAGACAAACTTCAGGGAATATCTCTCACAGTAAAACAGTCTCCTGTGTGAGATGAAAGGAGTTTTTTCACCTGGGGTATTTAGAAGATGATTGCATGGAGGGAAGTTGTCTCCCAGACCCATGGTTTTGTGGAGGTGAAAGTTTGGGAGTTTTCGACTAAAATCTACTCAATGTAAGAATGGTATTATTACTCACAGGCATTGTTTAGGGAACTTGGTATTATTATTAACTTGGAATTACTTCTCTAAGACATGAAATTCTCCCACTTGAAATCCCACTGAATTAACTGGCAGTGTGAAAACAACAGATCCATTAATTATGGATTTTTTAAATTATTATTTATACACATTTTATCAGCTAATGGGAGTGACTGGGTTGCCGTGTGAACCCTGATGGACCTGTAATGCTAGTACATCAGTCCACCCTACTGCTTGTTATCAGTTGTTATTGTTAAAGCTGGGCTGAGGTGATGCTAACTGAACAGAGCACGGAAAGTTGCTAGACATCACATGAGAAACTGCTGGACATAACAGATAACAGACTAAGAAGTTCACAAAAGTAAGAGACAGTGCTGCAAGGAATGGCTAGATTTCATAGATGATTAAAGGGGCATTATGTGAGGAAAAGGTAAACTTTAGAGATATTTGAATTACGTCTGGATTAGATACTACTGCAGTTTTAGGAAGTATCATAGAATCATAGGGTTGGAAGGGACCTCTGGAGATCATCTAGTCCAACCCCCTGCCAGAGCAGGTGGCACAGGAACGTGTCCAGGCGGGTTTTGAATGTCTCCAGAGACGGAGACTCCACCTCCTCCCTGGGCAGCCTGTCCCAGGGCTCTGCCACCCTCAAGGTAAAGAAGTTCCTCCTCATATTTAGGTGGAACTTCCTGTGCTCAAGTTTGTGCCCGTTACCTCTTGTCCTGTCACTGGGCACCACTGAGAAGAGCCTGGCCCTATCCTCCTGACAACCACTTTTTAAGTATTTATAGGATTAATAAGGTCACCCCTCAGCCGTCTTTTTTCCAGACTAAAGAGACCCAATTCCCTCAGCCTTTCTTCATAAGAGAGGTGTTCCAGTCAGCTAATCATATTTGTAGCCCTTTGCTGCACCCTCTCCAGCAGTTCCTTGTCCTTCTTGAGCTGGGGAGCCCAGAACTAGACACTTTTGTAGTCCTGCATTGGATTTTCCCAGCTGAATCAGCGAAAAAAAAACAAATCTGCTCTTACGACCATACCATATGAGATGAATCTAATTCTGTGGTCAAGAAGCCTGGTGCACTAGGGGGGACTTTCCCAAACTATTGTTACCAGGTTGATACCCACTCCAGTCCCAGCATCACTGACATATGCTCACTGCTTTCTAACACCTATCAGTATAGGAGACAATTAAATTAAAGCTATGTCTTTTCTGATTTCAAGGTAAATATGCCCTGAACATGAGTTGGAAGCCACAACTTGATAGAGTGAATCCACCCTTGATTTCAAATCATCCTTAAGGATTTAAAAGTTGGTCTGGTTTGCATGCAATACTATTAGAAATGTGTGTAATTGTATTGTCTACAAAAAGGTGTCATCACGTGCAAATAATAGCAATAGCAATAGCAACAACCATAACAATAAGAATAGCAACGGCAATACTAATAAATTGAAGTATTAAACACCAGTAACAGTATAAATATAGAGATGAATATGCAAGATCAAAGTAGCTCAGAGAAAGAATTAAAAGGGTTAAACCACTGAGGCAGTAGAGAACCTCATTTGATCATGCTTGTCTTTCATCAATGTCCATCAACAATTTAATCTGCAAGGCTAAGCTCCATACACACATTTGCACCTCACTTAACCATTATGCTACTCTGGGAAGTCTGGTTAAACAGAGTAAGGCTGTCAAAGAAGTTTTTATATGACTGACTGACATTTATACCTAGCATGTCCCATGGGCTTTATAAAGAACACTGTTTAGTGCCAGTAGTGTTACATCTTGGTGGGTGAACATGATACTGCCGTGGCGAAAAAGAGAAATAGATTAAACCACAACTTGGGAAACTAAATCTTATTTTTCTGGAAGGAATAATTTTGTCCTGGATTATCCTGGGGAGGATCAGTTGTCCTGGCTTTTATTTCTTTTTCCCTTCGAAAAAAAATAAAAATGTGCTGAGTTCTTTAACTTCCATCTGAAACCACATCAGAACTGAGCAGAAGCAACCTTGCTTTTATCAAGACTTGATCTTAAGCAATCAAGGGAGATATCTGGATTACTGATCAGAGCTACTCCATTGCTCAGCATAACACATTTCTCTGTCTCCCATTTTGTAGTTGTTGGCCCTCATCCAGCCTCATCCAGCTTCAAAGTAAACCATCATAAAATGATTCTTTTTTTCTTTTTCCTTTTTTTTTTTTTAAAGAATATAAACTGTATAAATTTGCAGTAAGAATCATGTCATTATTTTAGAATTACCTCCACATTCCTGTATCTGTATTCTGAAAGGGATGCCAATAATAGGTCTAATGCAAAGCCCCTGATATCTGTGAAGATCTTTCCACTGAGTACATTAAGCCTTAAATCAATCCCACTGGAGAAAGGTGTATGCCTTTGCTTTACACGTTTATGCCTAGTCATAGTTTCCTAAATGCTGCCTTTGCTTTTGAAAATATGTCAGAAGGTTGGCTTGGGAGGTGGAGGTTTGTCTGGATGCCATTCTGTTACAGACAAAGCCAGGAAAATCCTGAATGAGCTCCAGGAAGAGAGAAATTTGCCAAGACACTAGCTAAAGCAGGAGGTTCCAATTTGTTTGGACACTATGTAATATGTGCACAAGAGCTTCTGAGGAAGCAGGAAAAAGGGAAAAAAGCACAAGATACTCTAGGACGGATGTATGTAATATTTACTTTTATCTATTCAAACATTTTAGCTCCGTTAAACTTTGAGACAGACGTCTTCAAACAGAACACTGACTGTGTTGGTGGTGATGCACAGTCATCAGGGTAGTGTCGCATTTTGGGTATTTTCACAACCTGCTTGCAAGAAGAGAAGGAAGATACTTTTATACCCCAAAACAGGAAAGTAACTGACTTGGAGCAAATTTTGTTATGTAGCTATATCTGGATAGTTCAGAGATGGGTAATTACAGCTTAAGTTTTCAGGGTGAATTTTACCTAAAGTAGCCACCATGGAAGTAGCATGGATGCAGTGCTCTTGGTAGGTAGGCCAGCAGTGGTGAAGGAGGGACAGGAATAAATTGACTTCTGAGTCTGGCACATCTAAAAAGACTTTTCTTCTAGGCTCTTCTATAGTCAAATGAAAGCATCTCAGAGGATTATTAATTCCTCTTAAAATAGGGGTTCTGGATATGTGAGGAGCATCACTTTATAGCCTATCACTTTTCTTCTCTCTGTAGAGGAAGTTTTGACATCTTGCTTAGAATTAGCAGATAAGTTTAAAACAGCCAAATCTAGCCTTTGAGACAGGCTCTACTTGAATGCAGCAAGGTTTAATTAGCTCAGTTTTATCCTTATTATTTTCATATTTTCCCAGAATCATACTTTGTAGCCTAATACATGTAGGTATTAGAAGTATTTCTACAAAACATAAGTATAATACAGCCCCCCAAAATTTGTATTTGATTTGTTCTGGACCCTCTGAAAACCATGTTCATGCTTAAAGAGCATTCAAAGAAAGACATATTGCTAAATGTCTCTGGTGAGTCGTGCTTTTCATGAATGTACTGGCTTCGGTGTGGTAGTAGGAGAGAAAGTAATGAGTGGATTGACCACGTTGCCTGTACAAAAGGATGTAACTAAGGGTATGACTGGACATTTAAAGTCTCTGTCATCAAATTCAGTATTTCGAAACATGAAATAATGAAAATGGGGCTATAGCCCTCTCAGCCATACAGGTATTGCCACAAATTATCTGTTATGTCACTCACGGAAAAAGTGTGAAGATGATTTGAATTTTGCTTAGAAGTAATTGAGTAAGCAGATAGAATATAGCATTCTGACAGGAAAGAACAAAGAGGAGCCTGGGGAGTTATTAAGCCTCTGATGTTCTTGAGCTTGGAACACCACATGCTCTGCTGCGTAGAAGATGTCAACTAAATTAAGAAAAGTATAAGAAAAAGCATCAAGGATGAGCAAAGATAGAAAAAGGCAAATATAATTAAACCAAGATAGCAATGACATCTATATTTGTGTGGAAAAGACATGCTATTCTGAAATGTTAAAATTTAATTTAGTAAGATTAATACTGGAATGAATTACCATTCAGTGTAATGACTTAAGATAGTACCTGTGTGAAAAAACTGTAGAGGGAAAAGTAAAAATCTACAAAATGATGCAATGATTTTAATTTTGTGTGAACTAGCATTATTTCCCTCATAAATGTTCTGCATTTTGGCAATTGATTTATTTTATTTTAATGCAGTTTAGATTTAGCTTTAATTATTCATTAAAAAAAGAAGATAAAAGAAATTAAAAAGTAAAAGAAAAAGTAAAAAAAAAAAAGAACAATNAAATGCATTTTAATCATCCTAGCACTGATTTTCAAACCTAACCTCATTATTTCATTTCTTCCACATGCCATGCTGGAAGCTTCAACACTGCACATACCAATGATTAGACACTGAATAAAAAAATTCTTTTTTTCTTTTTTTTTCTTATCTTTTTGGGCAATTTGTTTCCGATTCCTTATGTGTTTAATGAAAGTAATTCATGCTAGGTATTACAGCTCTTTCCTTGACTGTATGTATGTTTTTCTTCAAATGGCCACTTAACTTGAGTTTAGCCTTGACCTCTTTATGTGATTTTAGTATTTCATTTATCTAGCTGCAATGAATCTTGTACTTAAGGGGACAGGGCCTGCAGAAATATAAGATTTTATGAACTCCAAACAGAATACACGCACTCTAACTTGCAACAAATTGTCATTTTCATGTGGGTTAGGAACTGTGCTTGACATTAAGATGATCATGACCTTTGGGAATATTCTGCAGTGGTTTTTCTCAATGGAAGCAATATATTGGAGATATTTTGTCTACTGTGTTCTTACACTGCAGTTATTTTAACGAGCTTGTGTGATTCTACATATGGAAAGCCATGGCTGCAGAGCAGTAAAAAATTGTGGCTGATCACTTGAGATTTTATAATATCAGGTAATCTCATGGAAATATTATTGTTGAATGATTCTTACTGGATCTCCAAAACTTCCTGTCAACAGTCTTGACAGCTATTGATCATAGAATTGTTTAGGTCAGAAGGGAAGAAGCCACAGGAAGGGAAAGCAAGGTATCAGTGAGTAAGAAGTTTAAGACTTAAAAATTGAGTGGGAACAAAAATAATGGGACTGTAAACCAGAAATTAAATTATGCCTGGGACATAAGGAAAGGGAGAAGGGGTAAGTGAATAAATGAGTAGGAAATGGAACTTGTATAAAAAGCCCGAATGGTGTCATATAATGATAAAAATGAGCATAGCCCAGAGGTTACTCAGTTAGACAAGTAAGGAAAAGGCCAATGCACAGATCCAGGTCAGGAAGCTGTGATGAGATCTAAGCTGAGAAGAGATGAATCTGAGCCCATTCAATCAAACCATCAATACCTCTTGGAGATTGAGTAGAATTTGGAATGAGCTCCAAACCTCAAGTTTTTCATTTTGGTTCCAAAATAAGATTTGGCAATTCTAAACAAGAAAGCATTTATTTTCTTCACTACCTCAACAAGGGGAAAGTCAGAATGTGGAGGCCAGACTGGGGGGGTGTAGAAGGAGAATTGTTCAGGATGAAAACAGATAATAATTTGGTTGAAACTGCAAGGACAAAGGGTCAAAATGAGAAACCTCTATGGGAACCCAGGCAGTAACAGGCTACTAAATTATGAATGGAGAGAGAGAGAGAGGCAAATATTATGTTCTGTTCAAGAAACTGAACTTCCTGTGCTTTTAAGTTGTGGTCATAGCAAAATCTGGACTTACTAAATAGGTTGCATTTGCCTTGTAGGGTTCCATGACATAAATAAAATGACACATGTAACATGCCACTCTGAAATGTGAAATTATTGTAGAATGAGAATTTGAACAATGAGAAACAGCTTCCACTTCCACTTGAAATTTCCTGCGTAAAAAGGCCTCAAGATTTACTTTCATTTTTTCTTCTTTAACAGTTACATGTAAATAGGCCAGACAGTCATAATCAAAGTTTCTTGTTTCATAAACTTCAGCAGCTTCACATATGCAAAATTTGTGAAGTAGAGTGAAGGAAGAATTATACATTAAGATCTTAATTTATAGAAATATCAATATCATCACTTAAAGGACCAAAAGAATTTTCCCCTGATGACATCAAAGAAGCGGATCTTCAAAGAGAAAGAGAATTCCTATATGTAGTAAAACTCAGGAAATCCCAATTCTTAGCTCACAGTGCCTGGGACAGTTCAGCAGAGCTATGCTAATTTAAAAATAGTGAGAAACTGGTCACTGATTTCTCTCTCCCTTTGCAGCTTTCTGTCCTGTAAGAATTACAAAAAAGTACATTGCTTTTGAAAAATACATAAACCCCTGCATAAGTATGCATTTTATGACATTTAACTAAGCTTGTGGAAGTCCCACCTTGTAATATAATAAAAACTACTGCCTGTTCTGCATTTGCCATCCATAAACCTCAAACCACCTTTCTGGAGGGCGCTATCATTGTCTTTTGACAGATGGTGAGACTAAGAAGAAATAAAAGAAAGCCAGGTACCCAAGACCACCCTCAAATAAAACATTATCTTCCACTGCTTCTCCAGTTGGGGAATCATATCAGAAAAAAATATAGGGTCAAGGCTGCAGGGGTACTCTGAAGCCTTTCTGTCTGCAGAATTATTTAGAGGAATTTTGGCAACTTTGTAGTGGAGGTAGAGCACAATATGTACAAGTTTGGACTGAGAGAAAGGGCTTTGCTGCTCCATTCACTCTAGACCCATCCAGTTAGTCTGGATTTCGGCCACTTTCATGGAAAAGAAATAGGTTTAATGGGGACTACTGAAGGAGGAGGAGGAGAGGGAGGATAAGATACATGATTCCTAAAACATACTAACTTCTTTGTATACTTTTTCACTCTTAAATCTGAGCTTTGGGTTTCTTGATGCAACTGGTTTGTGGCAAGAGCACAGCAACTGAAGTTTATCAGCACTGCTAAGAAGCACAGTAATAAGTCACTACAGAAATATTTATTACCTACCGGTAACCGCTGGTAATTGCTGAAAAAACCACCCAAAAGACATTTCTATGCTCTTGCTGGAACGACTCACCATGATGTAATTCCCTAAGCACCTCCACTAGGAGACAGTAGTAAAAGCTTATGAACATGTTCTCCCTGTTAACATTCTTTCCTTCTCTCTTTAATATAGCTGAAAAAAATAGCAGTGTGCACCGATAAATTCTCTACAAAACAAAATCAGTTGTTTCAAGTGGGCACAGCAATGCAGACAGACATTTTAGAAAGTCCTATAATCTGTAAGCGTACTGCAATTTTTTCACTTTTTCCTGACAAGGAGTTTAATTCACAAATGCTTTCAGCATTAAGTGTTTAAAGGCTTTAATACAGAAATGGACCCAATTCTGTCAAGCTGATAGAAAATCTTCTGATGGAATAATGCTAAACCTCTGTTTTGGGCAATATTCACCCAATATTTGAGAAAGCTCTAAACAATTTAATGCATCTTTTGCAGCAGTAAGAAATGATTAAAATTTAGCTGAGGCTTTGTGAGATGCTGTGAGCCAATGTCCCAGCTCACCACTGCCAAAAGGGAAGCCCCACTGCTTCCAGACCACAGCTCCTTCCTCCCTCTCCATTCAGGACATGGGGAGCAATGGCATCTCCTGGTTTCAGCACTGTCAGATTGGCCAAGATTTGGGGGAAATTGCAGCCACAGAAACTTGTCTGTTACTTCTCATGGGCAAACTCTTGTCCTAACAGGGCAAGAAGGCTTTAATTACTAACCGTTCTCTGCTCCCCCCACAGCACATTTGGCAATTCCCAACTCATCTGGCTAGTTTCAAACCCATATTTACACCAACTGGTTAGTTTTATTCTATTAGCTCACAGACCATTTAAACCATCTGGTTTTCCTCTAGCATGTCCTAGACCTCTGACCCCAGCGATCTCTACATTTGAAGTTCGTCCATGTCTGAAGTAACTGCTTTTAGAGGTGACAATCCCAATTATCACTCGCTGGTATGGGCATGATCCCAGATCATGCAATGAGGTTGCATGCTGCCTGTGTATCTTCTCCCCTCCACCACCTCCTGCCGCATTTGAGTCAGGGCTATATAGTCCCTGCTATACACGATGCAGTGTTAGTGAATATTCACATTTTCTAACCGCAAAAATAATCCTGAGTTCTAGCACAATTTGTTTCTCCTGTGCTATTTATCTACACTACAAAATTTAAATCTTTTTTCCAGGAACAGTCTCTCAACAGAGAGTACCTGGCTTTGATTTCTAGGGATTCTTGCTAAAATTCTTACGTGACACCATCTCAGACTCTCTCCCAGAAACCTGGGAAAATAAATTGCCCTGTCTGGGTGTTCAGAATAAGAAGTACTTCCTCATTTAAAAGCCATAAGTTTACATAAATGGAGTTAAATGAAAAGAGTTTTATCTGGGAGGAGACCCTCTAAAAAATTATCTTGTGAAACCTAGGTAATTAACAGAAGGTGAGACTACTGTCCCCAAGGCCAAGCCCTGGCTCTGAACTCTTCCTACAACAACAAGAGGCAGCCAAAGTTATGGGCACTGTCCTCCCCCCTCCAGTTACACCCAGCTCACACAACTCATTATCCAGGCTCAGAAACCAATTTGAGGGCAGTTTAATTCTCCTGGCTCAAGTCAGAAGCACTCAGTTTTCAGTAGTGTGTGGGCTGTATAGGATCCTCAAGGGCAGGTTATTGCATCATAGGCAGCTTGGGAGCAGTCAGGCAGTGGGACAAGGTCTGGAAATATAGCAGTTTGCTCCCCAGCATCCTATTTTTCCTCCCTTACAATTTTCTGCATGCTTCTCCCCATTAATTCATCAATTCTGAAAAAAACACACAGATTTGCTGGACATAAATGTACTCATTCAGTGTAACCTGCAATTCTGGTACTGCTAGATGGAGCTTGATCTAACACACACATAGAGTAACTTGCACAGAGCTAGTCATGTAGGCATCTCCAACACTGATTTCAGGGAGTGACCACCAAGCTTAGAAGGCTGGCATCACCCTCTTAAGGATTGTGTAGTTTCTGTGAGCTTCTCTACCCATGTCTAATAAAAAGAGAGGAAGTCTCAATGAAATCCCTAGGTTGACAACCCCTCTAGTTGGGCTCCATCATTCTACAGCCAATTCACTGAGGGTCTACCAGTTGCCACCTTGTCTCCTCTTGCCTTCCCATTACAGCCACAGTTCAGCCACCAGTCTGCTGCCAGAGCATATGTCCTTCCTGAAACACTAGTAGTCCAAGGAAGCAGTCTTTACAATTCCTTGTGATTTTTTTAGAGAGAAATCAGAGCCATCTTATGGGAAATACTGAGGGAATATCAGGGTTTTTTTGACTAAGACATTTGAATGATTTAGTTTGTTGAGATGAGGGCTTTTACCTGAATCATTTCACTAAAGGGAGGATATGGACCCTAAAAATATCTTATTCTCTTTTTTTATTTTTTTTTATTTTTTATTCTGCCTTTATTTTCCTGAAGAAGGAATTTTTTATATCCTGCAACTCAGGTTTATCTCAATATAATTATATGTGAAGGAAAAACCCTTTTCTAGCCCAGGAGCTTTCTTTTGCTGAAAATCAAAGGGGTTTTTGCCAAAAAGAAAAAAGTGAGAATATTTCCATACAAGGTCACAGTTACCTAAATAAATCACAGCCAGCTTCACGCTCCAGACTCTATTTATATTTTGAGCCAGGGAACATCTGTTTAGTAGTGGGTGGTCATGTAACAGTTTCATAGACAACAGAGCCATCCTAACACTCTTGGAGATGTCAGGAAGAGACTTATTCTGAAGTCAATGAGTTGTAGAAGTGTAAATGGGAGGAGAATTAGCCCCACCATTCTGGAAGTTTCTCCTCTCAGAAGTCGAATAAAACTAAATGCCAGGAACTACCTGATAAAAGACAGATTTCCCAGGAAAATTCTTATTTAAAATACAAAGGACAAGCCAGAACCCCATGGCAGTTCCTCAATAATAGCTGTATATATTCTTAATTTCTGCATAAATAGATGAGAAAAAAAATCAAGATATGTCATTGTCTTCACAAGGTGTCAGAGTGCTGTCTCACAGTGAATCCAATGGTTGGATGAAGAGTGCAGAGAAGACACAGACCCTGCTAGCTTTTACCTGTACTTTACACAGATTAGTCACCTTGGCAAAGAATTAGTACAGAAAATTAAACCTATATAATTTTGGATGTGGAGTACATACACTATCAGAGCTAAACAGAATTATTCTCTCCAGACTGTTGTCCACAGGCTGCTGCCATCAGCCTACAGATTGGCTGTAGACCCATCTGACTTCACTGACTATTGAGGGACCCTTGGGCAAGTACACTTGGTTTTGGCCTAAAGTCTATCTTTTGTTCACTCACCCTGGCCATTTCCACAGCACCCAAGGAACTGAGAACGTCATCTTCAGCACCCAGCAAGCTGAGTGTGATGCCAATGGAAAAGGGAGAAGAGGGCATTGTTGAACGCCTCCTTCTGTGTATTTGAGATGCCTCATTTATATGCCAGTTTACATATCTTCTTTCATTTAAATTCTTTCCCTGAAAGTGTATGTCTACTGATTTCATTTCAGAAGGTCAGAGAAGGCAGACAGAGGGCAGAAATGATGCCTGTAACAGAGCTGCCTTTCACTCTTAAATATTTCTGTTGAAACCCTCTTCTGGAATATAAATATCCTGATCTTTGGTCTTGTCCTTTCTCTTCCTGAAGGGATCAAATACAGCTCTGCCTCCTGTCAAAGCCTGTTTGTGTATTTTTCATTAAACTGCCTTTGAATAAATAGTCTGTAGTAAATAGGGAAAGAGACTTTTTCCACCTCTGTTGCCTCAGGTGAATGTTTTGGCTACCAGGCTAAACAGTGTAACTCCCCCATGCTAAAACAGAGACAGGAAAACCTTTCCTATCTCATGAAAAGTGTAGGCATTGAAAGTATTTAATTCCAGCAAGCCTGTTGCTATTAGCTGGACAGTAGGGTTGTCCATTAGAATCCACTTGGCAGTCTTTGAAAACTGGAGGTCCATGTTGTACAAGGCTAATTCCTCAGCTGTCTGACAAAATACTTCTATGTTGAAGGTGACCCCTCGTTTTCAAAGGATCCCAAAAAACTAGGCATAAGATGGACAAAAAACTGTCCAGTGTTGTGAGGTCTGAGACATTCTGTTACTCCCAGACTCAGAATTTAAGACTTTTGATGAACTTTAAAAGATGTCTTCTAACTTTAGGTATAGGCAACTCCTGTGTACAAATTTTAAGGCTCATTCATCTCTAACTCTTCCTTCATTTCTTTTGTGTGGCAAAGAAAATTTTTTAAGAGAAAAGAGCATGCCAACAAACTAGCTTCTTAAACTGGGGGAGCAATAAAAAATGCATTCTTATAAAACTCTCATGGTGCAGAAACAATTCTAGGACATGGGAAAAAAAAGAACTTTGCTATGAAAAGAAAAATATTTGCCCATTTTTTATGTTTCCTTTGCTGTTTCAGTTACCTGGATGTGAATGGGCCTTATTGAAAAATTAATAACAAGAGCTTACACGGGGAATATCCATAGGATTTTGTATATAAACCATTCTTGTCTAAAGGGACTGATAAAACAGCTGGTAGATATTAGGGACCAGCATTCCCTATACACAATAAATAAGTACTATAGTATACTGCAATGGTGTCCTAGAATACTGTGGTAGTATTGTTTCAGGCTGCATGACCTTAATCTCAGTTTTTACAAAACATCATAACTCTACTGATCAATGTTAATTTAAACTGGCTGGTGAACAGACATGCGGAGTGGGGGATTTACCTTAGCTAACTCAAATATGAAATTTCATGATAATCAATAGGAACAGGATGTGATTCACTCGACCTCTTTTAGATACCTACATAGGTTCAGACTAGCTGCCTTCTAGCAGTGCCCGTTTCTCACTGTTGACCACAAAGGTGTCCCAGGGTGGTCATCTTATATGAAAACATCTGCTTTGTGGTGTCTTTCACTGTTAGTGGAAAAAAACTGCAGTAGAGATTCACCGAGGGAATTGTGTTAGACTCATCATTTCTGAGTAGAAGTCCGGCAAGAGGTGGGTAAGCATTATTCAAGTTCTACTTCAACCTCAAAGTCGACAGCCGGTGCACACATGAGCTCACACATGGGAGCTCTGCACTTGAGATCATTTCAGTACTATACAAGTAGCCCTTCTCTCCTGTCTGTGTAGGAGTTTAATGGGTACTATTACAAACCATTGTTGTGATAACAGGGATTCTCCAACCATCTGCTGTAGATAAGTTTCAATAATGCAGGAGAGGCAACATGACAAAATCACCCCTGACGTATACTGGTGTGGTTATACTGGGGCTGGTTTTGGCCCTTTGCATGTCAGACAGAAGTTTGTAATAAGGATTCCTTGTTCACTTCTTTGATAATCTCCTTCAAGCGTTCTCAGAAATAACTGCGAACGGCAGATTCACTCCCACTACTCAGCTTCTCTTTCTCTTTTAAACTGAACCAGACCTGACAGACAATGTAAAACCCTCAAAGAAACTCTAATCCATTTCCAAAAGATGCCTCAGACTGTACGGTAGCCCAGGATTCTGTTTTGAATAAACTCATGCTCTTTGCAACTGAGTGTTTCTAATGTAAGTGCCTGCAAGGAGGAGGAGGGGAGAGAGGCTCATTAATAATCATGATGGTTTCAGTATTGCATAACTCGGTCAATTTGATCATCCCCTGTGCTTTATCAGGTTTGGGTTATTGCAGTTTGCTTGTGTCTGCACAGTTCACGTTTTGGGGAGCTTTAGTTCCTGGGAGCTTTCATGCTATCCCCACTTCTAGCCCTGTAAAACGGCGGCCTGCTGTTTTAATCACGCCTCTCTTTTTCCAACATTGTTTGCGCCCTGGTACAACCCATCTGCCTTGAATCTAGTGCTCCACTGGGGCTGCACACATCTGCCAGCCAGACTACCTTCGTACACAATTACTCAATCCACCGTAAGGCTCTTTAATAGGAAACAAGTGTGACAACGGCAAGCCCTTTTTTCTCTCTCTCTCCCTCTCTCTTTCCCTCTCTCCCCCTCTCTCCTTTTATTTTTTTTTCCCTTAAACCACATAGTCAAACCACCCTAATAGAGATGAAGCTTGATAGATCCACCCAGGTGTAGGTGAAATGGTAGAGCCTCAAGCGTAATAGATGCTGTGCTCTTGTGCTGAAGTTCAGCGCAGTGTCCTGAAGGGTTGTCTCGTAGCAGTGAGATGGGCTGCTCTTTGCTCAGTTAAAAAGTCAATGAGCTTCCCCCAGCTTACATGTATGACTAATTTAGAAAGCAACCTGGATCTAGGTGAATGCTGCAGAACTGTCTCTTCTCCTCAGTGCACGGACAAAGCACAGCACACAGTAAGTGGAAAATTTGTGTTTACTTATTTTACTTGTGAATTAATTAACTGTGTTTACTTTTGAGGGAATCCTCTGAAGGCTGGTGCAGAAATGAAGCAGAATAATGTTTGCATGCAGATCCCCTGTGTATTTCTTCCTGTTTCATTTTACACTGTGCCCTTGTCCTGCCACTCCAGTCTGATTGCTCAGACCATGCAGCTGATCTGAAGCAGCTTTCTTATCTAAAACTGAGCTGTATAATGGTATCAGTAACACATAGGTCCATTTCTCTGTTAAGATATGTGTCTGTACAATATCTGGTTACTGAGAAGAAGTAGGGTTTAATCATTACTATTATAAAACGTATGAATGAAAATCCTTAAATGAAGAAAGTGAAATACTCTAAACCTCTTTTTCTGGGTTGTTGTTAGTTGTTTGTTGGTTTTTGTTTTTTTTTTTTTTTTGGGGGGGGGGAGAGAAGGGAATGGAGGAAGCAAGAATTAGAAATTTTAAGCATGAAAAATTAGAAGTAATTTAACATGAAAAAGAAAGCTGCTTAATTTTGTTTACCAAACCATTGATTGAAATGTACCGAGAATGTTGCCAAACTATAAACTAAGAAACTGTATCAACTACCGTGATAATAAAGCTTGAAACAAAAAAAGAAGGTCGCTTGTCTAAAATGCAAGAGACATATTAGAACCAGATGTATAGAATCTCAACTTTGACTCCTCAGTCTTTCATGCTTGGTTTAAAGCAGCCTTAAAATTGCCTTTACTTTGCATTTACAACTTCGGATTCACTGTTAAACTGTGCTTGAACTTGAAGTCAAGATTTGATCTTAGCACACACATACTCTTCAAACCTCCTACCAGAGTTTTACTTTGCTATTGGGAGTCTGTTTACTACTGTACCGTATATCCTGAAGCACATTAACAAGTTTACTGTGATGGACTTTCAGGTGGAATGTCAGCCCATGTACAAGAATTTGTCCGTTGCATATACAAAATGTTCTGTCTGGGAAATAAAAACATGCAGTATAAAAAGGATCTGCCAGCGTCTCAAGTAGATGATGACACCGTGTAAGATTGCATACCAGAAGTATGTCTGAATTTATTTTCTGGAGGATCCAATGAGATGACACTTCTCACTTTAGGCTTAATTTATTCTGAACCATTACCCAGGTTGGTGGCTGTTGTCAACACTGGAAGTGGAACAAATGAGTCTTCAATGTTATGCCTATAAAATGCTTTCAGTAGTCTTCCCTTCTGCAGAAGAATTATTTTCTTTGCTCTTGGACAGACAAGTATATATGGTCCTTTTAATTAGCCATGGCTTCAGGCTGCTACAGTTATCCTTTGTGCATGATAGCCATTAGCCTAACTCCACTGTTGAAAAACATCCAGCCTGTTAACAGTAAGCTTCTAATATGGCAATTTTAAAGGGATGAAGTTGGAAGTTTAGGAAAGTAAAACAACTGCCTCAGAAGAAATATTTAGACCTGTAGTTGCTGGCATCAGACAGCGGTCAACGTCTACCCCCTACAGGGAGAGAATCTAATTTCATTATGCCTCTCCTAGTGCATGAACACTGTAGTCGTTCAGTTCATCCACTTGAATCCTGCAGTTATTCTCTGTCTCCAATAACTGCCCCTTAATGGAGAGGTCAGTCCGTGATTAATAGAAAGTCATTTTCAAAGAACTGGATCACTAATAAATAGCATAACTAATAAATAGCAATAGGCATTTTCTCTCTCTTAAATTTAACACAGGGGAAAATGGCTTTTAGACTTTAAAAGCCATTATCAGAAGTGCTTTTCTTTCACAGTTGCAAAGTGTTTATTCACAAGAAATTCTTCCCTACCTCGTCAGCTGCGTAATGTATGTATCTTGAATATAAGTTAGCAACAATCCACGCATAATACTACTACTATGTAAAAAATGGTCCTGGATATTGCAGTACAGCGGTGAGGTTAAGGTACAACCAAATACAAGTGAGGTGAGAGAGTTATGGGGCACATTCTCCCTGTCATACTCACATCATGTACTCTGCCAGTATTTAGATAAAAAAAAATTACTCTGTTTTTCCCAATCTAACAAATTTTTAGTGGCACTTTATCCTTTGCTTTCAATACAACTCATCGTTCTGTAAGGCATTTAGGGATAAGAACAAAAAGGAATGAAGATGCTACCCACTGATAAGTTTCTATTTACATAAACACACCTGACAAAATTTATCCCGGTTTTGCTAGACAATTTAATTCAAGAAAACTAAAAAAAGTCATGTGTTTTGATCACACATACTATGTAACTGTTGGGTTTTAATGTATTTTTTATAATTCAGACATTATGTATTTGCAAGTAAGTCACAGTATCATCTGGTATTTTGTATTGCATTTTTGCGATAGAACAATTTTTAAATATTTTAAATAAGCATCATGTGATAACTTTTATTCCCATTTGTTTATTATGGCTGTGAGTTTTGAGTGTGTGCAGTGCAACCACTTAATTTAATCTTCTTTTGTCTTTCTGACATACACATGCACAAATACACGTATACGCTCACAAGAAACGTTACATCCTATACTTTCTCCCCACTTTAAAACAGAGCTTTGGATCCTTCAAAACCCCTTCTGTAGGCTTCAGTGCATAAAATAATTTGAACATGAAAAATATGTCATTTCTGTATAATAGAGCCTAATCCTGACCTCAGCTACAACTCAACGAGTGTAACAGAGTTCTGGGTCTATGCATGAACCTGATTTTCATTACCCTTATGAAAAAAAAGAACAAATAGCAATATGTTGAACAAGAATGTTTATTTGTGATATTAATTATTGGTTAGTGATGACAGTTTACTCTACAGGAATATGTTAGTTATGGGAATTATTATACCATCCACTTTTACAATTAATTTTGGGGGCAGAAAGAAATCAGGATCTGAAAAAATATCCAGATCTGAAAGCACAAGTTATTCACCTCAGTATTCATACATAACTTTGTCTTCATTAGGCCTTTTGTTTAATGCATGAATACAACCCTAGGAGGCTTAGTTTAGGCACAGATATTTGAGATATTTAGCTATATTAGTTCCATGTTCAACCAAGAGCCCAATGGGAAATGGTGTTATACTTAAGATTTATAACGGAAGCACAGTGCCTAACACTTCAGTAATCTATAGTAACAAAGAATTTGTTAATTAATCAGTAGTCATTTTGAAAATATTTTAATAGACATAATGTGACCATATTGCTTACTAACAAAATTTCACTGAAGACATAAATATTAAGCAAGTCTTTTTTCATTCTATAACTAATGTTTCTACAGAAGGCTTTAATTTCACTCCCATTTGCTAGTGTAGTGGAAGCTATAAGTATTGTATGACACAATGAATCTTGTATTATCTTCTTTGATACTATTACTCATGGCTGCTAAAGATATAATGAGTCTTAAACAGAAAAAGATGTAGAAAAAGTGCTTATAGGCATCACAATGTGTTACTGATGAGCATCAAAAGATCACCAGGACACTAGCTAGGGTTACAGGAAAACCTCAAATCATGTATATTACACAAATCCAAAATATTTTCCATAAGCAATCACTGAAGAAAGTTTCTCTTCATCTGTATTATTATTATTATTCATATAAAGCATCAATTCTAAGCTTTGTTCTGCTAAGGCCAATGTATTGTAGGTCTAGTTAGGAAGCATTGCTAGTGCTATTTACATGGAATTCACATCAATTATTTACACCAATACATTGCAGATTTGCAAATTTTACTTTCTTACATCTTGGTTGCTTCTGTAATTTTAAGTAGAATGAACTTAATTTGGTTTTCATTCTTCTTATGTTAAGTAAGTATCAACGCTGATTTGATGCATGAGCTGTTACTTAAGAGGGCATTTTAGGTACTGCCATGGAAACTAAGCCTTTGATCTAGAAAGCTTATGTCCATTGATAATTAGGTTTTGGTAGTGAATATCTGACACATACTTTTTAAATAATGTTTAATACCAAGTAGGTCAGATTTAAAGATAAGTCAATATTTTAGGAATCTGGATACAATAAAACATTTCTTACTGCTGTCTATATTAAAACTAAATTGCCTCAGTAAAAAAAAATGTTTTTCAAAATTTCTGGTGCATTCGGACAATGATTACATTTTATGTCTTTCTGCTCTGTATCAGAGTGAAAGTCTTTAAATACTGTAAAGCTGTTCTTTTCGCTTATTTAACTAAGTGGTATCACAGTAAAAAGGTGCTGAGTTGTTGATTGTTGATAATTTTATTCTTTAACATATAGACTTGTGGATGGTCATATAAAATGCTTGTATGAAATATTGCTGTCATTCTGATTTATCATCCTGATATTCCAGTACCAGTTTGTTAATTGTTTTTTCTCATAATTACTAGTAGGTTGGCCTTCAGTGGAGGTGGGCATCTTGGATGCTGATGGCAGTAGATACAAATATTCAGGAATAATGGAAGTAAAACTGCAGGAAGAAAGTGAAAATCATGCTTTTCTAGAGTCAAGCTGTGTATTACCCTCTTCTTCCTATGAGGCATTGAAGTGCAAATGTTACTAAAACAAACAGCAAAGGAGTGCATTTTAAGAGCAACATGCCTCTGTCCGTGTTCTAAAAATGTGAGTCCACTTGAAATGATTAATGGGAAAGGCTTTCTGGGGTTTTTTTTACTGCTATTCCTTAAAGGGTGATAAAGATATATGAACCCCATGATATGCACAAATCCCATGCACAGTGACTACGAGTTTGATTCAGTAGCTTATACCCCAGTGTAAAACCTCAGAAAACAGTGGTGAGGAAACCATGAATCAGGATAATTTATTTTTCATTATTTTTTTTTCCTTTATATTTAAGAGTGAGAAAAAGATTCAACTAGACTAAACAATAGGTTTGTTTTGTGTTTGGTTTTTTTTTTCCAAGTCTTATTTTGGATGTATTATATCAAATTAAACTCAGGTGTTACCACATTTGCTTCCTTGGGATTAACAGCAGGGCTCAACTTATGTTTTGGACTGTTTAAAAGTAACACCAGCTATGAATTTTGTTACTCTGACAACTTTGAAATTAAAAACCTGTAAAACTGGGACAAATTGGCCAACAGTACTGCACACAGGAAGGGTTGAGGTCAAAAATGTGTTTGTTAAATTTCCAGAAGTTTGTGATGGACTTTAAAAGTTCCGTGAATGTAAACCAGTCTTTGGAATATCTGCACAGCAAATTCACGTGGTGCACATTACAGATGTGTGTCATACCTGTGTAATAACATTAGTGTTCCCTCAAAATTTACATTGGAGAAAATGAAAGAAACATGCATGGTACAAAGTAAGGTGATTACTGGAAGTGGGTTTACCTTTAGTAGGTTTTCTCACAGTGCAAATAGACTTTTTCATCTGGAGAACTGATACGTGGTATCAACATTTTACTAGTGTTGTTTTTAAATCCCAGGCTTTATACATCCACAAAAACATACATTTTCTCTTCAATGCTGTGCCAATGTGAGAAAAACTCTTTTTCTAAATCACTTTTTGTAAAATTCCTAAAGAACTAGTTTGTTAGTAAACCCAAATGTATTCTTATTCCAAAAGAAGTCTTGTAGTCAGTAAGGATAGTGCCCGACAAATCTACCGTCCTAATTAAGATTTTGAAGAGGACAAAAGGCTCTCTATAAGGACACAAGACTTTCAGGCAAGCATGTCATCAACAGTACCATCTCTGCCCCATGCAGAGTCTTCCAGCATCGTCTCCAAGAGCCTTCCTAGTCCAACCTGCCCTATGACAAAATGAGGCATTCACTTCATGATCCTGGGCAGCATGCTTTAAAAATGCCACTCAAGCAATGGAAGCACAGCCTTCACAGTATTTCACATCCATCAAGAAGAAAATAAAACAAAATAATCTTTATGGTTTAGGCCCATAGAGGTGTCACATGAAGCCTTATGACTCTCCAAGCAAAATAATCTGTGGAATGGGTGTGAACACGGCCTGAGGGCCATGGATTCTGAGATTATTCTCTGTAGGACACAGCCTATTTCTATTTGCTTCTTTCAGCAAGACAAAAAAAACACATCCCTGGCAGGTCTTCCATTGGTTAATGCACAGGTTAATGCTTTGGTGTTGATTTACAGCAAGGCTAGGCTAGGCTAAGGTAGGGTAGGATAGGATAGGATAGGATAGGATAGGATAGGATAGGATAGGATAGGATAGGATAGGATAGGATAGGATAGGATAGGACACGACAGAAGTTACAGAGGTTATTCTACTTGAAAGATAATCACACTTCTAACCTTATTAGTGGAAAAATAAACATCCTTAATTTAAAAGAGATGGTGTGCATTTCCCTTTGGTGAAGTAGAGATTTGAGAAGGCTGTGCGGATGGCCGGCACTGCAGACAACAGCTCTGTCAGGGCTCCTTACATATCCACAAAGACAGAGCATGGCAGCAAATCTTGATGGTCCATGGTTCAGTGCTTCCATGTCATCACAGGCCAAATTTCTGCAAGCTGATGAGTGTATATGTGAAGTATTAGGAATATACCAGTCAAAAACCTGTTAGTTATTTCATGGAATTAGTTGTGGTTCCTCAGTTCATCTACTTGTGCTGTTACAAGAAACTCCATTCAAGTGACCTTACTTTGCAGCTATTTTAGCAGATAGAGAAAAAAGATTTAATGACAAGTGAACTACTCTTTTATCACTGCAACGATTCCCTTCACACCAGATTTAAGGCACATTAACAGGGTTTTCTGGGAAAGCAGACACAGCTGATGCCCATGCTGTATTGGATCTGTGAATAAACAGATAACTGCTGTCTCCAGAGAGAAAATTCTGCCAAAACTCACACCGACTTCCATAGTGCTTGGATTTAGCATAGGGTTTTGATTTAGCACCTTTACAAAGAGTTAAATGTATGTATACTTGCATTCATAAAAGAATACATCAATCACACTTCACATTATTAGATTTAAGATCTTGAAGGCTACAAATTTACTTACTGTTAGCATGTACCAGTATTTTCATAAGCAATCACAAATTTGATGAGGGATGACAACACCTATTTGCAGCAATTAATACAATCTCACAGAAAGCAAGGTTTTATGAACCTGATAATCTCAAGTGGTTTGGATTTGTTTGGGTTTAAAAATGCCAGTGGCTACTTGTCAAACTTGATTTGTAAATCAAAATTGTTTTTGAGTTCTACACCTGCAAAACAAGTGTTCAAAACTTGTAAACTTCTTTATGGATATATTTTTTTGGCCTTCAGATATGGTGGAAAGAGTCCAAGACAATTTTTTATGACTGAATTATAAACACTTGAAAAATGGAGTTTATAATGAAAATGCTGACACAGCTTTAATTATTGCAGCATGAATTATTTTATTATACACTATCTACAGTGTCTATACACACAAAGTACATGCTCTAGTGTTCTAATATTTCATTTAAGAAAAAAGCAATTACTTAGCAGATGTAGAGAGCTAAGCATAAATGGGCTAAACCAATACCTTTATGCTGTTTGAAAACCTATATGGAATGTTATTACCACATAAAAGGGTTTATACTTTAGAAGACTCAAAGGTACAGAGAACCAGCTAAAGCAATAAACTGCTCTGGTGTACTTAATTAAAAAGCTTCAAGTTACTGAAGTCAATTGAAAAACAGAAGGTTTGATTCTTTAAGGTAATTTTGTCCTCTTCTGTTAAGTGCTTATCAAGTGTTAAAGAATTAAAATTCCGTCCTAGCAGTTTAAATAGAGAATAATTTGCTTTTCTTGTATTGAAAGCAATTCTTTATGCTGTCAGCCTAGACACTTGTAATAAAATGGGCAATGTGGATGTAATTGGGTGACATGGTTGGGTTTAATTTACCTTTAATTAACCAGAATTGTAGAAGAAGCTGGGAAATCAGTATTGAAACATTTCAGAAAATCATTTTTTATGTCAATCTCTTTACATAAAGCTGGAAATCTTTGCAAAGAAGAGCAGAGAACGTTGCTAAAATACATTTCCAGTTTATAAGCACAGAATTTCAGAGTGAGTTTTGACCCAGTCATGTGAAAGACAAATCTCCAGACTGGTTTTGTTAGCAAAACTAGAAAATTATGAAAAAGAATTATGTTTCTATACTGTTTAGTTTTAGTGCTGTTCTGCATGATCAATTTTAGAGAAGAGAGGAGGGATTTTTTTGCTTTGTTGGGTCTTTTTCCTTCCTAATATGATGCTACAAATTCATGAAAATGCCTCTTTTTTAGAAAGTCTAGAATTTGCACTTTCCCAACAGGTGAAGGTGGAAAGTATATGGGTCAATGGAGGCTCTTGTGGTTCCCTGTTTCTTGAGCCAGGTCTACATTATCCTTGGCATGGTTTGTGCTGTGAGATGATACCAGCCAAGAGCAGGCAGAGAACAGCAGTGTCCTGGGTCCTGCTCCCAGGACACGCTCTGGAGCCAAATGCCGCGAGGTGGGTGGTTTGGGTTCTCCAAGCCAGTTCCATGCTGTGCTCCGGGAACATTTGCCTGGAGAGAGCTGCTGACTCCCCAGACTCTGTGTACAGTGTCCAGTGCAGCACAAAGACACTGAGCAGAAGCAAGAAATCTGCTTCAACCATAAAAACTTAGGAACTTTTCCTGTGTTTCCATATCTGCTGTCCATGTTTGAAATTCTGCACCATTTTACCTTCTGTGACATATATATGGGATTTAGCATTCAGATAACAAAGGCAGCAAAAACGTAAGAATAGAATTCGTTACCAGCTCAAAGGAATATACATGTTGAGGTCCTATCTGGTTCCAGCATGATTTATGGCTGGAAAGAAGTGCAGAATAGGTAGATTTTTAATTCTTAGAGGGAAGGGGAAGAATTTGGTGACAGTCAATTATAAAGCTGTTTAACCAAACTTGTGGGATTTAATTCGTTCTGAGTTCATTCCTGTTTCAGGTAAAATAGTCACAGTAGCATTAGAACACTTGATTAAAAAATCAAGGTAGCTACAACAGGTAATTACCATTCCTTAATTTACATTATTTTAATTTTTCTAACTCCAGTTACAACCATTGATTTTTATAATGTTATTGTCTACATATTTTATAGACCTTCTCTTTTTTTTTTTTTTTTTTTTTTTATCTAACAAATGTGGGATTCTTTAAAGATGATCTCCCAGATTAATTTCTGGGTATATAGAGTTCTCTATATACTCATTAGGGTGATGTAAGAACCTCCATCGGACGATTCATTTTTAGGTTGCCCTCTGGATATAACTCTTTCTTTCCACTGAAGGACCAGTTGTAACTCTAGAAGAACTCTGTAGCACTCATTTCCAATCTGTAGTTGCCTGTATTAGGTGTTTAATGATACACATGATAAATCTGGATCTAAATTTAAAAGTCTTATGTTATAAATCATATTCTCCATCTCGTTGCTCACTCTCTCAAATCCTCTGAAAGTGTGGGCACCAGAACTGGAAACAACATCCAATGGTAGTAGCTACACTAAGAAAAAAAACACAGAAGTAATTTAATTTCAGTAAACCATATTTCTTTGCTTGGTTTGGATTACAGTCTTTCTCTTCTTTTCAAGACAATGAAAGCAGTTATCCTATAATTTGTACTTGTTTTAGAGGTGTGGTTTGATTGGTTTTTGTGTGACTCACGTTTTATATCAGCTCATGTAAATTAGAATCAGGCCCTGTATATGTAAAATTTTAGGTCTCAATAAGTTCATATTTCATTTGGTCCTAACCTTTTGCTTTAATTAACTGTATTTTGCCCATACTATATAAAGCAACATAATATTTCAATCAGTCTTCAAGCTAGTTTCATGAGTGGATATTATGTTTCTTCTGCGTGATATATATTAGGTGAAATCAAATATAGTAAGATCCTGTTCAGTTCACATTGAAAATGAACGTGTACCAAACAATTTAGCAATCTACTTTAACTTGTAACAAAGATGCTGAATAGATTTAGAAATAATTCCTTCATTATTATCAGAATGCTGGAATGCAAACCAGCAGTGGGTCAAATTTTCAAATACAGTATGGATTTTACACACACTATAAAGTAGCAGAGGGGGGAAGAACACGATGAATTCAAGAGAGCAATATGATCTTCACATAGAAAAGAAATTTCCTGCTTTTCAGACCGGTACACTGAACAGTTGTTACTATTTCATTATGGTCACGCATTTTAGAAAATTATGGCCACAGGAAAGTAAGTAAAGCTTACTGCAGAATATTTCAAGGTAAGTAAAAATTTAAATAAATTGACAGTCTACTATTTCATTTCCTAATGGCAACAAGAGAATGCAGGAGCATGTCAGTAACAAATTCTGAACCAATCCTTCTGTTTTCAGCTGCCCTGGTGCAAATCTAGAGATGTTTCTTTCCTGCAGAGGTTAATTCCAGGGAGCAGCAATGCTATCAAACCCCTGGCAAATGTACAAGCAAAAAATGAGCCAAGTCTGAAAACAATGAAAACAGATAGAAAAGGGGCCAAGTTTAGTTATAACACTGATAAAATTAAATATGACACAAATACAGCTAATTATGTCCTTGCTTTCAATTCAGATTTTATTAGCTTAGGAGCCCTTGGAGGTAGCCTAAATTATCTGTATTATGTTTAGTTTGATGGGATTTTTTACCCTGTTTGTGTTATGGCCTCTTGGGCTAGATCCCCAGCTGGCACAAATAAGAGTTGCTATTACCTTCAGTAGGACTGAGAGCATTTTACACAGTGGAGGACCAGGCATCCCAGCTGGATTTGTTGGCTGACTAACCAGATCCTTGGATAGTTTTTTCGTTGTTTTTCTTTTTCTTCTTTTTCTTTTTTTAACATATGAAAGCATTTAGGGTTTAATCTCATAGCATATCTCTACAAGTTTTAGAAAAGTGAGCATTACCATACAATTGCCATGATGGAAAAAGATAAACTAACAACTTTCTCACTCTCTGTGAAACGTATGAAAAACAGAGTGGGAAAGAAACCTCTTTTACTCTGCAGCTGTGCAAATGTGCTCTGTAATGCAGCCCTGATCTCCCTGTTTCTAGATCCTGGAACTAGTTAAAGTTCACCACAGACCTTCATTTAGCATGTGCCTTTTCCATACAAACAGAAACATGGACATGCAGGGGGTGGAATATATCCACATCTTGTGATAGTATGAAGTGGCTCTTTTTTATTGTGTCTGTAGCATAGCACATGATACAAGGAATAATAGGTCTCAGCTGGCACTTTAATAATACTAGTTATAATTACACCCCTGAAAGATGCATTAAAAGAACATTATTATTATGGTGGAGTTAATCACTTTGCTGTTGCAATATGCTGGAATCAGTGTCACTTGCTCACATCCCCCTCCTGGCTTGCATAGCATGTGTAGTGCCAAGTTTGTGAGCCATTTTTCAGTGTTTTGCTTTCTCCTCAACATTTCAAGGCTGGCTGCAGATCTTGTTGTAAATACAATAATCAAACTTGCTTTGATGACAGAATTATTAATATCCCTATGGGTCTTGCTTCTCTATTATGTCAATTCTTTAGAAATATGAATTTATATGGACAACTTACTTTTGAAATAATGTACTATTAATCCTATTTTGGAGGGACCTTTTATCAGCAGTGTGCACTCTTAATTGATTTACATGGTACAAAATGTACATCTGCATGATATTTTCAAAAGGCTATCCCTCTAACAGATTTGTTGTGTCATCAAATAATGTATAATTTTAATGAGGCATTTACTAAATTTACAAATTATAATTTCAGAGGGTATATAGAGAAATCTGAAGGCATAATTGTCAATAATCAAATGTGGAGAGTAATCGTTAATGGTATATTGTTAAATGGAGGTCAGTGTGTCAAGTGAGGGTCATGTAACTGCACTCCATGGCCAAATCTATGCACGTGATAGAAGGTATAGTAGTCAGTCATGTAAGAGACCAGTTGAGAAGCAATGACACATTAAAGAAATTTTAAATCAGTTAAGATGTAATATTCTCCATTGATTCATAGTCACTGAATTGATTGTGGTAGTTGAAGGCATATCTTAGGGCAAGAGAATAAACTGAAGAGATACGAGGATAAGCACGATCAAATCAGATTCCTTAAGATAAATACAGGGTTGTGTTAATAGAAATTCATCAGCAATGGTGCAGTCACTTGCTCAGATTCCTTCATGCAGGAGCACAGAAGGGAAAGTAAGAAATTCAATGGGAATTTTCTTGTGCTTTTTGCTGTTGGAAACAAGCCTCTAACTTTTTACTTCTAGACTTGGTCAAAACCTCCACAAAATTCAATAGAACTAGTTTTTCCATTGGCTTCAGTGGATTTGACCATAGGCTCTGGATTAAGTAGAATGACATCAGACACCTTCTTGCAAGATGTATTAATAGACAAGGAGGGATATTCTAAGCTTCAGTTGCAATAATGTAAATTGCCAGCTCTTTTATAAGAGTAGAAAGGCATGGAGAAAACCTTTAACAAGTATACATAAAAAAGTGATATATACAGAGACAGAAAGAGTGAGCATCCACCATCAGTCCTTTCCCTTCTTTGAACTATTTAATTTCTGATCCATTACATATTTTTGCAATGGGGCAATGACATTTTCTTGGCTTTAAAGAGACAAGGTTAGGTGCTGTGAATGGTAGTATGCCATTTTTAACACCTGTTGAGAGTTTTTCCTAGTGGATCACAAAGAAGGCATTTTCTGCAGATGCTGTTTTCTGACAAATCACTAACATAAGCTATCCATAATACCAGCAGCTGAAATAATAGCATTAATAACTACTTGACTGCTTAATCAACATTCATTGGTTAGCAGTGGCTTTTCACAATATTTTTAGGATGATATTGCATAAAAGTTGGCAGGAACTTTTTGACAGAGTATTTTTTTCATGTGAGGAAAATGCCAGCTTCTCACAGGTACTTTTAAGAGAAATGTGTCACTGCTGATGACAGTCCAACCAGAGTACAACCCTCAAGTAAAGGATAGGATGGGTGATTGTGTGGGGCACAAGTGCAGTGTCAAAGAAACTCACTCGAGTTATCTGCGCACTGAAGTTATTTGTTTAAGCTGTTGCTTTGCCTGATGAAATTTATTGTCTTCAGGCAAAAGGACAGTAGGTCATTTCCTTCCCACCAACCAAAGGCCTCTGGATTCTAGTCTGCTTTGCATGGAGGTGTCCATCCTGACAACCCCACAGTTCAGGCTGGTTAAGGAAGAAAACAACTCATTGCTTAATCTGCACATACCATGGGCCACCACTGAACCAGAAGCACAGCTATTTGATAGCATAGGTGCATCTTTTAACTCTGTTCTTAATTTTTGTTATTTTGGTGTAACTGATTTTCATCTTGATTTCCATTATTTTGGACTTATTTTCTTTTTTTTCTTCCTTTTTTTTGTTTTCTAAAGCATCTTGCTGTGGAAAGGGAGAAAATAGATACAAAAAAAATCACTTTATTGTTTGCAGTAATGAAAATTAATTATAAAAAAAATAAACAGTAATATAGATAAAGAAATCTTCCATCAAAACCAGGGAAGATGGCTGTACACATGGGTTGATTGATTCTGGATTTGGTTCTAGATGGGTTTTGGGGGGAATTTAAGCCTTTTGTCATGAAACATGAAATTAAATCGCTGAAAGAAGATTCTAATAATTCTGCGATTTCCTTCTGAGAGTGTTACTATCTGAGATGTTTTTTTCCAGATGTTTAAGCTGGATGTTGGGTCCTTCCACTCTCTCTCCCTTGACATTTTCTTTCAAACAATACTATTTCTATAGTGACCCTTACCAAATAGAGTACCAACCTGGTGAGCAGAAGTCCTGATTTCATAAGCTTCATAAGCTTCATAAGCTACCATACCTGGTAAAGAGAAAAAAAGTCATTTTGTTTCTCCTGAGCGTCTTATAGTGAAAAAGTACAAAACTTTTATAAAGGTAAATAAATATGATGTGATATCCCCACTTTTGTGACACTGGAACATCACAGCAGGACCTGGAAGTATTGCAAATGTTTAACAGGAAACAATCAGCTGAATGCAGGATAAGGTCTACTTAGCAATTACAATATATAATGATGAATACTTGTACTAATATTAAGATTATGAAAAACTCCAATCATTAGAAGGAAGGTGACTTAATTTTATTCAGTGCATGATGAGCATAATCAACGTCAGTAATTCTCAATACCAGTGTACTCCCATTGATCAGTGGAAACATTTATATCCCTGGTGCCCAGTAGATTGCTAAGATCCACGCAGCTGCTCACTCACTCCCCTCAGTGGGCAGAAGGGCTGAGGTGAGAATACTCATAGGTTGAGATAGAGACAGTTTAATAAAGGAGAGAAAAATAAAAAAAGGAAAAAGAAAAGAAACCCAAGGAAAAAAAGAAACCCAAAGAAAAAAAGAAAAACAAGTGATGCAAAGGCAATCTCTCCCCATGAGCCAAGGGATACTCAACCAGTCCCTGGAAAACTCCCCATCCTCTCTAGCTTTTACTACAGAACAGAACATCACATGGTATGGACGAATATCCTTTTGCTCATTTGTGGTCAGCTGTCCTTGTTCTCAAGTACCCCCAGACCACTCACTGTCAGTGCAGCACGAGAAGCAGAGAAGGCCTTGATACTGTGTAGGTACCATTCAGCAACGGCTGAAATGGCAGTGTGCTATAAACATCCTTTTGGCCACAAGTCCAGAGCATAACACCACAGGAGCTGATATGAAGAAAATTAATTCTATTCCATCCAAAAGCAGCACAATCACTTAGCAGTTGCTAGTAGATTAGAGGGTTTAGGGTTTTTTTTCAGAAGGAAATCTTTAAAAGGTTGGTCTTTGGGCAGATAATGCACATGATTTCTTGTGTCTCTGAAAATCCAATGAAAATGGTTGTAGCAAATTCTTATGCTAATTCTTTCATTTCAAATGTTTTTCATTATACAGGGAGAGTTTGGTAAGATGAGTTTTCTTCATACCAGAATTTTTATGGCAAAACCAAAAATAATATTTTTTTAAGTCAGATATTATTGATACTGAATGAATATTAGACTACATTCATACACCTGTTAACATATACAGTTTGGAAAAATAAGGGATGTAGATTTTTTTTTTCTGAAAGTCTGGTAAAACCTCCCAGGATTCTGAGGGATTTATAGTTTTCATTGTCATTGAGACAGAAACTATTTTTCTGTAATGATTCCAATGCAAACCAGACATGATTTGGCTATATTTCACTCGCTGTCATTAGACACAAAATAACCTAAAGCTTCAATTGAGACTAAAGATTATGAGCTCATATAAACCAAAGTTGGGATAAGGCATGGGGCAGGGGAATGTTTTATATAAAATTTTTGAAACCTGAAATTTCTGAAAAGTGTAGATATTTGTTTGACTTTTCATAATTCTTAATTCCTAGGTCTTGCATTCTCTCATTGAAAGTTTCTTGCATTTTTGTAGCATAAGCAGTCATTCAGCAGTTACTAATGCCTAATTAAAACCACAGTCATGAAGTTCCCTAAAGTGCTCCTTTAGGGATGCTAGTGTATCTTTTTAAGGCTTGTATCTCTTTCTGCTATTGCTGAGATGAAGATAGCTGAGTCACAGTAAATGCTAATTTCTATAATGAGATTACCTCACGTAGTGGCATTCCCTCTGGAGTGAAGAACTGACAGTGTTGCAAATGCATCAGCTCATTTAGAAGGACCTGAACTAGTATTAACCTGTCACATCCTCTAGAGAAAACCAGGTAACAGAAAAAGCAAGAGAAAAGTCACCTCAATAGATAAGTTGTTCTCCATGAAAACAGGGCTGCTTTGTGCTTGTCATTTCAACAGTTTGGGTCAAAAGTGACCTAGGAAAACACAACTGGGATTTTTTTTTTTTTTCCTCATTGCATTTCACACACTCCACGGCCTTCCTGCACTCTGTCTCATGGACATTCTTAATCTCTTTCTCTCCTATTTTTCTGGACTCTGAGTTCCTTTCTTCTACTGCTGTTCTGACTCATATTTTTCATCTGTTCACATCCTTCTCTTCCTGTATTCTACCTCATGCACCTTCTTAGTCTCTTTCTGTTTCTCTTTGGCTTTCCTGTTTTCCTGTTGTTGTGGCCCATAGCTTGTATGAGAACACGGTTCTTGCTTTCTTACATCATTCATCGGTTCTTCTGCTGCTTCTTAGATACCTCTGAAATCATCTTCATCTTTACAACCCCTACTACTTAAAGTCTTCATGTTAGTATACCATAAAATGCTTTGTAATCAAATTTTCTTATCAGATGTTAAATAAGATGGTTAAAGCCTTTCTTTAGGATCAAGGATGTTGGTCATACTGAATGAGAGTATTACTTGAGGTGGTGGAAAGTGCATTGTTTGTACAATATTTACCATGGTAGCAGTAATAACAAGGAACATATGATGAAGGATGAAATGCCTTCGTTTAGATACCCTGAGAAGTGAGCTTCACAAAAGATGATCACCATAGGACTGTGGCATATTATTTCATACTCAGGTGTTGATTTTACCTCACTAAATTCCTAAGAATATATTCATTCTCCTTTCCCTGTCTTACTTTCTTGCATACTGGTTGAATACACTGTCAAGCAGCTGCTACATTTCACCTCAGGGATGGCTGTATTCAGAGTTTGATGAAGTGATCCCTTTGTCTAGTTTTTACTTAAAGTCTCTTGGGATAAAAGGCAACACATGAAGATATGTAGAATTGCACTTATTTTATTCCAATCTAGTTGTAAAAACTGAAAGAAATGAAAATACAAACAATAAGTTACAGATAATAAAATCTTGTGAGCAACAGAAATTAGAAAAAAATGCTGAATTGTTTAATTCCGGAATAACATCCATCCACTCCTTGATTTTTAAGCAAACTTTTCATTGGGTGACTCATTCATCAAATGTTGAGGTCAGCAAATAATGTTAACATACAGTAAAAATTCCTAATGACCACCAGTTGCATGTAAAGTATCAATGTTTTGCTTATTGTATACGACACAGAAGGAGGAAGTAACACAACCTGTATTTTATTACTTGAATCAGATGCAAAAGGTTTTCAAAACTTCGAATTCAACTGAAAGCAGCTGTTGGGAAAATATCATTACATTATACCTTAAGCTACAAAAGCCAATTTAATGGTGACATTTTATTTTATTCAGATGGTCCCTTCTTTTATTCTGTCTAACCCACTAAAGCCTGTGGAAATTGTATCTGGATGAAATCACCAGAAGGTGAAGGGCCCGTGACTGAAAACATTCTTTAAAGATTATTCAGGGTTACAGTCAAATGGAATAGCAGCACTAACGAGAGCAAAGGTCTCCATAGCTACAGGAAGTAATATTACATTGTTTAGCAGTACCTATAAGAAAACACAGGCTTGTTACTAGATTTGGTTAAATGTCTATTAACGTGCTGTACAAAACCATTAGATACTATAGTAAACACAGGTATTTAAAAAGGGGGTATGTCATTCGTCCAGATCACTATACAGTTGTGATTGCAGATGGAACCACCTCACACCCCATTCACTTCAAGTTATAGTTGTTGCACTAGTTTAGTTAACTATTCCCATGATTTGAGTGCATTGTTCTTGATCTGTCGCTCATCTTAGGTGTTGATACATTCATCCTACACGGGGGATGAGCAGAACCATTGTGCTTTTACCTTTAACCTCAGTAGATATGATAAAAACGTAAGAGCGGTCATTCAAGTCGGAGCGGAGTTGAACCTGTGCAGTGTCCGGCCCATGCCTGTGGGCAGCAGAGGACACTTAGAGGAGTGTGGCCATAAAATGTCTCTGCCTTTTGCTATCTCCCCGGGCTGCTGGACTGTAGGTGCATTTCATCTTTCTGGCTGGCAGCCCTCAAAAAACTTTGCTACCGTGAAACTGTGGCTATTGCCTTCTTTAACTCATTTAGACTTCTCATTTTCACAACACTCTGTGACAGTGAGCTTCATGATTTAAATTTTCATTACACAAAAAAAAACCTGAAACCTCTCTTGTTTTCAACCTGCTGCCAGCTACCTTCGCTTGGTGCCCTGCTGAACTTGTTATGAGAAAAGCTGAATGCTGCGTAATCGGCTATTGAGATCAGAAGAGATTAAAATATAAAACTAAATTATTCTTTCTTTCATGTCAAGGAAGCAAAGCCTGATTATTTTCAAGAACTAAGCCCAAAGGAATAGAAATGTACACAGTTCCTTCAGGAAAAAAAAAAACCAAAACGTTTAAAGTAACAACATCTAGGGAGAATGCTGGATAGACATATTTGTATAGCTATATCTTCGCTAGCATACTAGGTCTAGTAATGCTACCAGTCTGAAGAGATACCTTAATAATGAGATGGTTCTCCAACATGTATATTCTGATTGTTTGAGGTATTTCCAAAACTCTTCAGAATATAATTATTTCTTAGAAAAATGAAGATGGATGACTCCAGACCTCGCCAGGAAATCTTCATAGTTGCACTTAGCCATGATCAGAACAAAATATACAGGTGCATATGTATACATATTTTTGCATATATGTATACATACAACTATACTTATACATATATAAATTTATTGAAACCTAACTTAAATGTTTCAGTGTACTCATTTCGCTTTGCTAACATTTTATTCTAAATAAAACATAAATATAAAACCATAAATATAAAATCAAATTATTTGATTGTCATCCAAATTCAATCATCTGAAAGTTATTATTAAATCTTGGGTTACCGGTTCCTTTCAGGTTCTTTCAAATTCCCCCAAAATAACAAAGAAAATCTCATTAAACTATCTGTTATTCTTTGTAATATTCATGAAGTTTCCATGTACCTTGAAGTTACTAGTTCACTTAATGAATAATCTTGGGTGAAGTAACCAATGTTTTCTCGCAGAGTTTAAATAACCAGACATTAGAGATTTAAGAAGTCGCTCTGTATTTTCAGTGATGTCCTGACAAATAGCTATCTAGTCAGTAGCCATTACTTTCATATGTCGTTCATAATAAACGTGAATGTAACTGTTCTTTTTTTATGTGTCTGCATAACCAAGTCTTAAAACAGATATATTTTCCTGCTCGTGAATGAATCAGACAAAGGATAGTTTTACCCATCGTCACAAATACCTTTCCAAACAAAGCATAGCAGAAGCTTAAGTATACGGGCACAAAGTATTCTGAGAAAGTTCAGGCTAGTCAGTGCTGTCAAAGAAATTTCTTGCAAAGAGGACAGCCTTGATTACGCTGAATAACAATAATGCTGAGGTAGGAGAATTCTTCACAAATCCCCACTGATCCAACTTTTGTCTTTGCAGTTAAAAGTTCATTGAAGTGTTGTTTGAACTGATGGAGAGATTAGAAGTATGGAATCACTGCTGAACTTCTGCAATGTTATGAAGCATAAACATTAGGAAATTAATTGATTTTTCCCAACTGAATTGTATATGGTGTGCAATATTTGAGTTGGCAAGACTTAAATAGGTTGGTCATTTTGAAGTATATCATAACACTATTTCTTCAAATGATTTTTTTTTTCCTTTTCCCATAAGGCATTTACATTATTTTCGTAGCTAATGTGGTTTTCCCTATTGTTTCTAGACTATTCTTTGCTTGTTCACAAAATACAAAATCACATTTCTTCATGCATAAATGATTGATTTATTCATCTGTTCCAACAGCTGTTTTAATGCAAAAAGGATGAAGTGAAATAAAAATGAAATTGATCATTTTTTTGCTTTTGTACTTCAAAATGCATGCTTATGTTGAAAAAAATATGGCAACATTTCATTGTTTTAAACTAATTTGTTTGTTCAAATACTGATCTGCATATTTACCACAAATGATGCATACATTTGGAAAACTGAAGAAGTAGATCAGCACATAAGTAAAGCACATTTTACCAAAAAACTCTTCCTAGTTCCATTTACAAGAACTGATGAAACAATTCTAATGCAAGAATATCTGCAGCATGCATTTACCAGCTTTAGGTCCCAATGTTGCAAGACATTTATGTAGAGGAGTTGAGAAGCAAGAAAAATGTTAATAAAATCTACTAAAACAGAATTTTCAGGCTATCCTGCTAGATTGTGTGTGGGAGTCTGATTCAGCACTTCATCCAGTAAGGACTTTTTACCATTTTCATTCTTTTTTTTCAGGCTGTCAGGCATATTATATTGCATGTATAATTTGCAGTCCACATAATTTACATTTGATGACTTTCATGGCATGCTGTAAAGCCCACCTTTCTTTGAAGTATTTACAACTATTGGAGAGTCCAAAGGGTTATGAATTGTTAGAAGGGCAAACAATTAAGTTTTAATGTGGCTAATTTGCTGATTGTTGGTTGTAATGAATACTATTGTTGTACATGAAACATGCCAAGCAGTTTTTATGTTCATATCTGCTACCAAGGGTGTCTATCTGCTTTGCTAGAAAGTTTTTCTTCTTACAGCTACCTAGAAGCACATTTTAAAACATTATTTCTAATTAACTTCAGTACAGAAAGAATTCTGCCTGCAGTGACTTTATTTTAGTGGAAGTCACTCACAAAGTACAATGAATGGGTTACACAGTGTGTCTGTTTAGAAAAGTTAGGGCAAATCAAGTGTTATTTACATTTTTATAATTTTGTCATGACTTTTCAATCACATAATCCAAGGAAAAAAAACATTGCCCAGCTGAACTAGACAAACCCTGTGAGAAATCTCGTTACCAACAAGAAACAGAAGCAAGACTTTCATGTTATGGAAGATATTCCAGTCTATAGGTAGAAGTCTGTACTTCTTCAGAATCTGTGCAAGGCATGTTTAGTCTGCGCCGTATACTGTAGCAGAGGTATAAACTGTTATATCTGATATACACCCCAAGGCATCTATAGCTGTAGATCTTGAAAAAATGTTTCTAAGAACCTCAAACAAGCGGGCTGACACATGCCAAGGGTTTGGAGAATGTTGCTGTGCAGTTCTCCTCTGCACCACATGAAAGGGATATAGTGAGTGATGGAAGCTGGATGTAACCCATAATTTTTATGTCCTCCTATTCCTCTCCTCCAGCCTCATTGGGGTGCCCAAAAGGAGCTTAAAATTATTTTAAAGTCCTCCTGAAAATTACTGCCTCCTAAGAAATGGTGATAGCTAGCAGTACCGTGCTACTCCGAAACAAGAACAAGCTAAAAGAGGTTGTAATTACTCTTTTACTCTAGCTTCTACTGTTAAAGGGCAGATATGCTGCATAGCTAATGTATGAATGATAAAGAGTTTGCTTTCTTCTATGTAAGGAAATCCTTTCCCTTACATTTAATAGAACAAATAATACAGCACCAAATGTTTCCGATTCCTGTGCTGGTGTGGCATATCATCTGGCCTATATTTGTTAATTCCTCTGGAAATCACAAATCAGGAAAGCATTCCCATTTTTAGAGGTTGTTGGGCTTTTTACACAAGTAGGGTGGGAGTGCTTCCCGTGAACACTTTTAATTGTTTTTGGCATAAAAACAACTTGACTGGGGTCAGAATCAGACCTAGAAACATAGAGAATGAAGTCTAAAGACAGCTGGAAAAAGCACCATTTCTCCTTGCACATTTATCTTGTTCAACCTAGGGGGGCCTGGGGTTAATTAGAAGAAAAAAAAAAAAATTCTGTTAAACAAGGTTTTGTAAAGTAGATCTGTGTTCTTCCTGGTTTTAAAACTCATTGGTTCTACTCTCTGGATAAGTATAAAAGAACTGTTCATCTCTTGGTATATTCATTTCATCTCACCATTGACATTCAAGCAACTTGAACACAGCAACAAGTCAACCTTCAGTGATGAAACACTAATGAATCTTTAAAAGGACTGTTGATGTAATACTACGCTGATTGGATAGTGAGCTCTTTATTTTTGTTTTCTACTTATAAACATGCTGATTGATAGCATACTTCTTTAGATTCTTTAGGAATCCGAGGTTTTTTCCTTGTTGAATTTTGATTTTGAATTTTATTGTTAATTTTAATTAACAAAATATTTCCCAGTAATAGAGAGGGAAATGGAAAGGATCTGGTACAAAAACAAGGTGAAGTAACACTAGTTTTGATAAAAACCTGATAAATTAAACAAGTAAAAAAAAATCACCGTGGGTCACTTCCTCTTCATCACAAAGATGTCCCCATTTACATGGTGAGACTTTAAGCATAATTTCTCACTGAAAACTGATGATTTGTCTGTTCACATTCTGAAAACACTCTCATTTTTTGTGCTGATGTGTCTTTCACATCTTTTGCTCCAAGCAGCATAATATTTTTTGGCTATCAAGAAAAGTTCAACAAAGAGGATCTTAGGATAATAGTTTAATCTTTCCTTCAATAGTAAATTGGGTGCATAAAGTTGTTTCATACTGTCAGTTTCTGCTTTACTTGTCCATGGTACTTTATGGAAGTTTTACTGCTGTCTTGCCTGATGTATTATTAAATGAATTTCTGTATACATTGTTTCAGAGAAGGATAAAAAAAAGTGTCTCTAGTTTGAAAATATTAAGATTCTGAAAGTAGATATCATAAATCTTTAGAGGGTTAAAAGATGCCATAATAGGTGTTTCAGTAAGTATAAAGTCTGTCATTTTCAGCATGCGGCTACTCTAACATCAGTGAGAACTGCATACACATGACAGTGGAGGCTGTAGCAATATGCAAGAACAAAGGCATACTTCTTCAAAAATATTTAAGCAATTAAAACCCACTGATGGATTGATTTTTCAATGGCAGCCAACTGTCTGGCTTTGGACACTTGGAAGAATCAGGATTGTTTTAAAAAATCAGCACCTGAAGTACTTCTAAAAATGCATGATTAGTAATGGAATAACATTTATGGACATTAAATATAAATTTAAATCAGGATATTTGTTCAACAAATACCCAAACAGGCTTAAGTTTTTTGGAGATTTTTTATGTGACACATCATGTAATTTGGAAAGGTTTATGTAAAAAAAATGTAAACTAAAAACAAGGAAAAAGTGTCAGAATTGCATACTCATTTCCAGTCATAGTTTCAAGGTGATTACAATCAATAGAAAGACATGGTAAAATAATTGAGCACACAACTGAACGCCTTTTGTAGTTCAAAAAGTTGCAGACCCTTTATCAATTGAGAAGTCACTTGAGAGGACACACAACTGAACACCTTAAAACAATATACTGCATCTTTTCACATTCATAAATCTATCCCTGTCTTCATCCTGCAAGCAATCTCTTCTCATGTGTGATCATCTTTCCAAGTATTAGTCATAAAATGTCTTTTTTTAGCAATATGTTTGCCTTTCCTTTTTTTTTTTTTAAGTTTCTATTATTCTGTCTTAAAAAAAAAAAATAAAAAAATCATGAACTTTTTAATTGGATTCAAAAGCCTGGACGTGTAGATTGATTTAATATGGTACATTTCACTCCATGGAAAATATGATTCCCAGGGAGAAAAGGTCTTCAAGCTTTTTTTAAAAATTTTTTCTTAAATCAAAACAAGACATCTTAAATTACAGATGAAGTAAATGGCTCTGAAAATGACATGGAGTCTGCATATCTTTAGGAGTCTGTGTTTAAAATTAATTCTAAAGTGTGAGGCTGTAGGTTTGGGGATTTTTAACAAAGCTCACTGAAGCATTAAACGAATTACAGCATTGTGATTTCTTATTGGTACATATGGTATATAAAAACCATAATCTTTTGATGGCATGCTCTAGGAGCTGAGGAAACTGTCTGATTGTTCTCTGAACTTTGATATAGGCCCGATCTAGAACCAGACCAGAAAATAATAGTTTCTAATCCCTAAGAGGTAAGATTTTAGTCAGCAACAGTAATGGAAGGAAAAACGACGACTTCTTTATTTAAAGGTGGTACTTAATAAAAGTTTGAATAAGATATAGGGCTTTTATATAGCCTCTGCACTAACAGAGGATTGCTTTTGTTAATACCTGAGTTTTTGTCTACTTCCATGTGCCTGTTTTCCTAATAAATCCATTGGTATCTATTTTCAAATAGCATCATTTATTTGATTTATGGTGTATCTCAGATTACATCATCCCGCAGTACATATTTAAATATACAAGAAGTTATATTGCTGTATGCATCCATTGGGACTAATTCTCCTCTAGTATATATACCAAGAGAAATCTTGTACGAGGAAGTTTACATAGAAGTCAATTAAGTGACAATCATTTACAGCACTTAATTTTACCATTAAATTCTAAGCAGGGACCATAATTTTCCAAATGTGTATAGACACGCTATGATCAGGAGGTCTCAGTTGGTTAGGGATTCATTCTAGGGGTTATTGAAATACAAATACGTGACATTCATAGCACAGAGCAAGAAGGATTTTTCTTAGTGAGTTTCATCCATGGTTAGAAATGAACTTTATTATGAAAAGTATGAAATCACAGTAAAACTAAATGCAGTACTTCCCCCTCTCCACCATACAAAATTATTGCATTTGTGTAACAGTAGTTTAAAGCTACAAAGCTACTAAAATAACCTCAAAACCAACAAAAAACAACCTTCAAAGTGTCTGAATATTCTTTAGCTCTAATAACCTGTTATATAGTTCCAGCTTCATGGCCATGTTAACTCAACATGATAGAGTGTCTATACATGTTTTCCACTAACATCAACAGGACAAGGGAAATATATGACAGTTGCTAAAGATTTACTTCCGAAATCATGCTTCTTATTTGCTTGCACAAGTGGTCAAAGAGAGTGATGAGTGACCTCTTGCTCTGAGTTCAAGCAAGTTACAAAAGGCAAAGAAAAATGGTACCGCTGGTCACTGACAGGTGAACTCCCCATTTGTCAGTACAGCTTCAGTGAAAAAGCAGGTAGTAGCCTTGCTAACATCACTGGGAAACTTCTACAACAACTTGGGCCCACAGCACCTAAGCGTTGCTTATAACTGCTGCAGAAATGAGTAATATAAGGTTTGTATATTCTCAGGAGCTAATTTCATTAACAGTCAATGGATTATCATAAACCACTCCTGAATTGTAGAATATGGTATTGACAAAGAAGAATGAAAGAATGGTAATGAAAAACATACAGAGAGGGCTAATATTTTGTATCTGAATTATGGAACTGAGTTAGGTCTCACAGTATCAAATCCCTCTGAAACTTAGAAAAGGCAAACTCAGACTTAGAAATACATCAGATTCAACAGTTGCTTTCTTTAGGTCCAGTTTCTTATTTTAACCTAAAATCCAGGTTTTCAGATTAATTAGGAAAGTTATTCCAAATTGATACATTTTGAATTTCACTCAGATGGTTAACAAAGCCACCTGCATCTCTGACTGTTATGATATAGCTAGTTGGGAGGAAATCAGTTTGCTCCTCCCATTGGTTCCCACTGCTCTTCTTTCCAGACTTTCTAGTTTTTTCATCCATTCTCAATGAGTTCATTCTATACCTCTTCAGTCTTTTCCACTTTTGTCAGTCCTACCCAGTATCAAACCAGATAAGCTGTGAGAGCATACCTCAAGGGTGGAACTGATTCAAGAGCAGTTACCTCTAAGACTACTTTTAATTCATTAATGTCACCTGTCCAAGCCTGTTGTCCACCATTTGCTAGGGAAGTTTTCATAGTATTCTGAAACCCTCAAATTTTCTTCCCCACTTCACCACTCATTACATCGGTCCTTCTGAACAGTTGTTTCATCTGCAGTCATACATGTTATGGCAATGAGAGGCAGACAAAGAAGGTTTTAGGTCCAACATTGTAGGCTATTTTGTCAGATAATGGCCTCAGTTAAAGTTTAGCATGGCAACAGATTCATCGCTTTGCTTCCATGGAAACAATTTTGATTTCTTTTCTCTTCCCAGGGGACATACAGCTATGTTCTAGATCAGTACCATAAGCAGAAGGTTTGTCCTACACTTTTACATGAGACTTTTTCGGTCCACCTCTGCTTGAGACTTCCCTGCCTGTGTTATACTCCTTGAGCAGCACATGAAGCTGATCAGATGTTCTTGGCTCCTTAGGCTGCTGAGGCAACCTGTAAGTCCCACTTCTTCACAGCTTACACCTCACACTGCAGCCTCTCTTCCATCTGTTGACCTGACATTTAATTGTTTCTTTCCGTGATGTAGTACACTGACACATCCTGCTGCCTGTCATTGTCTAGAAAAGGGAGAGTTACTCCTTGGGTCAGAAAAAAATAATGCGTCCATTACAGGAACTCTGGCAATGTTGTTGTTTTCGATCTCTTTTCCACTGGTATGCATATAATCCATCACTTAGAATGACACACTTGTGGCAGTGTTTGCAGTGTACTGCTCCAGTGTCATGTGTTCTACAATCACTTTTATTTTCCATGCTTTGCAAGAGCTTCAGAAACTCCCACACCAAGTGGGGGGAAGAAGGTTGAATAAAGCATTCTCCTGGAGAAACTGGCTGCTCATGGCCTGGACAGGTGTACTCTTCGCTGGGTAAAGAACTGCCTGGATGGCCGTGCCCAGAGAGTGGTGGTAAATGGAGTTAAATCCAGTTGGTGTCNNNGTGTCCAGAGGAGGGCTACGAAGCTGGTGAGGGGTCTGGAGGACAAACCTTACGAGGAACGACTGAGGGAACTGGGTTTGTTTAGCCTGGAGAAGAGGAGGCTGAGGGGAGACCTCATCACCCTCTACAACTACCTGAAAGGAGGGTGTAGAGAGATGGGGGCTGAGCTCTTCTCCCTGGTGACAAGGGATAGGACAAGAGGGAACGGGTTCAAGTTATGTCAGGGCAGGTTTGGATTGGATATCAGGAAACATTTTTTCACTGAAAGGGTTATTAACCATTGGAAGAGGCTGCCCAGGGAGGTGGTGGATTCCCCATCCCTGGAGGTGTTTAAGAAAAGGGTAGATGAGGTACTGAGGGACATGGTTTAGAAGGGGTTTTTGTCAGGGTAGGTGAATGGTTGGACTTGATGATCTTAAAGGTCCATTCCAACCTCACTGATTCTATGATTCTATGATTCTAAAGGCTTTAACTTATCATGGGAGTTAAATAACATTAGTGTGGGTTGCTAAAACAAAGACACAAGCTAGGTAGAGCAACTTGTTATTTTGCAGAGTCCTTGTTCTTAGATCAGTCTTTTAATTTAACTTTAACACTTGCCACTCTTAAGAATTTTATATTTTTTTTTTCTGAGTCTTGTGGTTTTTCAGAAACATCATGAGATCAAGCTGGGAGGGAAGAAACAGTTGTAATAATTGAACATATCCATGGGGGCTGTTGTGTTATAGGAAATTAAGGACTGTAGAGAGAATAAGTCCCAGCCCTCCACCAGAGGTTAATTCCCAGGCCCCTACCATAAGCGACGTGGTGGCAGAGCTCAGTGTTGAAAGGGGACATCCAAGGAATGAGTGACAGAGTGAAAAAAGTAGTGGACTTATTATACATAGAAGAGGTAGGACATTTCTGTTTCCTTCTGTCCAGGCCCTGTACACCGCATAGGGTGAAGCAATGACTTTGCTGCCAGATCCCAAAGTGATGATATCCAACTATTGATACAAAGAGTCTGGAGAAGGCCTAAGCTGTCTGAAGAGGTCCAGCTTTGAGGAAAACAGGGAAAGACTACAAAAATCCGAGGATACTAGGAGCTGAACACATTAACTTTTTATTACAGTATCAAATTGTAAGACAAGATAGAAGGATACATTAGGACACAATGTTAAGTTAGGAGAGTGTTTTGTCTGACTGGTACAGCAGGGTTCAGTAGCCCTCATGTACATGCCAGTTGCCATAAAGATGCACAGGATTGGCTTTTCTTGTCATCAATCTATTGCTGCAGTGAGGGCAAGATACTGCCCCTTCCTTATCGACATCTCCAGTACCCTAGGAGTCTAAAATGGCACTGAACATTATAGAATCATAGAATCATAGAATCA
>VXBO01002892.1:143728-157246 GCA_013400135.1 Rhinoptilus africanus
TCTAATAATGCATTTACCATTTCAAGCACTGATGGCAACGTAGTGTAAAAGTGTTTTTAAGTCAGATGTGACTAAATAGAGAAATTATATATTTCAGATTAATCATCACCTATGTTGGTATCACAGAATTCTGCTTCCCTTAGTAAAACCAATTCAGGCTTAAGTGACACTCCACATTAAATGTTATTAATTGTGTGTTTCCTGAATTGACTACATTTCTGTGTAAATATTAACATTTGAGTATGTTTTATTTACACAAGATTCTTTTTTTTCTTTTTCCAATGGAAAAGCACATTACCATACCAAGCACAGAACCTCTCAAATGCTGAAAAGTACAGACTGATAAATGAATTTGAAATGATGACTGTTGGATATGACTGAGACCAGGAAATTAAAAGGCGGTACCTTACCAAGACCCTGTTGTTTCAATTATGAGTATGTCAGCTTTGGTTAAAACTATGAACAAAAAAAAAGCCTATGCAGTGGGATTCAGCCTGTCTTTTTTTTTGTCTCTTTTTTATGTAGACAGATAAATTTTTAGTACCATATAAGCAGTATTCATCCATATCTTGCATTCCAGTACTGTTGCTACCTTGCCGAAAAATTTGCCGACTTCTTAACAACCATAGCATGAACTGAAAACTAAAAGGTTTTATGTTCAAGTTCCAGACAAAGATCTGTTCTTGAAAAAAAATATAGATTTATCTATATAAACTGGGTTAACTGGATGTGGAAGTAACTGAGAGACAATAATAAGGAGAACAAGTGTCATTTTCAAGATCTTTTTGTAATCATTAATGAATTATTGCTCTACATAGAGAAAAATGTTCTTTTAGGTGTCTGAATACAGTCTGGGGACTGGATTGTTTACTTTAAAATTTCTGTATAACTGAACACATTCAGGTGTGTAGGTAATTTATGATATAACATTAAAGGCACTGAATATTGCTTATATTTGGGTTGTAGAAATAGAGTCTCCATAGAATTACCTATACCAATAGTGTTCTTTTCTTTTCTTTTTTTCTAATAAACTACTCCTTTACCTTCTTCATCATAATAGATATACTGTTGTATTTTTACCCATATTGGGTCAAAGTTTGTTTTCTGATCACTATTACAATATGTTCCACACATAATAGTCCTGTTACAGGAGCCTCTGATTTCCTGCACCTTGTCTGACTGACCACTAGAATCAAACAGATTTCCTTATAAAGTGATACATTCCCAGCTGGATACTTCATGAAGAACTCTGGCTAGTATAACTAGCCATAGTCCAGATCAAATAAGGAATATTTGTTTCAAGTGCTCTCCTTTTATGTGACAACCTGAATTCCAATTCAAGTCAATGGCAGAACTCCCATTGACTTTCGGGAAAAAAGATTAAGCTTATTAATGTGTATTAAATGTTTTGCTCTGGTAGTCAACGCAGAACTGCAGGGTGGGCCCAGTAACACTTCAGACTAAAAATTCATCCATATCGACAGTGACAAAAAAGAAAAATACAATCTACAAAAGGTGCTGCAAAATCCTTTTTTCAGTTGGAAGTACATCTGCAATTAAATCCATGTTATATTAAATTATTGTTACATGTAAGGGAGGTTAACCCTCCTGCTTATGAGCAAAGGGGAAGTTCATAACATATGCAAACTTCCACCTTTATCTCCACTGCACAATTATTCACTATTTCTCTGAACACACAGGAAGCACAACACTAAGAAAAAGTTGAATCAATGATTTAACCCCAATATTGAACCTACATTACATTGCTAAGATGACGAGGAGTATTTTCAGAATGCCATTATGTGTTGCTTTAATTTTTTTCTTACTATTTTTGTGTTGTCAAGACGTGACATGTGTATGCACTCTAGAATGGTGTTCCCAACTATATAACCTTATACAGATCCATACAGGGAAAAACCAAAAAGTAGACTTAAGATAGTAATTATGACTTTACATATCAGAGTAATTTCTCTGAAAATTCCAGGGCCAAAAACCTTGTGAAATTACAAGGTTTGGAAACACCATTATTTCAGCAGTATTTGTACCATTCTTGTGCCTAGCAGGATTTACACCTGGAGTAATGGGAGACACCATAGTTTACTTTCATTGCTAATTCAGACAATATGAGATGAACACGAAAAAATGAACTGTCTCTGGAGAATACAGAAGAAAAGACAAATCTGCTTCTCCCCAGACTTGTCGATTCTAGTTTTTCATCTCTGCACTGTATCTCATGTATGATTTATTTATTTATTAGGTTTTTTTGCATATGACTTCTAAATGATAAATTTAGCTGGGTAAACTGCTCACCCCATTGGCTTTAATAGTAAATGATTCTAAATCAAGACCTAATTTCTTTTAGGGTGCTTGCATCTTATATTTCATAAAAAGATACAGTAACACAGTTGGCAAATAGTGTTGTAAATGTAAAGGGAAGTTTACAATTTTGAAAGAGAGAAAGCATTTAGGCAAAAGAAATGTCTTATCTGTCATTTGTCCTCTTCTTTTCTCTTTTCATTTAAAGGTTGTTTTTTTTATCCTTCTGTGAAATTTAACACACAGTCAAAATTACTTAAAACATTTTCTTTTAAAATGCACTTTGAAATTCTATCACCTCTTAGAAGTTGTATTTTCTTTCTGTTCAGTTTGTGTGTTCCAGTCCTTACCTGAAGTTCCCTTATTCACACCTTTCAAATCGCCCACACAATCTTCAGGGAATGCAACGAGCTTAAAAAGCTGTGTCAAACAGCCTGGTTATGAGCAAGACCAATGTTATGTTGCCCAGATAGTGATACCTGTGTCTTGTCATAAAACCAGAAGTTATGCAGTTATAAATTCCTGCATGGTAGCCAAAAGAACATGAAAAGAAAAAAAAAAAGGCCTGATTTAAAAAACAGGTAAATAGCTATAGAGATAATATTTATAAGAAAGAAATTGGCCAAAATTATATGAGACAAATGTCTTTTGTCTTTGTTGTGCTCTTTAAAGAGCGGCCAATTCTATTTCCTTAAATTCTTTGTAAAATTTTAAGAAATAAGTTGACAGCAGCATATTTTGACACCTTTTATAAGACTGGAAGGCTCTTCAGAGAAATAACTGCATGAACAGAACAACCTTTAGCTGCACAAATACTTCTTTGACTTCAGAGGGCTATAGTAGGTCAGGCATCATGGGTTTGGAATATTATTTTCATCAGACCTGTTCACCTAAATAAGGCTACTTTTTTATACTGAGTAAATGTTGCAAATCAGAGGGAACATCTTAGCACACACTTAATAATAGATTACACATACATGTCTAGATCTTAAATTTCTTTAAAACCCCAGGATTATTAATAATGACTTCATAGTCTTTTCCCTCTGAGCTTGCTTTGCTGTATTTAGAAGTTCAAGAAGCATCAATAAGTTCATATTTCCTTGACATTTTTGAAGGGTTTGTGTCATGAATCAAACTGCATTTTAACAAAATGTCCTTGTTTGGCTGTTTTGACGTTCTTTTGTTTGCCTTTTTAAATGAAACAAAAATAAAAGTTGAGGTAGGTCTCTTATGCAAAACTCACAGTTTTACATTTCCCTCTGGCCTATACAGCATGTTGCAAATAGGTAGTGTTTAGCATATAAGTGACATAAGAAAAACTTTTATGATTTCTCTTTTGTCCCTTGAAGTCTAATGGGGGATTTTTTTGAAATACGTATAAACAACAGTCAAGTTTGCATTAGGCCCATCTGCTTCTAGACGCAAAAGCATCTCTCAGACAGGATTTTTTTCAGATCAAGGGGTCTGTTGCTATGTTTTGTAGTTCTTAACAGAGAACTTCTAAGGAAAGGATGAGGATTCTCTGCTCTCTTGTAAATTACTTCAAGGGGGTGGATTGCCTATTTTATTTGCTTCTTGCTTAAACCACTGCTGAGGGAAAGCCACTTTCAGATGGCCTACACAAAGGAAGGAACTTTCGGGGGATTTCCAAGTGACAAGCACCATTACTAATAAATTGTCTCAGAACGTAAAAATGTGACCCTCTCAGGTGGTTCAGTCACAGTGTTTGCAAACTGTGACCAAGTATCAGATTCCTGACTTTTCGCTAAGCACTCGCCATGGAACAATGCGAGGCTGCAACTTCTTTCTCCAGCTCTGATTGTGTAGACTGTAATTAAGGATTTGGATGAGGATGAATGGCAATGAATGCCACTGTGCAATTGGCTGTAACCAATGTGACCTGAACTGATTCTGTATCGAGGGCGGGGGTTCGGGGGGGGGAGAGTTAAAAAAAAAGAGGGAAAAAGATGACCTCTTGTACCCTCTTCCGTGATCCGTGTATGTAGTTAGCACGGACTCCCCTGCCAGGCTTTTCATCGCTGTGCTTTTAAAACCATTAGCTTGCTTTGTAGTCTTAGCAAGACATACATTTTTGAGCTATCATAAATGAAATCTTAGAAGATACCTTTCAACATATGCCAGGCACAGTTAAAAAAGAAAAAGGCCATTATGCTTCTTTAAAAAAGGGGGAAAATACCTCAGGGTGAAATGGTGCAGACGTTTTGTAGAATATGGAAAGTTTGAAAGAGGCTAACATAAAATAAAAAGATAGAAGAAAACATGGCTGCATTACACAGAAAGGACATAACCTGGGTGGACTACAGTTTTAATAAGATTCTTTGCCCCTATAAATCAGTTTTCATCTTCTGTGGTAGGTGAGGTGATGCCACTTTGTCTCCCACTAACTTGCTCCTGAAATACTTTAATAAAAATCAAGAATACATTACCAAATGGTTGACTGGTATAATCCAGCTGTTATCTGCTGTCATAGAAGAAAACATACGACTAGAAAGAATCTATATCTCAATTTATTTAGGAAAAATTGGGTTTACGATTTTTCCAGTGAAAGTTTTATGTGGCATTGGGATAGCACTATGTGGAACAGATTCAGCTCCCATCTCCCACATTGCGCCAGTATACAGAGAGATGTGCCAAGACTCTTTACCTGCACCTGGATCTCTGAGTCTAAACTTAGACCAGACATAGAACTTTTATGATTCACACTGACTACAGAAAGGGGTTTTTTATTGTACTAGGCATGGCTTTTTAGGACCTTGGAGCTGGCACATTGAGAACTGCGTGGGTCAGACCTCTTTTAAGCTCATATACTGGATGCTAAGGTTTTCTGATTTCACTGAAAGACAAACAAGCAGATTTTAATGTTTTAGATCCTGCTTGTAGTCAGGAGTTGTAGAATTCAAGTTCATTTTGCAACAGAAGTATACACTAGTGGAAAATGTCCGGGTCATGCTGAAATAGAGTGGGGAGGGCAGCAAGCTCTCTTTTTCTCTTTTTATAGCAAACAATTGGGAAACGTGGAGGAGGCAGGACCCCTCATAGTACAGATGCTTCTACCTTAGAGAAATAAATGATAAAAATCCTGTACAAAAAATAAATATCTGCTTTAACTGATAGACAACTAGTGAATTAAGAGGGATGCACAAGCAAAACCTTGAACAGGTTCCTGTATGCAATACTTTGATTTAACTTTTCTGGCTTTATTTCCTCTCTGAATTTTTGTTTTCTTTTCTTCTTGCTTATTCACTCAGTGGGGTGGGGAGTGGAGGGGAGGAAGGGGGAGAAAAAAACCCAACAAACTGTCTTCCTCTTACTCTCTTCTGCATGTTTGGAATAGATACTTCCTTGAAGTTCTACTCTCCTTATGCTCTGTAATGGTATTTTATTTACCTGTGTCAATTCCCTGGACTTAAGTACACCTTTAAAAAAACACCTTGGGCTTAGGACTCCTGACCCCTGATCTCATCCAGACTGTCCTCTATGCATGATAAATCTACAAAGGGAAAAAGATTCCCACTGACAGGTGATGAAAACTTCCACCTCCTCCTACCCAGGAAAAGGATCTTTCAGGAATGTGCCTTTGACCATACCGTAATGGTAAATTCAGCCTTACATAAATGTGGCTCACATCAGTCACAGTATGTGTGTGTGAAACCTGTGGTCCTACCCACGCCTTTACCATCAGGTACTTGTGAACACATTTTCATGGATCCTTCCAACCACTCCTCTATCTTGAGTCAACAGGTTCCGTTGTAGATTGTGTTTGCAGATGTTAATGTTGTCTGTAAAAATTAAACTGTCAATCTACTATAAAACTAACAGTGGGATTAAATTTATTCCTTACAATATTCCTATTCCTTATTTGCATCTAATCCCTTTTCAGAAGTATTGCATATTTTCCATAAGATCCGAGTCACAGGGATGTATCTTCTAATTGAGGAGATTCAGGTTTTTTACTCCAGAAAGATAAAGTGGATGATTAGAGTCTATATTTTTACAAGGTACATTCACAACCATTAGCATGACAGACTTTTGTGCACTTTGAAGTTGCAGGATCTTAGAGATAAGGTTTGTTCCCTACTGTATTTTTGTAAAGTACAGAGCATAAAGGTCAGTGATCTTTGGTTTATAGCTGCACAGTACAAAGTATGAAGCAAAAAAAAAAAAAATTCTTCTGGGGAAAAAAGTTTTAATGTGTTTTAGCAAAAAGAACAAAAAAGAGGAAAAAGGCAAAGGCGAAAGGCAAAGGGAAAAGGAAAGGGAAAGGGAAAGGGAAAGGGAAAGGGAAAGGGAAAGGGAAAGGGACAGGAAAAGGAAAAGAGATAGANAATTCTTCTGGGGAAAAAAGTTTTAATGTGTTTTAGCAAAAAGAACAAAAAAGAGAAAAAAGGCAAAGGCGAAAGGGAAAGGGAAGGCGAAAGGGAAAGGGAAAGGGAAAGGGAAAGGGAAAGGGAAAGGGAAAGGGAGCAGGTCACTAAAAATCATGTATCTGCAAAGGACAATAGAAATATTTTTGTACTCCACTTCTGAAACAGGTACAGTGCATTATTTCTACATGGGCACAAAGTTAACCTTGGGGCAAGTTCATCTAATGAAAGTTACTAGATGCGTGTTGATATCTTTCATCGTTATGCCAGGCTTAGGAATTTCCCTTCAGTTCATTTTTCATTTATCTCTTTGACTTCAGCAATGTTTGACACTACACCCCACAGTCTTCTAGACAAACTGGCAAGATACAGCTTGGACAGGTGGTCTATGAGATCGGTAGCAAACTGGCTAACAGACCACACTAAGAGAGTGGGAATAACGGTTTTTTCACTCAGGCTGGCAGTCTGTCACAAGTGAGGTCCCCCAGGGGTCAATACTGGGCCCCATGTTGATCTACATTTTCATAAAATATCTAGATGATGGGATTGAAAGCATCGTCACCAAATTTGCTGACGACACTAAAATGGGTGATGAGATGGACGCATCAGAAGGCAGAGCCATCCAAAGGAGACACCTAGGCAGGCTGGAAAAGTAGATTAGCAAGAACATACGAAGTTTAACAAAGGCAAGTGCAATGTCCTGCACCTGGGACAACATAACCAAAGAGCCCAGTACAGGGCTGGGGAGCAGACTTGCTGAGAGGGACCTGGGGGGCCTGGTCAACATCAAGCTGAACATGAGTCAACAGCGCGCTACTGCAGCAAGGATGCTTTACAGTAAGTAACAAAAGAATGGCCTGAGTGGTGGTTTGTTTTCTTCTTTTTCTTTTAGACAGGGATAAGTAAAATCTCAGTTGGGTTGAGAATGGATTTCAGATAATCTCAACGCAAATTCAGTTTTACTTATGTGACCATTCTTTTCTCCAACACATCTACCCCAATGAAAGCATGAGCTCTACTTTTCTCCAAGCCCTTAGAAAACAGCAAAGCTGCTGTGTTGTTATTACAAGTGACTCTGGCTCAATTTATCCAACTGTCCCTATATAATTATGAAGTTACACACTGGGAATCAGATCTCCCCTGGCATTCATTCTCTTCGACCACAATAAAAGAGGACAGAGCAGGCAAGGACAATGGAAGCAGGACATTTTATCTGCACATCACAACAGAAATGCTATTTAGCAAATCTAAAATGATAACTGAGTGAGGTTTATACTGTAACATCTGGAAGCGAGCAATTCAGGTAGATTTAGAAAACTCATGTTCATGGGGTTTCCTAGAACAACCTTTGAGAAGACCTTTAAGTCCTGATTGTACTGCATTTGCTAAAAGCTCTGCTCCTCTTTGTCCAAATAGCAGCTCTCCTCTCCCCAGTATCATTTCTGCAGTCTTGACCTCCTGTGCAGTCTGTGCAGTTATGACTGCATTATCTGATCAATTCCTCTCTACTTTTGCTGCCTCTACTGCTCACTCATCCTCTGTTTTTCCACCAGAGGGACAGAATTACATTACCTTTTGCTGTTATTATGCTGTCAGTGTCGTCTTGAGCATACCTGCCAACTACATATAATCTGTACCTCGGCAATCCTTCCTAACTGGTGATTTGCACAGCCACTTGCAAGTCAGAGCATGCAATGAAGGTGACATGGGAGCATGCAAACAAAAGAGCACTCCTGAACTCTAACCAGGTCATTACAGAAAAGGAGGCAACTGTTTTTGGGGTTTAAATTCTGCTCCAGCCAGAGGCCAGTCTCAAACGGTGTAGCCAAGTGTTGACACCAGGGCCAATACCATTAAATTTTTAACTGTTCCTTAAGGAGTTGGATGATGAGACCAAGAGTACCCTCAGTAAGTTTGCAGATGATACAGAACTTGGAGGAGTTGCTCATGCACCAGATCTGTGCTGCCATGCAGGTGGACCTTGACAGGCTGGAGAAATGGATTGACTGAAACTTCATTAAATTCAACAAAGGAAAATACAAGTCCTTGCCATGAGGAAAGTAACTCTGAAGGAGGTAATACTCATTTACTGGAGGAAGTTCGGTGAAGAACTACAAAGATGATTAAGGGAGTGGGGTATCTGTCATACAATGAGACTGAGGGAGCTGGGGTGGCTCAACCTGGGGAAGACGAGGCTCAGGGGGATTTTATCAGTGTGTATGAATACCTGATGGGGGTAGTGAAGATGATAGAACCAGGTTCTTCTCAGTGGTGCCTTGTGACAGGAAAAAAGGCCATAGGCATTAAGTGAAACACAGGAAATTACATCTGAATGTAAGGAAACACTTTTCTACTGTAAGGTTAGATGAATAGGTTGCCCCAGCAAGGCTGTAAATTTTCCATGCTTGAAGACATTCAAGCTCTGACTGGACATGGTCCTGGACAACATGCTTTCATTGACCATGATAGAGCAGGGGCTTGGATTAGATGGTCCCCAGAGGGGCCTTCGCAACTCGGTGGTTCTGTAATAACTGAGAACCTCCCAGTTAACAAGGTTTGTTGAGAGATTAACTGCAAAACTACTGCAAAATTTACTTGCATAGTAACATTTACTACATATGAGGTGGTGATAGGCAATCCGCCTTCTTAATGAATCATGCCTTCATGGTAAGCAGGCAAATAAGAGCACCTGGTTTACACACCACATGTGTCAGAGCTGAGCTTGCTGAACTTGCTCAGTGAAGTGCATATAAAATTATGCTTATAAAAACAACTTAAAACAGCCTGAAGAAAAAAAAGAAAATCCATTTTATTTAACTACCCACCTGTGAAATATGAAAGAATATCCTTAAATACTCTAGAGTGGCTTACTGATTGTTTGGAAAATAGAAGTGTTACAGATACAGGGCAGCATTGTGCTTAACACTGTGCTTAAATGTATGTATATGTTCAAACCTTGTTTTAATTCATTTTCACGTAGCTCAGTGGTACTTAGATACACGTGTAAGTGTGCAATTAAATGCTTTGCTGAAAACGTGCACCTGACATTTCTAAACCACCATATAGTCCAAGATACTGAATAATGCTATGATTTGCAAATCTGTTTGCAAACCTACCTAACAACAGTTCTCTTCTGTCCTTGATTCCAGTAATTTAAAGTGCTGATTGCAAGAGAAATCAGTGCTTTATTAGACTATTTTTATTTTTATTTTTTTTTACTTTAAGATTCACAGTCAGTTTTAATTAAGACTCTTAACAAAATTGTAAAATCCCATTTTGCTTTCTGCATGGGCATTATTTCAGAAAATAAAAAGCTAAGATGCCCCATTTTCCAGGATATAGAAGTGGTGTTACCTGCTAGGAATGTAAGATAGCATGAAGCAGTAAGAAAAAAAATACTGAAAGTATCATGTGAAAAAAATTCTGTTGTGGTTTTTTTTTTTTTTTTTTTTTTAGCCTAGCTGTAATGAACATAGTGTGTCTAAGGAAAAGGGGGCTTTGTTCCCTTTGAATGTTTCAGTGGAAACTGAAATCAAAACATATTTTTCCAACAACTTAAAAACAAAAACAAAAATCAAGCCCAAAACTCAGAACTGCTAATTGGAACTTCATTTCTTAAAATTAAAAAATACAAAAAGCTGAGTTTTAGCTGATTTTTTTTTGTTTGCTCTGTTCTGTTACTGGTTTAATCCACACAGTTTTTCTGTGGAAGTTCCAGTCAGTGACTATTTTATGTGCATTTTGAACCCTGTCTTTAGATAACTAAACTCCTTTTGAAAAATGGTGCTAAAAGCATGTATAGTTTAACAGAGACCAGATTTTAGTACAGTTCTGATTCCAGCTGAATTTTCTTATATAGATGCACGTTGATTTTGGAGGGCGAAATGTGAGCAGTTCACACCTTCACCACTGCTGTTTGTCTAGCCATATTTTCTTCAGTGCCCTTGAGTAAAGCAATAGGACGGATCTGGGCTCTGTATTAATATCATGATTCTCCTTTATGTAAAAAGCTTGGATTGTGTAGCATACAACCTCTAGTAACATCTCAGCAACATCACATGTAAACCCCAGTTCTGTTCTCTCTCCAGAAGGAGAGCTAATTGCATACTAGATAATTAGACTATAAGTATCCATTCACTCGATGATATTTAAACACCATGGATTTGATGCTAAACTCTTGGTGTCTGAGACAGTCTTTTTTGTTGTTTTTGTTCTCTGGTCGTCTTGCATAATAAGGCACAGCCGGTGCCTGAGGTTCTGGGAGACTTAGAAGCAGTACAATAAGGATTGAAGTGGAGAAGATAGGCATGTGTTTATCTTAACATCATCAACATCAAGATTTTTATCTCATCTGCAATGGAAGGCTATTACCGTACAGTCTCTCTGACCTTTTGTGTGATTGAAAATGTGCTCTCCAGACACTTTCATGGATTTTCCCAATGACATTAGTGGGAACATGAAGCCCTCAAAGACAAGCTCTTTAACGTTCTCAAAACATTTAAATCCAGAGGAGCTTAACATAGTGGTTAGATGTTTTCAGATGTCTTTTAGGACTGGATTTCTCATTTAAAAATAATCACACCTGTTGTCTGAAAAACTTTCTAAAGTGGCCCGTCTTTAAAGTATGTTTGTGTGTTTTGCAAGCATGCAAAGCTGTTTGGAGTAATTCTTGGCCTAGGCTCCATTGAAAAGAAACCTTCTGCGGGAACACAAAAACTCTTTGTATTCCGCTTAAATATAATTGTGTTTCCACAATTATGTTGGTGAACAGAGGAAAACTATTGAGCTATGTATTGTCATTAAAATTATTCATTTAAATGGGGTGTTTCCACTGTGCACAGGTGGTAAACTTATCTCACATGTTTTTTGTATAAAAGCCTGAAATAAGCGAACACTGGCAAACAGAATCTAATGGTGTCATTAAAATGATTGTAAACATGCCTGTTGTGGCAGATGTGTGCTTGCTTTCTGTTGATATGCATTCGGATTGTTGGTCAAGATCAAAAAACTGCAGACTTTTAGCATGTCAAAAAACATCTGCATTCTAACAGGTTCTGTTTGGAAAGAGATCTGTTTCTTTAAGGGCCAGGATAGCTATAAAATAACCAGACTGCCTGATCAGATCCAATGTCTACTCTTATTTTCTTTGATTAGAGTTGTATTCCCTGTATTCTCTGCCATCTATGGTTTCAGCTGAGCAAGAGATTATGTGTTGCATCATTCTGGTTTGAGGAAACGTTTCAACAGAGTAATAAATGTAGAGAAATATACAAAACTCAGGGCCAGGAAACCATCAGCATTTTCTTCTTTCTAAAATCGTTGCCCTCTGTTTAACTGTAATTGCCAGCTTTCCAGTGATTATTTACTCTACTACACAAGGTAACAGAGGCATGGCTGTTGTTATCCACCAGAGGACAGGATGAATTTAAACACATTTCCTCAGAGCCAAATGCTCCAGCCTAAAAGAAAAGTTGACGGGCAGCTGAGAATACAGCAGAACCATGTGCTTCCCTTCTGCTTGGAGCAGGAGCTGTGCTCCGCGGCTACTTGTAGAGAAAAGTGTAGCTCTGCGGTTGCTCAGTGGGCCTTCAAGCAAGGAGACCTCTGGAGTCTGGAGTAAGGCTCGTGGGGAAAGAAGCCAGAGGATTTACAACCATCTGTCTGTACCCTCCCCTTGGGAAAAAGCCTGTGCAGTAGTTATATGTCCCAGAGGAGGGATTCCTTCTCAGTATTTTTTCAGGCAACGCCCTGTATAAGAAAGGATTGGGTTTGCCATCCAGGCTTTAGGCTTCTGCTTACTCTGAATAATGCTCAAAATCCCTAAATGTTCATAGAATCACTTGTACTGAATCTTAGTATTTGGACTTTATAATTGCAAATTAATTTAGCTGACTTTACTTAGCCAAGAAACAACACTGTAGCCCAATCTACTTCTTGTGTGTTGATTGTTTTCATTTCTGTTCAAGTGCAAAAGAAAGTCAGATCTTCACTTTGTATAAGTGTGTAGCTTTACAGACAATGATGATGTTATGCCAACACATCAGCAGAGACAGCCAGTTTACAGACAGCTACGGTCGTATGTCTTGGAAGCTAAGCACTTCTGTGTTGGGAATGTACTGGATTTTAGATTTGGGGCCTGAATCTCTTGTCATCAGCATCAGTGGAAGTCCAGCACAGACTTGGAATTACGTAGGTGTAATACTGATGCATAAGACAGAAAAATCCATTCCATACAGCACAATGCATCTGTAGAATTGGTAGAAGACTTACAATGTCCCTTTCATTTTTGTAACATGCAAAGCTCTTTACCTAAAAGTACATCAAAGTCTTTGACTTCCTGACTTCTTTCTATGTTATTGAACTGCCTGGATACAGGTTGCCTGTGGTGTTATTAGATTACCGTATTTGGACTTGAGACTTGATACATTAAGCAACTTTTATCAGTATAATGTCTCTATCCAACCCCCTTAGCTAATAAAAGCATCCCCCACTTTCTCTGAACCAGACGAAGCACAGAGGGTTACACAAGGAAAGCTTTCTTAGCTCAGTGCAAACTTCAGTTCCTGAACCAAATCCTTCATTTGAACATACCAACAGTGTAGATGCAGAATCATGTCAATGCAATTATTTTGTACATAAGTTGATGTGAATGAGAGGGTGGCTTTTTATAGCGATTCCCTCTTCCTCACTTTCAAAAAACAAGACCTGAGTTAAAAATAGCCATGTACAGATTTAGAATGAAAACATTTACAGTTACTTGTGGCTTTTGTGTTTCTCTGTTTACAACCAAAATCGAAAAAAAAAAAAAAAAAAAAAA
>VXBO01002892.1:165256-272340 GCA_013400135.1 Rhinoptilus africanus
AAAAGCACTCTTCTCCTTACAGATCTTACACTGATATCTTCTAATTATTAATAAGCACACTACCCCTAAAGGAAAAGCATAAGCTATGTCATCACACCAGTTCATCTTATATATTTCCTGGGTAGGTATATCCAGTGTTTCCTTGTCTCTTTATATTCTTAAGACACTTCTCACCTTGAATTCACCTTTAGTCTCTGACCTAGCATTTCCCGTCATCATCTGTATTTTGCACCCTAGTAGGTGACATTGAAATCTTTAAGAAAAATGTGTAGAACAATTGTGCTTTCAGTGTTAATCTGCTTTTAATGGAGTATTTGCTTTTAGCAGTCTGAAACAGTCTCCTCGGCTTGATCTTCTTTTAATCTAGTGCATCTGGAGAAATGGTGAAAACTTCATTCATTTGCTTTGTGAATGGATAAAACATTCCTTGCTCATCTTCTGTGTGTGTGCATTGGAGAAAACTTTATTCATTTCAGCTCAACATTTTGGAAATTCCAAATGCATTTAACACTTTGGGTAGTACTATCATCTGCCCCCTTTGTAAAGCCCCTTTTTCTCGCTCTAAAAGTACCATTTCTGTCCACTTCCATGGGGCAGGTTTGTTTCTTGGGCATTCTCTGAAGTGGACCTTGTTTTTAACCAAAGCTCCATGACTCACTTCTATTTGTGGAAGATTATTTTGATCAGTGTTAGCCTTCTATTGCATTCCAATGAACTGTGGTTTAGTTGCCATTAGCTTTCTGGATCTTACCTGCATTCTTCTTGGCTCAGCTCAACAGAGTGCAATCAGCTGTCACAGGACAGACTATTGCACATAGATAAACTGTTTTGTAAGAGCTTCTGGGATTTACAGCTTCTCCAGTTGTTTCTGTATGCTGAAATTCCAAAACATTCAGAGGAGTTCACAAATAGCTAAGAATATTATGCTAAAATAACATGGGCAAAAGTGACTGTTTTATTTAGCATGTGACTGGATACTTACAGGCTACATCAGAATGCCAAATGACTTCTGAGCTGGTGACACCCTTGATTATCAGGACTTGCCAATACATGACTAATGATCCAGTACAAACTGTGCTTGTCTAATTTTTCAGCTGTATAGTGTTTTTCCACATTAGTTTTTTTCTAGATATATTTTTTTTTTTTATTTGAAGTTGTCTGGGCAAGCAGCTGTGCATAGCGGGATGCTGACTCCTCGGTTCTGCAGGAGTGATTTATAAAGGTATCGCACAAAAGCATGTATCTCAGGACCCTTATTCAATTTTTACACAGCTTCTTCTCAGACAGATTCATATTATAGTCATTGCATACCATTAAAATATTTGGCTGAAAGCATACCCATAAATTGAATTTTATGTTACTGCTTCATGCAAAACATATCCTTAGTTACCCCAAAGGCATTTAAATACTCAGAAATATGAATAGTCCTATTGGTTGCTATTTTATCTCACTGACTCCACTTTGCTCCTGTTTTTAAACAATGCATATCAGTGGGCATCTCTTAAAAATTAGATGCCTGTTTAAATACCTTCCTGATGTATAGCCTAATTCTGTCCTTGTTACATGAACAGTGTAGTTCGTTTAATTTTTAATCCATTTTAATTCTTTTACTTTGACTGCCAACATATACGTTGAAGATTAATTACTAATTATCATTTCTCTACTCCACTTAATAATCAAAATCATTAGTGTCATCACTTTGGGATCATTTTCAAAGACATATTACACTAACTAGGATGCTTAACTATCAGCACAGTGGAAGTTACTTCTGAGTGTTGTCATAGTTTTGAGAGCTGTGGTTTCACACAACTCCAAAAAAATCTATGTTTCAAAAATGACAAGGTGGAGAAATTAATTAGAAACAAAGAAAATGGAAAGAATGAGACATGAAATTAACATTTATAAATTAAATACTCCCTTTAACTATTTCTGTGTGGAAAGCGTTGCATCTAAATTCCTTGCTTACAGTACCCAGATCCCGATAAAATGAAGAGGTAAGCCAACTACTTTGTGCAGCCAACAAGATTTCCTTGACATGAAAGGTCTTGAAAGAAAACAAGTATGGGCTTATATAGCTATGGTTTATGGAGGTGTTTCGACCTTGGAGACACTTTAAATATCCTGCTGATACGTTCCCAGGACATCCCGATGAAGGTTAATATCTATGAAACAATACCAAATGCTTCTGCTCAAGGGACAGACGCACTCCAGGCCTTGAAGAGGGCTGATCTCCTCACTCTGTCTCACTGTCCTATTGCCCAATACACTGTTTATGGCAGAGCCCATTCTCAGCTGCCAAACTGCTTCCTTTAACTGAGACACACTTGGGAGCCCATATGTGTAGTCTATTCCCAGGACCAGGCATCTACATTTAGGCACTGTCACACTCACGGGTACAGAAAAATTAGAATTATTTTTTTTTTTCTGTAAGTCAGGACTTCACCTTAGCTTTTTAATCAGCATTTATTTTATTAATTTTTGGATATATTGTGGGACAGCAGGGCAGCAATTTGGGTTTGCTCTTTCCTTTTCTGTTTTTAAGTAAGAAATATCTTTAAAAAAAATAAGAAGCTACTTCCTTGAATCTGTTTTGTTCGTTTTATTCAAAAGAATAAGATTTCTTTCTCAGTAACAGGTAAAAAGAAATAAAGAAAAAGATGAATAAAAGGGAAGTCTGTACAGATTTTCCCCTATCCTTGCAAATGAAGAGATATATAAGTACTAGTTTGTTCCATTGCTAAAACTCTCTCCCCAGGAATTTGGAAAAAAAATGAGGTTCCTTGCAAATTATATCTTTCATAAAATTGTAGGACTTCATTAAAATTTCTGGCTTGTTCTTGAATTTTTCCAATGCATTCCTGGCTTTAATTTTCTTTGGAAGCATTTTTAACCATTTGAAACAGTCCTTTTCAAGCAGGCAAAATATTGGTAAGAATGATAAAAAGTATATGGACGTTTCACTGAAATGAAAGGCATTTTCCATCTTCTCAAACCTGTCTGTCAACACAGAAGAAATATGCAAAAAATGTGAGACAAACAAGCCATATGTTTTGCTTTTCATGCATCTGGCAAAAATGTGATTTCTTTTGCCATGTTTCTCCTGTGATGAGAATTTATTTCACAAAACTGACATCACATATTTTCTCTCATTTTTTTCTTAGTCCTCCTATTTGCTTAAGTCTGTTATTCCACACTGTCCTTTTTGTAGTGTCCTGGTGCATTTTCTTTTATATTCAGGTCATCATCAAATCTTACTGGTCCGTGACATTGCTAAAATTGCAAGTCTTTGATCCAGCAGGAAATGTAACTAGATCCAAGGACTGAAATTGTAAGAAAAACAGTATAATAGCTTAATAGGGTGGTTTATTAGGGACTTGAATAACCTAGGAATACTTGTTCATCATGTTGAGTCTTTTAGGATATCTCGCTGAAAGATACGCACTGGTTCCATCAAAATTATGTGCATGCTGCAAAATTATTGGCTTAATTCTTTGGTTTATGATGTGAGAGTTTAAACTGGATAATGATAGAGGTCCTTTCTCTCTTGAAATCTAGTGAAACATAATTTCTCAAGCAATCCTGCTGAAGAAATGGATCATGCTCGATCATCTTTGGCTTGCTTCTTCCTGGAGTCTTTTTCCTATCTGAAATTTAAGAATCACTTTTTGATTTACTATTCATTCACTCATTTGTTTATTCTTTCATACCTGTGGTATCACATTCATGTCTTTGTTTTCCTTGTTCAGCGCTCAAACTCTACTCGGAAATAGGACTTATTTCACTCTGCGTTTTCCATCTTCCTTTCATAACATTTTTTTCTGTCTTTTCCAAAATACTTTTAAGTTTTTGCCCATCTTCCTCTGTATGCTGCATTTCCTTCCATTTTAATAGTCATTCCTTTGCTCTGTATTTCAGTGTAAAAAGATGTTCCTTGCTGAATCATCTGTGGCACAAAATTTACTGAAGAAGAAAAACTGACTAAAATTATTTCCATATTCTTTGGAAATCAGTTTTCATATGACCAATTAAGAGAATCTCCATAAAATTTATATAATGTACTTAACTTGCAGACTGAATTCGTTAGACAAAAATGCTTTATTTCTTGAGGTCTGAACAGTATCAAAGGGTTATTTACTGTGTTAAAATTAGTTTGTAAATAATTTCAAACAAAGATTTTTTTCTTAGTCTTTATTACCTGAACAGATATTAAGAAACATCACTAACTGTACATATATGGTCATGGTATTTAAAATGCAAATTATTAGCCTCAGTTATAGTAATTGTATAGAGTAACTCTATGTGGCAAAGTGAATTATAGTGGTTTCTTGGATTCAATAGCTGGATAACTTCAGAACTCAGCCATGATAATGCTAGTTTGCTCTTACAAACTCCTATTATCCTGCTCTGTATCATCTGTTCATGCCATATGCTTGGAAAACATTCATAGTTCAGAAGCTTTAGGTTGACTACCTCTGAATTGAACATGTTTGTAAATGTTTGTAAGCCCAAAACTTAAATTTAAATGCTAACATTTTTACACTATGAAGCTTTCTTCCTTCAGAGCAAAAGCTTCTGGGCACATTTTCAAAAAATTAACTAAAACAACATTTTCAAAATGGCTGTATCCCAAATAAACCATAAAATCTCTAGATAGTGGAACAAAATGAAAAGAAAAAAGTACATAATGAAAGAAACTGGTTTTGTTGAGTAAGGTTGCACCACATGTGGAAGGTGAAAGAGCTCAGGCGGTGATTCCTTTCTGTTTCCAGGTCCTCTGTGTATCATCTGCTCATTTGTTCTACACACCAACAGCACACAGTTTTGGCATGCAAAATTGCTGGACTGTTTGGTGTAATCCCGAGGACTCAACTGAAAATCAAAGCCCTTTTATTTCACAGAATATCAACAATCAGAAACTGATGCAATGAGTTCAATTCCCGGTTATAAAAGAATTGCACAGACACATTGATTTCAAAGGAGCTATGCCAGCTTATGCCAGAAGAAAATGTAACTCGTCAACAATAATGGAAATATAGTCATAAACTCTGGAACATTATTCTGTAAATTTACTGATTTCTGATAGAAGTCTAATATAAGTCATTTAAATGAAAGTCATCAAAACATTGTGCTGATTTATCTCAAACCTATATCCTTTACATCACAAAGTTTTCTTTGATAACATAAGGAGTTCGGGTAGCTAAAAACCTAAAAAGTGCATAAGATACTTAAATTAGGAACACTGGAACACTAAATTGATGATCACTATAAATAGACCATCCTGATAATTCATACTTTTCTTACCAACTCTTCCATAGGTAGAGTTCACTCAATCCTAAAAGTGAGCAGAAAATGAATCTACCTTTTTGCATTAGGCACAGTGGGGCTGTAGATGTCTAGCTAAACCTAGGTACCTAGTTTGTAGACAGCTATATTTTAATGAGATTAAACCAAAGCTTACAGTAAAAGAATAATCTACTCACAAGGATCTCAGATGCTGAACACTAAGTCGTGGACAAACAACCCTTCAAATTTACTTTTCAAGAGGAAAATTATTTTAATTAATAATCTAATTCTCCCAAGTATTCTCTATTTCTCAATACTGTAATTATACTTCTCATGGAACTGTTGTGCTAATTGTTCCTCTTATGCTCTTGATTTGGGTTTGTCTTACACATTTATTGTTATTATAACTAAAGGCCTATACAATCAATCAATTCATATTGCAAGAATGCCCACAAGCCATAACCAAAACTTAGACCACATACAATCATGTAAAATACAGTGATAACATCCATTTTATTTGAAATACAAGAGCAGGCCTACTAGTTTGAGATAATGATGGGTGGTATTTAATATTATTTGTTACTTCTTCCCCTTAAATTCAACAGAAAATAACCTGAAGGGTTATGGAGTGTACATCTGAGCCATTTGTTCACATCTGTGAGATGTCCTGCAGACTGTTTTGGGTATATACAACTGCCTAGTATTGTTTTGATTATATTTATTTTGGAAAACCTACCCTCTATCATGACAGTGTTACAGGAGAACCAGAACAATAATTCCATCCTGAGCTCTGTGTTGTGAAACCCAGGTGGTTAAGAGCTTTTATAAACTTAAAGTTGTGTTGCCATTAGTTTGATCATATTAAACACTCACATGTCCTTGTTTTCTTTACTTTTGTCTCAGAAAAAGGTTACACTGCTCATCAGTTTGTGAATGGCCTTCATGAACAGATTTGTTTTTACCATTAGCCTGCCATGCAGAGTCTAAGCATTAAATAACAAAAAGGAGTGGTGCTTTCTGTGGCCGAGTGCATCTGGCACTCATGTATTCATAGCACTTTTAAGCATATCGATCTGATTTTTCTGCAGCTTGCAAAGATATTTACAGTTTCAAATTTTTGCAATATTTTCCAAATGGGTGATATATATGTATTTAGTAATTGATAGGCATGGCATTTGGTGCCCTTTTCTCGGACAAGAAAATATGCAGAGATCTTAAAAATAAATTCAGCCTCAGGAAAGCAGTGTGAATGTGGGGGTGCTTGGAAATATCTCTCCAAATGGGATTTAAGTATTACATTTCTGAGATGGCATGCTGGAACGTTAGACGGGAAAAGCAGTTTCATCACCCTCCTACAAGGGTGGATACTGGCAATTGTAGGCTATTAATATTAAACAGATATACTTTTTGAGAAGTGGAGGTTCTCCTGGAGCATTCTCTAGGATGGTTTGCCTTGCTGACTGGGTGAAACGGGACAAAAGGGAAATTTCACACCTGGGTCCTACTACAAAAATCCTGAGCTACATGGTAAGTGTGAAAAAAAGATATGATGGAAGTAGGTTATTTTCTTTCAGAGTTTTGCTTGTGGGTTTGGGTTTGATTTTTTTTTTTTTTTTGTCTCAAGAAATACTAAGCACCTTTGAGAGGAGAAAGACAGAGTTACAGAGTAGTTTTACATAAAAAGCTGGAGGGATTTTGGAAAACAAAAGTCCAGACAAAAGGTATGGTTTTCATCTTATCATGTCTCGATCCTCTTTCATTTTACTATTCTGGGAGTAGATTTAATGATGTTTAAAATATGTTTTATCATTCTTTTTTATTTTTAACACTTTAACTGTCTCAACGGTTGGCTTCCTTTGTTACCTGTGGCAGTGAATCAAATGGGCAAATGAATCAAATATTTTTCAAACTGCAAACTGTAGAGCAAAAAATGATTTTTTTTTTCACCATTGTCATAACTGAAACAGAAATGTATGCTCTTTTTTTCATAAAAGTTGAATGTTGTCAAAAAAAGTTCATGTAGTCATTTTTCTTGTCAAGAAGCTATACAAATAGCAATTAGTTTAAGGTCAGAAATTTTTTAATTTAATCAAGCTAAAAATTTTTTTTTCATATCATGTCTGTCACGAAATATTGTCTGTTTCCTTATATCTTCATATTGGAATAGGATTTTTTTTTTTTTTTTGAAAATGTGACTTTTGTCAAGCTGTTCTATATTTTTACTAAACTAGCAGATGAGCCAAATCTGCAACAGGAGGGTTAAGTTCAATAGCAATAAGCATTGCTAGGGGATAGAGATTTTCCAGAAATTTTTTCTGTTAGAGTTGATTGGTTGCGAGGATTAGGAATAAAATATTTTAATGTTATTTATCTTAGGTATTAAACTTTTCTGTCATTAAAATGCATGTTTCATAGATCTTTATTGCGCAATGATTTCCCTTTATTTCAAGGAATCTAATTTACATTCATCTAATTGGTGTTCAGTGACTTGCTAGGAATAATTAGAAAACACATTGTAGAAACTCTGTCATCAAATATGACATCAAGTTGGATAGAAATGTCTGGGCTTTGCTATTGATTCTCTAGCTATAAATATTTATTGCAGCTTTCCTTGTTTGAATAAAAAGCCTCCTTATATGCCTACTGCTCTGATCCAAGCTGCCCAGCTCTAGCAGTCAATGGCTTAGTATACCATTTTGTTGTGCTGCCTACTTTCAGGACTGTTGATATATCTTAATTAAAAAAAATATTATTAAATCCCCTGGAAGCACAGGAGTACATATTACCACTACTATTCTTGCAGTTTAAAAGAGAACAAAGCCACCAAAACCCAGAATCCCTTCTTGTAAGGAAGAGATGTTGGGATCCACAGTTTGGATTTTTCCAGTCTCTGAAACCCAAAGGGATTAAAGCTTCTACTGGGTTGGTACTAGTTTTCTAAAGAAGTAAACTAATTCAGAGCTATCCTGGATTTAGTGTTTTTTGTTGTCTCATCTAAAGTAACTTCTCAGCAACAAGGTCTTGGCTATTAAGTTTCTTCTGTTGCACTTCTTTGAGGAATTTCTCTTCCTATGATGTATTTTGTAAATTGGATAATTATAAGAAAGACAGTGTTTTCTACTTAGCCCTTTAGCCAAACTTTGTAGACAAAATAATCCTGCATAGGTGAGACAGCCTTTGGCCTAGATTTGATTCAGTCGGTCTTTGGGCATTTTACATCTTGTATTAGATCCTGCAAACCTTCCTTGTAGGCTGCCTTTCATGCCCAAGATCTGTAAATAATATCACTGCTAAAGAAAGAATATTATTATTTTATATATACAGTACTGGTCTTTCTTTGTTTCGACTCGTGTTACGTTTTCTTAAGGAAAATGACGGGGTCAGATGAAGCTCCCTGGGCAGAAAAATTGTTCTTTCCTTGGAAATTATTTAGTTCATTCAGAGGAGACAAGCTTTCAGAGACTTTCAGAGAAAGCTTTCAGAGACTGAAAGCTGGTCAGCAAAGAGTAGAGAAAAGACCAACACAACTGAGTGGGAGAGCTTGCTGAGAGGAGCAGCAGACACAGACAACCAGACATCAGAAAAGAGGAAAGAAACCTCCCCAGGGCTGCAACGAGCTGTGCCAATTTTGCTGCAACTCAAAGCTACTGAGCTGGCTAGAAGCTGAGAGCATCCCTACAGAGACATAGTGGAGAGTTGTAAATAAACCCTTCTCTATTGTATTTGACTGAGTTATGATGAGCTGTATTTATGGAGTTGTCCTAACATATATTCTAATTACATCTGGCTTTCTTCAGGTTAAAAGTCTTTCAGACTCCTTTGGTGGGTTCACTGCAAAGGGACTGTCTATGCAGATCTGCCTCAAAGCAGTAGCCAACTCTGAGTACTCTCAAAATGTCAGAGGCTCTTATTGTCATAGCTCTGACACAGCTTTTGTGCAAGAATTGCTGCAGGATGGATAGACATGTATGTATGTGTTTATTTATGTATATATGTTATCTGTATTAAGTATAAAGATGTCCAGCCTAACTTAGTTGAACTCACTTTGTTAACCATAGCTTATCTATAACAGCAGAAATCTCAGTGAAGACCAGTTTACTCTGCTGTTTTGATGGTAAATCAGGCTTACCTACCTATGATTTAAACACAGCCATACATTCTGATTTTCTGTATGCAAAGGCACAGATGAGAAGACTCCACATGTGTGTTAGCAATGTTGTCTTTCACTGTGTTATGTTTTTAGCAATGAGCAATACAAAGATAGTTACACATACTTTCTTTTTTTTTTATAGTTCTAAAAGAGTGCACCCTATGGAACTATAGTCACAGAACTGAAATAACCCTGTGTAGCCATGCACAGAATTTGAAATATAGTTAAGCTTCATAATCCTAGTTCCCTAATGATATTCTGTATTCATAGAATCACAGAATCATAGAACGGTTAGAGTTGAAAGGCATCTTAAAGATCATCTAGTTCCAACCCCATGGGCAAGAACACCTTTCACTGGGTTGCTCAAGGCCCCATCCAACCTGGCTTTGAACACATCCAGGAATGGGACATCTGTAACTTCTCTGGGCAACCTGTGCCAGTGCCTCACCACCTTCACAGTAAAGAATTTCTTCCTAATTCTAATCTATAACTACCCTCTTTCAGTTTAAAATCATTACCCCACATCCTATCACTACAGTCCCTGACAAAGAGTCCCTCTCCATCTTTCATGTAGGCCCCCTTTAGGTACTGGAAGGTCTCTATAAGGTCACCCCAGAGCCTTCTGTTCTCTAGCAACAACCAACTCTTTAAATAACCCCAACTCTCTCAGCCTGTCTTCACAGGAGACAGGCTCCAGCCCTCTGATCATCTTTGTTACATTCCTCTGGCCTCGCTCCAACAGGTCCATGTCCCTCTTGTGTTGGGGGCCCAGAGCTGGACACAGCACTCCAGGTGGGGTCTCACCAGAGCAGAGTAGAGGGGCAGAATCATCTCCCCCACCCTGCTGGCCACACTTCTTTTGAAGAAGCCGGTATATGGTTGGTTTTTGGGCTGCAAGCGCACATTGACAGCTCATGTTGAGCTTCTCATTCACCGACATCCCCAAGTCCTTCTCCTCAGGGCTGCTCTCATTCCATTCTCAGCCCAGCCTGTATTTGCACTTGGGGTTGCCCTGACCCCCGTGCAGGACCTTGCATTTGGCCTTGTTGAACTTCATGAGGTTTACATGGGCACATAATGTCATAGTAGCAGGGAGTGGTAGTGGTGGGTGACTGTTGCATGAATGACCTATTTATCTGGTTTTAATTTTGCTTTAACTATTTTTTCACAGTAAATCAATTATACTTAGTCAACCTCATTCAACATGCTTGGGCAGGGAACCAGATTCCGCCATGCTTATTCAGAGAGTAGTACCTGACAGCTTGGTTTACCCCCTGCAAACAGGGGTGCTAGTTGCCCAGGAAGGGACTGCCTTAGGAGTGATTGAGGTTTGTAGAATTCAACTCTACAAGAACTGTAAATGGGAAGTAGGAATAGGCTAATAATAAGAGACTAAAAGAACTTATTTTTTGATCAAATCACCTAAATTTGTTTTATACCACCAAAAAGAAGTAGGTGCATGCAAGCATTGATTTGCCTTTTTCTAAAATAGGCATCTATGTCTCTGAAAGAGCTTTCTTTGTTGTAGAAAAAGGGTAACTAGCTCAGACTTAGATACCTCACCTCAGACGGCTAAAATCTGAAGAGATATATCCTTCCCTAAGACACATATTCATTAGACAGATGCCGTCATCGAAGAGCTGCAAGTTCATAACACAAAGAAGACCACAACAGCTATAAGAGGACTTGTATAAGATTGCTACATCTTATTTCAGTCCATGAATGTGTGTAATACATTGCAAAGCTATACAGATATATTGGATCAAATCTTTTGAAGGAAAATGACTGCAATCACTTCTGTGCCCCTTCCTCTAGATTAGCATCTGTGACCCAGCTGCATAAGCAGTTTTTTCTGGCCAGGATTGAAGACTCCTTCCCACTACCCCCATTGTAGTTTTTATGGAGCACAGCCATTTAGCATGGGCTGTACTTCTTTTTCAAGGGCTGGGACCAAAGCCTTTGACAAATTTTGCATTTGCAATTGATTTGCTCCCTCCTGGGATTTGAGAATAAAAAGCAACGGATAATGTCTCAGGATCAGACTTTTCATGATGAAATAATAAAGGTCGAATGAACTGACAGCTTTTCTCAATGTTCTATAATGCTCATTAAGTTAGACATTGTTTCGATTTTTTACTGAAAAACTCATTTGCAAGGACTATAGTCAGAAGAGAAAGAATTGGATGAGATAGATAAGTATAGTCAGAATAGTCAAACTGTAGTGCTATTATGCTGAAGCAGACGAAGGAACATAGCATCTCTCCCAGACAACACAGAAAATTCATTTTAATAATAGGAATAGAAGTCCTTTTCATTTAAACTCCAGCTGTTTTGTTGGACTCATGCTCTAGCAAGTATCAGTTAAACTTTGTTCTTTCCTTTGGAAATGAAAGTAAAGTTACATTCAATCTCAGTATTTCACAGTCTTTTGCAATGAAACAAACAATAAAATCTAATGTCCCACGGACCAGTTGTGAAATGAAGACCCCATGGCACTTTTAGGAAGAATAGGTGAGTTAGTTCCAGTGTGGTTTTGACAATTGTATGCTCTCTGGTTTGAACTAACTTAACATTCAGCTGTAAAAAATATTTTTCTTCACTTTCTTCAAACTGCTGTGCCATGCTTCGGTTTGCTACCGAACAATCTCTGCCAATGCCAGACCAAGAGGGAAGAAATAAGATGAGCAAAACTTTCTGAATTATGCATGGTGCTAAAAAACAAAATTCAAAACTTTTCACTTTTCAGTGCTTATGAGGCAACAACAAAACTTTGACTGAAAACTATCATTTTTATCTCATTATCTATGCTAGTTCTTTATAAAAGTAGGAGTTTTAAGGAATGACGGGATCAGGACTGTGTATGTAGTTCAATAGCCTCTCTCACGGAGAAAACCAATCAGTCTGGTTCTAACAAAGGCATAAGCGAATCCTAACCTCCATTAGTTAAGTATCAGATGTGATTCAATGTTCTGGAAGACATACTCCAGACTTCAGGTTCTGCAGTTATAATGGGTCAGAACTAGGTCCTTGGAAAAATGAAAATGGCAGTCATAAAAGATTCTGCCTTTCCAAAGGAGAAAATCAAGCTGAATCTAGTTTCTTGTCTTATCAAAGTACAAAGGTATAACTCAAACTAAATCTCAGCTATTTTATTCACTACTGTATAGAATACTTATTTTTCCTTCTTGTTAAATTTATTTTAAAACATTATGTAATAAATATTAAGTTTTCTTTGTATAGCACTCAGCTGTCTCAGATGAATAGCACAAAAATGTGTTATACGAAGAATAAATGCATGCTAGGTTAATCTGGCAAAAACGTCACCTGAGTGAAAAGAGTGTCTGAGTTAAACCCTTTCAGGAAAATATTGTGGCCTGCATCCTAAGTGAAGTGGTAAACTCTGCTGGAAGACACACACTGCAGATATCCTTCTGTGTTCCTTTTATGGCCACAGACTCCAGAGAATTTGTTATTACATCATTACAAGTCATATTTTATGTTTTAAATATTTATAATATTATTTTATTGAAGCTTAATCTTCACTTAGGACACAGGGACATTTTTATATGCCTCCATTTTCACAGCATTGTGTACACACACTAGGCCTTCAGGGCAAGTTTTATTGTGCCAGTGTAACATATGTTCCCAATAGGTAAGTGACACATGAAAGGAAAGGAATGTGATTTAATGTTTCAATTTTATTGCTTGCAATTTAACATATGGCAGTGAAGAAGATACAATCAATAAAACTACATGAATGTGAAAGCACACAATAAAAGATACCTCAGAAGGAAAGTCTGATTTAAAGATTTATTGAATCTAACTAGTCAAATAATTCAACACAAAAATTGTATTTACGGTCCTGGGCTCATTCATCATTGGTGAGTTGCTGGTGCATGGTTAATGACTTCGTAAACTTCTTCCAAAAATCTTGTGCATATTTTGTACTTCACCCATTTCCATTGCACTTGTATAAAGAAATCACAACCCAAATCAACAATGTATACTATCATTGGGGTTTTTTTCCCTCAGAAAATTAATATTTAAATTTTCTTATTTTGTAATCTCTTCTGTCACTTTTGTTCATTGATTTTCATTACCACCTTCATATTTTTCATCTCTATATTTCCAACACACTATCCATTAACTCTTTCATCACTTTTGGCCAAATAATGTCCAAGAAAATTATGTTCAAATTTCCACGTTAGTAAAAAAATTGTGAAGTCTTATCGCAAAAAATAACATCGAGATCCAGAAACAGATTTTTTTTTAAAAAAAATTGCTTTTTCAAGCTAAGAATTAATATTTTCACAAAGTAATGCGGGTTTTAATAAATGCAAAAATGCATCTGGTTTAGCAAAAATATCTGGTTTTACTTAAAAATACAATGAAAATCTGAAAAAGTACATTTTGTTTTGTAAAAATAATTAAGTATTTTAAAAAAAAATTATCTCCAATATTTTTTCAAGAATAAAGATTTTGAAGAGAAATTGTTATTTATATGAAAAATACATATTTTCTGTGAAATAGTAAATAGAAAAGAAAAAATTATTAGCTTTACAATGGGTACATTGTAAGAGTTCTATCAGTTATTTTGTAGGCCTATAGCCAAAACCATTCTTGTATTTGAATTAAAATATTTAGAAACAAAATTTGAATTCCAGGCAGGTGAACTTAATGACTTAAAATATTTTATAACCACTTACATGCAGTCAACATGTTACAACGTAACAAAGGACTAAAATCCCTCAAAGAAAGGTTACAGGTTTTTTTATGTCAAGGTTACAGGGCAATGACAAAAATGTTAGATACCTTCATGGACAATGAGAAGAGATGACTGAACAGCACACCAGCTTGAAGCAGGAGATCTGCGGCTTGTGTTTTAGACTTTGCCTGGGTTTTGATGCTCAATGCAACCTTGCATTATTGTACAACCTTGCACACACAGCATAAATTGGAGTCTTAAAATTTTGTTTTCCTACAACTAATCATACAATTCTTAATTCTTCTAATCTATCTCTTTCAAATGCCATTTTCCACCTATAAAGCATAAAAAAATCTCCACCTCTCATATTCTTTCTTTGATTTACATACATATAGTTCCATAGATGCCAATATATGATTTATCTTCAGCTTCAGTTTATTGTCCTCTCAATATTTTTCTTTCAGATTACAGATTACAATTTTGGTAAAAACAAGCTGTACACACAAGATCATAGAATCATAGAATCATAGAATCCTAGGGTTGGAAGGGACCTTAGTAGATCATCTAGTCCAACCCCCCTGCCAGAGCAGGGCCACCTTAGAGCAGGGGGCACAGGAACGCGTCCAGGCGGGTTTTGAATGTCTCCAGAGACGGAGACTCCACCACCTCCCTGGGCGGCTTGTTCCAGTGCTCTGCCACCCTCAAGGTAAAGAAGTTCCTCCTCATATTTAGGTGGAACTTCCTATGCTCAAGTTGACTTGGGAAAATTCTGCAGGAATTACCTGACTACCTTAGCACTAATGATTAGTAACAGTTTGCCATCTGTAAGAGATGATACCTGAAAATACGATGTGGATATTCATTGACAGAGATTAAAATCTTTGAAGCAGAGTTTGGTGGTTGTTTGATTTGCTTGGGGGGTTGGTTTCAAGTTTTTTTTCCCTATTATATATTTGTTGGTATATTCATAAAAAGTCATTTCCAGCCAGCTAGGAGATTATAGTAGTTTTGTTTATTTCACATCACAATATATAAAATGGTGCATGTCATTACTGATAGGGCAGATGGTGAATAGACAACCATCATGGAACGAGATTATGTCAGATCTGATAATTTAAGTTCATGTTATCACCGTAACTATGTTGTATCCTGTAAACATAGGATACTTAAAATGGCAGACTTCAAAATTATAAAAAGAGGTAACAGTTACATTCAAAATAAAGGAAAGATTGTCACTGAAAGATACTATGATGTGATGTATCAGGAAAAAATCTGTATCAGGAGTTGAATTAAAAACATAAATATATGAAAGCTGTGTACAGAAACTAAACTATCACCAGGCTTCTAGGAGGTGAGCATTGGGACTCTTAAAGCAAAATGAATTTTCTTTGTGGCAATCATAGGTGTCAGGAATACCATGATTTACCTTATGTATTTACCAGACTTGCTGCAATATGACATCTCACAGGAAAATCATAAACAATTGTGTGAAAATTTCATTCAGAGATGAACATTTAATTCCTGATTAGAAGGTGCACAGAAATCATAAGCTTAAATGCAGAGGACTGATGACCAAAGGGATAAAATTAGGAAATTCTCAGGATTATTTAGTCTCTGAAGTTCAGTAAATTTTATTGATCAGGACAAAAGAGAGAAAAATCTTGAATTGTTCTTCTTTAAGTTCCAGAGAGGTTAAAAGTTGATTCTGAATCTGTAGTTTGCTCTCATTCTGAAGTAGTCAGAAGCATTCTGTTCATTTGAGAAGCAGTTTACCAAGGCCAGTGTTTACTGTATATTAATAAAGCACCATTACAGGAGTTACATCTTCTTTAATAATCCATGTGATTAATTTTGGTTACAATGTTTGTTCTTACTGAATAAAATCTATTTTTAAAGATAACCTAAAATTTCACTGTGCTTTTCTCTCTCTTCTGTAATCGGCTTTTACTCCAAGGGAGGAGGGAGATTTTCAGATCCATTTTCTCCTTTATTCACTTTATTAGTCTTATTATAGTATGCTCATATGAATATTTGGTACCTACCGTAATTCATGTGGTCATAGTCTTGGAGGACATACCTAGCTCATTCAGTGACCGTACTATAGACATCTCTGAACAGATAATGACTTTTTACAGGAGGCCAATGTGGTGCCTGCCACATTTGCTAGCTTGAGGCCTGTGTCAAGAATTGCATTCCTGTCTAACATGGGCTTTTCTTTATGAATCTTTTTCATGAACATTTTCTCCATTTTCCACTCCCAGTCACCCAGAAACTATCAGATTTCAACCTCATGGCCATGTGAGCATTAAAAAAACCCATACCTAAATCACATTAGGGTCTTGAAATATGCAGAACTTGCACATGAAATAAGCATTGACCGTTCATACACTTTTCCAATGAACCTAAAGTTTCTTCATGAGTGGTATAACCTGAATCCATGCAGGTATACCACTGTGATCTCTGAGTGCCTGTAAATGTCTCTTCTATGATTGTGTTGAACATATGGTACCTATTTGCTTTGTTGTCACATTTTATGGATCATGAAGGTCCTTAGGATACGTCTTGTAATAAAAACTGTATATAAGAGATGATTGCAATTTTATATGTATGTGGGTGTATATATATGGACACACAGAAAGAGAGAGAAAAGACATTTGTTAGACATCATCTGAATTCATGTCTACAGTCCCTGTGGTTATGACAGGAAGGATTATCCAAAACATTTGTAAAATCTGTGGGAGAATGGCAAAACTGTCAGGAATTTCCATAAGGTTCCTGTTGAAACATAGCACTTCCTTTCTCTCTTCTGGGTTGAGTTGACACAAAGACTGCCGAATTCATTCATCCTCTTCTGTCTTCTAAATCCTGCTTTGTTTACCTTTGCCACGGTAGTGGGAGGTGGGATATGAAGTATGTTCAGCACCAAGAGACAGGCACTGTAGGCATATACACCTCCTATAAACCAATACAGCTGGAGAACTAGACCTGTAAAACTATACTGTGTTGGTGCCATATGGAAAAAGATTCCATAGTCTGTGAAGCATTTGATCCATATTAAAATTGTCAGTATTTATCTTCTACATTTACCACTGGAGATGAAAATTCTTTGTAATGTATCTTGCTTTATTTATTTATTTATTTATTAAGTTCATCACTTATGTGCTTCAGGCAACCACAGAAGACCAGACTGAAACTTTAATCAAATAAAAATAATTCACATTTACCCAAACAAGTGCCCAGTAGATTTCTGTACAAATCCTACATGACAACGTTTCTGTCACAATATATCTACATCATTCTCTGGCTAGTTAATTTCTTCTAAACTTTAGTCCACTGTACCATGGTAACTGCCTAGTGTTGCAAAGAATGTTACTTTTGAAATCTTAAAAGGCCAGCAGCAAAAACACCAGGCATTCTTTACAGTGATATAATTAAAAAGAAGTCATCTGCTTGTTTGGTGTCAGAAAAGAATCTTCGTCTCTTTTAAGATAAATAAATTGGGAAGTCTCCTTTCAGCAGTTTATTGTACTTACCCCTGTGTGTCTGTGAATAGTGTTTCACAAAAAATTATGGGTTTGACTGAAAGCCTGACCCAGCTTCACATGTTGGCAACCTGAAAGAGCAAATGTAAAGAACGAAATATTTCATTACAAACACCCGTACATGACTGGCCTTATGAGATATATCAAGGAAAAATGGCTGAAAACCAAAGCCCTCAACAATTTAGTTACCAGCCCCAAAATGCAGACTGCCTGATAGCTGCTGTGGGAGTGCCCAGGCTGTCCAACCAAAAACCACCTCAACTATTCACCACATGTGACCAAAGCCACAACTATGGGAAACAGCTTTACAGAAATTCTTTTCAATACCCTCCCTTTTCCACAGTCCTTGCCAGCCTTCTACACAGTAGGATCCCTGGAAACAAGCTCCAAACCCTCTCCTTCCTGACACATCCATGATGAACAGCTGCAACTCCTTAGGCACTGAGAGCAGCTGCCTTGAGCTGTGCCATTGAAATAATCCAAAAAGACAGCAAAAATTGGAAATACATTATTGAGTGTATGGTTAGTGGTCTTCGTGCATCAGCTAGATGGGTGGCTTCCAATTCGTATTGCTGAGGCTGCTGGAAATCATGCATGAAAAACAAGTATGATTCTTTTTTTCACTGTTTTCACTCTGGAGTTATTTCTGCGTAAGGAGAAAGTGAAAAAGACCAAACAATATTATAATGCTCCCTTCTCTTCCTTCTCGGTTAAATTCTTCATTGCTATTATTACTAAACTTTTACTGCCTTCAAGGGGACTCAGACTGCATCTAAGAGACCTGTTTGTGACCATGGTTACAGGAGTTCTGTGCTAGTTCATGATATATGAAGAAGTTCAGATACAGAGAGTAGAAGAGGCTCATTATCGTTGTTTTCTGTCTCAGCTAATTAGTAGGCAGCTGAGAAGGTGGTTACGTTACCTGAGAGGACCACTTTATGAACATCATTTTTATTCCTTCCAGCGCTTGAAGTAGCTCAAAGAAGACATTGCATTGTGATGTTGGCATATTCTAAATCAGATTATGTTATGATTTGATTTACTGGTAAAGAGTGCTTAAGTGTAGGTAACATAGCTGCCCTGCACACAGCTCTGTGCTTCAATGTATCTGGGCAAGTTTAAGCCTGTACGCTGTGTTTTATGAAACTCCAAGTTGGCTGGTTGCTCCCTGTGAGGCCTACAGCAATTCCTACCACCAACATTGCCAGGAAATAAAAGACAACTGTTTAAAAAAAAAAAAAAAATAAAAAAAAATTAAAAGGATAAAAGTTATTTGTAAAAAACAGTGCCCCACAGTGTTCTATTCATGGCACAAAATCATCCATCTGGGAAACCTTTGCATGATTATTACTTGAAAACATTCTTCTTATCTGATCAAGTGTTTCTTAGGAATTTCTTCATGGTCTGGGGTCATGAGACTGTTTCAGAAAGATGTGATGCTGGGACTGCAGTCCCAGTCCAGAAAAATGCTTGTCTAAGTGAGCAGGCAGCTTCTTTATTAACACATGAATGGTGTCTTGATTTCAGAAGTTAAGAAAGGGTTTAAGCAATTTTGGTTTGTGTTGCTTTCCTATTTCCACGAAACAAGCAAGGGTTTTCAGGGTATTTTCTACAGTTTGTTTTACCCTTTCTTTTATTTCTGGCAAGAGCATGTGATTCTTCTGTCGTTCCACTTTCTTCTCAAAGATCACATAGTATAAAATATCATACTGTATATGCTTAATTTGCTCTTCAGTTGCTGAAATGCTTAGTCTTAAAATACCTTTCAAGTTATTCTCTAGCAGGCTCAAGTGGGAATGGGCCAACTGCCTCCCAATGTAAAGTTGGCAGAGAAAAAACCCAAAAAAACTATTCATGTTATTTCTACAAACTGTACGTACTAGCACAATGTAACTTCCCAAGAAATTGGCACTAGGAAATAAGAAGGTAATGGGATTTTTTTTTTTTTAAGGTTTTCATAAGAGAAATAGAAGGAGGACATATTTGAGTCATTGGTATATACTGAAATATTTCTTGGTAAATTTGGGGAAATGAAGAGTTGACGGTTGGAAGATTAAGAATTTTTAATTTTAGTTAACTAGTGAGAGTACATTTTCTTTGCTTTGTCTCCACCAGGCTATTAGCTATTCTTCTGCACCAGGTGTTAATAGTTACCAAACAGTACCGTAAATTAAACTAGTCACATAATTTCTCCTATCACAAAAATAAAAATATTACAAAAGTAAATTCAGGCAAGCAAGCTTTCTTCATGATCAGTATGGCAGAAAAAAACCTATGAGATTCCTTGATGTGTAAATATACAGCGACATTTTTAAAATGTGCACTGACTTTTTAAGAAGTGAACGTGAAAGAACCAGATATATCAGGGTACTGTGAACCAGTGCTTCAGTCTGGTAGTGAAAGCTGGATTTAGGCACAGGCTCATATACTTCATTAAGAAACCAGTAATTCTGCTTGTTAAGCTGAAGGCAAGTAAAAAAAAAAATATATATTTGCTGCATCTGGGTTGCAAGATGAAAGCGTGGGATTCATGATTAACTATGCATCTGTCTTTGATAGGAGACAGCAAGCAATAACTTGTTCTCACCATATATAACACCTTCCAGATGAGAAACTCACAATGGTCTGCAAAATCAGGGTATCTTCATAACAGTTCAAACAGTTATTTCTTTCCTAAAACACATTATTTTCTCTATTTCACAGCTGAGAAACCAAAGCAAAGACTAGTTACAGTCACTCTTTTCAGCCATCAGTTCCCTAAATGATTCCTGCTTGTCATTCTTCAAGTTTTATTCTAGCACCTGTCAGAATAGTATCCAAGCTCCTCCCATGCTCACTGAAAATATTGGGTGTATTTCAGCTAGGCATCTATAATTAGTACCTGAGTAAGCAGAAGTCAAGTCATCTGTGGTTGTTCATCATTAAGCAATCAGGACACACTTTAAAGTACCTACATTTACATTTAGAAATCTTCTGACAGAAGTTCAAGTAGAAAGAGGAAACTTTGGCTAGTGTCTCAAAATGTCTGAGCCTGCAACTGAAAAGTACAAGGTCATTCTCTGTTTTGAAGGAAAGGAAGCAACGGTGTGCAGAATCTTATAAGACTGAGGAGGGATCTTATCAAAGCTTATAAATACTTAAAGGATGGGTGTCAGGAGAATGGGGCTGGGCTCTTTTCAGTGGTGTCCAGGGACAGGACAAGAGGTAACGGGCACAAACTTGAGCACAGGAAGTTCCACCTAAACATGAGGAGGGACTTCTTTCCCTTGAGGATGGCAGAGCCCTGGCACAGGCTGCCCAGGGAGGTGGTGGAGCCTCCGTCTCTGGAGACATTCAAAACCCGCCTGGACGCGTTCCTGTGCCCCCTGCTCTAAGGTGGCCCTGCTCTGGCAGGGGGTTGGACTAGATGATCTCCAGAGGTCCCTTGTAACCCTAACATTCTGTGATTCTGTGTGAATGGAGTATTAGCAATGTTTACAAGTGTTTTCAAATGAATAAATTAAAATTTATTAAGTACTTATTTCATACTCTATTGTGGTAGAGAACAAGGTGAATGAAAAAATGAAATAATTTTGGACATTACACTTGAATAATAAAATAAATTGTGTTTATCAATATTTATTGCAATTATATTTATATGATAACGTGTTGGATCAAATGAACTTTATTACGGACAGGTACATTTTTGGCACATTTATAATGGAAGATCTTTCCTGATCAAAGAAACTAAAAATTTATTCCACTGTGGAATGGGAGACCTGCTTACTGGAATCAGACAATGGAATCCAACATGCTGATACAGATAGTAACCTCTAACAGCTGCCTAAAACTTCTTAAATTGCAATAGTCATACAGAAAAAGTAAATTTTAGAGACACCAGGAGGGAGTCTTGCATTGTATATTGCTATGGGTCAATTCTGTACAATTTTTATTGGAGAAATCCCATTAATATTTTTCATAAACAAGCATATGTTGGTGACCTGGCTAGAGATACAGTTACCTCTTGTTCTACTAGTTAATATCCTTAGCTAAACCTTGCTAATCCATCTGGATTATCATATCAGTGTATTCTTTCTTTTCAAGACGTGATACCTGGCACACACTTTTTAATACATGTCATGGAACCATAGAAATGCTAATTGGAAGGAAACTCTGGAAGCATCTAGTCCAGCTTCCTTCTCTAAGTAGGACTATTGCCAACACTAACTTTCTGGTTAACTTTTTTCTTCTCTTAGACTTTAATCTGAGCCTCCCAAGATGCAATTTCTGTTGCTTTCCCCTTGCTTTGCTGCCTGCTACTACCAAGAAGTGTTTGGCTCTGCTGTCATCATGACTCCTGTTCATCTCCCATGGTTTCTGTTGTTGAGTCTAGCACTTTGCCTGTAACATTGCTGAGTCTTTCCATTACTGACTTTGGTGTTATCACAGTATGTTTAAATAAAAAATACCTGTCCTGTCAATTCATACAGTTAAATGCATGTTTTAATGTACTTCTGCATGAGCAGACATACATGTACATACATAAAATTCATGTAGATTTGTATAAAATGTCTTTCTTACAATACTGAAATTAATTGCAATTTTAGGCTGAAGTGGTCATTTATTCTTGCTTATGGTGATGTTAAATCCATAAGTTTTCATTTATATCTTTTTTTAATTTATATTAGAATTGGAAACTGCATATGAACATAAACACGTGCATATAAATATACATATGCTCATTCCATATGCAGTCCAGACATACCAGAGCTTGAAGTATTTTATTCAGGAAACAATTGTGGCATGAGATCTGTGTATTTTTTCCCTCTGACAAGGTTGCTTCCCTGGCTTGTGCAAACTTTTGGCTTCACAGGCACCCATGGAAACATGTGTAACTATTTGTGACTACAGTGGGAATCATTTTCCTCTGGGCAAACAGATTTTTGACTAGAGATGGACATCAGCCATGCAGATCAGATCCAAATACGGATTTGAGAAGACTGAAACTTCCACTTACTGCATGTTGGATCCAGGTTTTTAATTTAACCCATTACAAAGATAGGGACTGTTTATGAAATACATGTACTGATCCATCTGGATGTTATTTGCATCTGTGATTTAGTTAAGGGTCTCATTTACATTTTATATTTGAATTCAAGAAACTCTTTAAAACACTCAGCTAAGTACCATTGGAATGGAGAAATCATTCCACCGGAATACTGTAAAAAGGCAGACTGCAGCAAAATTACAAAATGATTAAAACTTTTCATGCCATTGCAGAGAAAAGTTTTATGAAAATCAGAAAAAAAACTTACTCAGAATAAAAGCCACTTATAAAATATTACATATTTTCTAGTTATGGTGAAAGAGTTTTGAAATCTTTGGATAGTAAAACATGTATTTTATTTCTAGAAAACAGACTAATCCTTTCCTCCAAGTTTTTCTGTGGATGAATGCAAAACAAAATCAATCTAACTTTTCAGCTACTCATGAGGACAGTAATGATCTTTCTTTGTTGTTGTTCTGCACAGAGCCAGAATTCATTTTGTGTTATAAAAAACATTTTTTTCTGGAGCCCAGGGTCTATTTTATTAAATGCTGAAGCAGGGAAAAATATATAGGGAGAATAATTTTAACATATATAAAGATTTATTCGACTAGAGAGGAGGAAGATGATAATACCTAGCTTTTGAACAGCAGATCTTATTTTCCTTCAGCATCATAAAGATTAATATTTTTATCCCCATTTTACAGAGAATATCTAATGTCAAGGAAAACAATGAGTCCTAATTACATTACAAAAATTGTCTCTCACCCTGAGATTAAATACAACCATATTGTATATGCCATGTGATGATATTTTTAGCATTTTTTTTAGCCTTGCTTATTCTTAGACACTGTCAATAAAAAGACAGTAAAAGCCACATTTACTATATAATTTACTGCTACAATAAAAGGTAGTAGTTAATTCCTGGAAAAACGTAGCATATTAAAGCATAATACTATAAATCCAGTGAATCATACTTAAAAAATGGCTCAAGCTTTTCAAGGAGTGGCCTCAAGAATATGATAATCACGTGATATAACATGACATTACCCAGTAATTGTCTAGTTGCTCTGAGACAAAAGGCCAAATTGTGGTTTGCAGTAGCAGGCTTACGTCTTGCGAAGAAGCTTGCAAAGCAGCTTGGCGTGACTCATGAGATCCTATTGAAAAACTAAGCTAAACCTGTAGCTTAACACCACAGAAGTATTCTTTCAGTGTAAAATATCTGTGTACATCCACTCTGCACATCCTATCCTCCTTCAGTCCAGTGGATGTCTCTCATGTCACCAGTAGGACATTTTCACATGTAGTGTGAGTTGTATATTGGTCTTTGGATTCTTTCTGAGATTAAAAATATCCCCTACATAGATGAGTATCCCTACTTATAGCTATTACATTGGTTTTACAGCATAAAAAATTGAATTTTTGAATATAATAATGTTATTACGCAAGTTTTCATAATATCAACATGGAAACTTAAAATCTCCTACGGACATTTTTGTGGGGACAGACAACTATTTTAAAAGAACAAAGATTATACTTTCAGTAGGATAATTTATAAAATATGAGCATAACATGGCAGATACTGCATGAAGTTAGAGCAAAATGATGGTTTCTTCTCCAAAGATCCTGCAATCTGAACAGAAGAAACACAGAAGGGACAATTCAAGGAAAAAAATAAGAAATACTAATTATCACCATGACCAGTGGTAACAATCTACAACTTCAGAAAAGATTGCTTGTATACAGAACAGAAATTTTTAAACAGTTCTTGGTTATGAAGTTACTTACTCTCAGGAAAAAAAAAAAACAAACCAGCAAATAAAATATATTATCAAGAACCATACCTGTTAGTTACCATATTTTACATTATCTGTGATATCATATTGAGATATAGAGAAATGTAATATTTAATCCATATGTACCTTAGCACAAAGTAAGAAACTAATTTCTCAAATTTAAATAACCTATAAGAAAATGAACATTTTTTTTTTCCTGCACTGGTTTTGTCCTCAAATTTTGTGAAATTTGAGATGTTGTAAAAACCTTAAATATTGGCCTGGATATATTTGAAGAGGAAGCCATTAAGTTTTCAGAACAGGAAAAAATAACGTGCTTCATCAAAAACATTGAACTAGACAGAGTAAATACCTGTAAAAAAACCCCATGTACTTCATTTGGGTGTACATAGGAGTAAGGTCATCACAAAAATAAATCAAATAGAACATGATATTGATTTAAATACTGATAAAAGTATGAATATGGATATATTGTTATAAACTCCGGTCAGCGATAATTCCAAGAACAACTTGGCTTTTAAAAATTAATCTTCTTGTTTTGCCAAGATCAATAAATCCTTGAGTACCTATCGCACAAATTGCTTTTACTTAATAGAGAAAAGAATTAACCATGGCACCTAACTTCTAAAAGTTCTTACCTTGCTTCACTTACCATACAACAACTTAGCTGATGCTGGCTTTTCTCTCGTACCTCATTCGATACCAATTTCAATTTATCTCATGCTTAAATGAACTGGTGCATGGCAGATGAATTTCCTCTTGTGTAACTTAGAAGCAATTCAGTTCAATAGGTTTGTCTTTGTGTGTTAGTTGTGTAGCAGAGCAAAAAGATTGTCTCAATTTGCATGACATTTACTCCAGTAAGCTTTTATTCAGTGAGTGAACACAGTGAGGTTATACAGTTATGAAAAATACAGGGGAAAATTGCAGACAAATTCAGTGGCCAACCACTTTCTCTTCCCATCACAAACTACAACCAACGGGTTAAAATCACGAGAGATCGGAGTGTACAGAAAGGATGTTGCATCATTACCTGGTTGAATTCCCACCAGAAATAATGTCAAGATGAAGAGGAATGTTTGAAAGAATAAGTTAGAAAAGCCTGAGATGAAATCATCCCCCCTCTTCAGGCATTTAACAAAGACAGTGAAGACAGAAGAGAAGTTAGTGCAGGATATTTCTGCTACTAATAAGAGAGAGTTACCTCCAGAAGGGGACTGAGGGTCTATGTCTGTTCATTGGTTATGGAAGTCTCTCTTAGGCTGAGTTGGAGGCTCAATGCTTCATGGCATTAATTTGGACCGTGGTTTCTTACGGGTCTGTGACATGAAGAGTAGGAAATGCTGTTCTGGGCTGAGAGCTGAGGTATTCGTTTTTTTGCAGTATCAGCACATTAGGAAGAAATAGACATCTGATGTTCATTATTTTAGTGCAGGAATTTTTATAAATAAATAAATTATTTTGTATGGCATGTTGTATCCTCCAATGTTCTTGCTTAGAACTGGTAGGACAGGGTCTGAGGAACAATTTGGTTTAGTATGCCAGAAAGTCTGAAGGCTCAAAGGCTTAAAGCAAGACTCTGTAATCATTTTTGAAGGAACTTTCACATTAGTCACAGAGTGTTTCCCTCTCCACCAAGTGGTTACTATACGTCTTAGGGGATGTGCAGCTGAGTGAGAGCAGGACGCCTGTTCTCAGCTTGTGGAGCTGGCATAGCACTGCTGCAGTGACACAAATCCAGAGGGATCTTTGGGAAAATGAATATGAACATACTTTTTAGGAATGACTGAGTGGGAGTAGGGTGTTTAACCATACCCACCCTCTGTATTTTAAGTCATCAAGCTGAAAACAACCAACAAAAAGAAAGAATGGGCCCTGATATTCAAATAGATGCCTTGAGTTTTATTTCAAGCTGACAAACCAATAAATTACTACTTACTTGTGAGCTAAAGCAACAAAACACCACAAGAGACAGACATTTGGAAGTGAAGCTTGCTTCTTCCATTACACTTAAAATGCAATCGTTCTAGGCACAAACACACTCCCTGTGTTGCAGTTGACTGCATTTAGTAAAAATAGCCCAGTCTCACGATTATGAAGGTAACTGGTGCACATACAGCTGCTGTTATGGCTCTTGACTTGACCACTTGATCACTTGCTGCAGGGTTTGGTGTTCTCATTCTGAGGCCCCATGACTCAAAGCACCTCAAGGAATCTGAGATTATTTCATGGGGCTCTGTGAAGCCCAAATGTCTGACCTTCATTTCCAGGTTGCTCATGAGGATTTCATCACTTCTCTGTGCCACACAGGGCGCGTCCACTCTCTGAATACACTCACATTCAACCTATAGGTGACGGTCAAGATTGAGCTCTATGTATCACAGAGTAAGGTGCACAGAGATGCTTTTCCTTTTTGAAAGAGAGAGATTACCGTATGTTTAGCTGTGTCACTCTCAGCTTGGGCAGAAAGGGAAGAAAAGAGCACAAGTTTACCTAAAACAGGGCTGCCATCAGATCTCTGTTCGTTGCCAGAGCATGTCAGTAAGGATTTTGCACTCTTATAACAGCAGTTTGCACAGCTGCTTGGACAAACTGCCATCCCATCTTTGGCTTTAGGGGGAGTTGTCAAGAACTCCAGCAGGGAAAATAAACGTCTGCAGCACCGTGAGGAAGTGTGCCTCTTGGTTAAAATCTCATGACCTGAGCTCAGCTTTGATTTCAGCCTTGATCAGTTGGCTCTGATGTTTTTGCTTAGCAGATGGAGAAGCTGATGTCTTTAGGATTCCTCTTTTGGGAGATCTTGTCCCCAGCTGAGAAGAAATTAGTGTTTGAAATCTAGCTTTAAAAATCTAAAGTAACAGAAATTGCTCAACTTACTTAAAATGGCAAAGCGTGCAATAAAAATGTTTCTTTGTGTAGTCGCTATTTTCAGTGACTTCACAGCCCCAAAAGTCATTTATCCAGGAAAGTGTATTCATTGGCACAAAGATGGACAGAAAATAGACGTTATATACACTGCATCATCACATAGACTTACATTATAGCTAATTTTAATATTCAATTTCTGTTGAAGGAGAAAGTTGATTAGGTAGTAGAATGAGATGCAGTAGAAATACCGGTTCTCCTTGTCTTTCAACCAATAACAGGTTTCTGTAGGGAAAGGTGAAATAAGTCAATCAGCTGTTTACTTTCTGATTCCTTCAGAAGATGGCAAAATGCTTCTGTGTGTTAGTGGTTAAGAAAACAGACTTTGGTATTCAAATAATACCAACATAAAGAACAAATAGGCCAAGAACCAGACATTGTAGTTTGTTTCTGTATTTTTATATTATCTCTTTTTCTTTGACAACTGCATAGCTACACCCAGAAAAGTAGTAATTATATTCAGAATCCAAAGAGGTCCATCATAACATGAAAATGTTGTGACATCATAGTCCTTGGTTAAGGAAATTATAACGATGGCAGAGGTTAAAGCCACAGTGTAAGACAGGCAAGGGAAGAGAAGAGCCTCAGAGGAGAGTTTCTTGTTCAAAAAAGCACAAAACTTTTCCGTTTTGAGGGAGAAGTGTCAAAAGGTAAGTCATCTTGCTTTTACAATGCTTCTTTGTATGGGGAAGTTTTTGTAAACGTTTTTCTGTTGATGTAGGTTTAAAACCACTCTTGGGTGAGGTGGAAGAGAGGAAATAATGAGAAACAAATTCAGTGGAAAAACAAGTGTTGATGGTGTGACTAGGCAATGAAGTAAATTTATGAACTGATTTGATCATGGATATTAGCACCTCCTTTCCTTCCAGTGTGAGTCAGAGTGAACATAAACTTCACAGTTATGTGGAAAAATGTATCCCTATGGAAAAGAAAAAAAAATTACCCCTCCCCCACAAATTTTTTGTAAAGGTTTTTTTATTGTTTTGATGTTTACTAAATAATATTTTTTAAAAAATCCAAACAAAACACAGTTTTGTCCCATTTCTGTCCAGACTAGGAGAAATAAATGAGCGTTAAGCAGAGTGTGTGACACACCACTAAATTTCTAAGTCAAATGCTACTAAGATATTAGGTTTATTGTTTCTATTAAGATATCAACAAGTCAGGATCCACTATGTTATGAATTATAATATGATAGGACAAAACCCACTCCTTGACTCACATTTTATTCATGTTTTAACATTCTTGGAATGATATAGGAAATGCTCTTCTTTACCAAACTTGAAGCAGCCTAACATTTTCACAGGCAAACACACTTCTCTTGTCTTTTTGTCCTTTCCATGGAAAAAGAAGCCAAAAAAGAGAAGACAGTTTGATGATGGCGGTATTAATGCATAGCATTTGTCATGAGATTGTCTGAGACTGCCATTGGTCAAACATTTCACCTCCAGAAATGATATGAAGTGACTGCTATTTCAATGAGGAATTAGATATTGACTTTGCTTTTCATTTTTAAAGAAATAAATTTGATCTGGTAAGTTTCAAACACCGATGAATATTGATCTTTTCACTCCTCAGCTCCTCAGCCAAATCTGAAATTTTCTTTGTTTCAGCCATGTGTTCGTTCCTTTGTGTGATATAACAGTCTTGTCTTTGTAAGTTCATTGGAGCTGGCAGATAACTGAGAGGGCTTGAATTCCAAAGCAGAGTCAAAATTTACTTTATATCCATGACTAACGTTAAATCTGAGCTCTATCTAATAGAAATATTGAGTAAACTCATGTTAATCTCTTCTTGATGCTAGCTATGACTAGCTATAATAACTGAGGTCAGATCACTATCCCTGATGTATATATTCTTCTCCCACAGAGTTTTCTTTGGTAAGGAACTATACTGAGGAAGAATCGCAGTTCTAGTTCAGGCTGTCCTGGTAGAATGAAGTTAAAAAACATTATACACACCCTGTCATTTAAAAGTCCTTGACTCATGGCTGCAGGAATTCGGCAGGGCTTAATTATTAAACTGGTAAATATTTGTTCTCTAGATACTATCATCTATATATATATTCTAAGATTTTTCTTGATAAATCCATTTTTAACACCTAAAAAGTAGATAGGCACATGGGTAGCAGAATATGCAATGAAAAATTGTTGTCATTATCTTAACCTGTATGAAGACTTTCCCAAAAATGTGTTCTTAGAAAGACAACAAGCAGACTAGGTCTTTCTTCACAACAGCAGAAAATTGTATGATGTAAATATTGTTTTTATTGTACAGATGTGCTATAACAAAGAAAAATGTATGCAATATAACATTTTCTCTACTATAAAATGAAAAAAAATTACAATAAAAAAAGGTTAATCCTTAGCCTGTGTTGTATAAACCTAAAGAAATGATAATCAACCTGGATGCATGACTAAGGTACACATCTGTCTATATGATTTATGACAGAACACAATCAGAGAATAAACTGCTCTTTTTTAAAAAATATCCTCCTTGTAAGAGGATATTTTGCTCTACAATGAAGCATAGCATTTTTTGTTTTCTTATTTTCTTTTCCACTAAGCTTTCTAAGAGTTATTATACATCTACAAGACTTGGTTTCTTAGCAGTCATTACAGAAATCCTTATCAGTCGCTCCTGTATAGGGTTGAGCTTGAGGCAGAAAAATGGTTTAACCTGTTTTATTTCTAAAGAAGGAACAGATTTCTTAAAAAAAAAAATAAGAAAAAATATAATTCCCAATTAAATGTCAAGGAGATTAAATCATTTTTTATTTCTCTTCAAAAGATTAGTGTATGTCAGTACAGCAAAATTTTTCTTTTCTTGGTAATGCTCCTTAGTCTTGAATAGGATATTTCTAATGGCTAAAAATAGTCGTAGCTTCAGATCTATTTGATAAAATTTCTAATGAAAGTATCAGCCATAGTAAAGACAACACGGATGGTATCAGTACTGGAATTTAATGGAGACCATCTAATTAAGCTAAAGTAAGCAGATGAATTATCACCAGCAGATTTATTTTCTTTAATAGAGGTATAGAGGGTGTTGAAAGTGGTAAGCTTTTAGGTAACACTTGAAATTTTTTGTCCTGTGGGTTTGGTTATAAATACAGTGTCATTTGAGTTAGAATAGAAAGGCTTGAAACATTTGCACTGAACTCAATGAAAAGATTTCCACTGTCTTCAAGTGTATATTACTATGTCATTTGAGACTTGATGTTTTTCAATGGCCTGGAGTCTTACTATTGACTTAATTTGAGATGAAGGTCATGAATGTGAGTTGAAACATCTTTTATTGATCATCAGTTAACATCTCTGCAGTGCAAAGGATAACATAGCATGGTAGCAGACTATTTCACTCAATTAAAAAAACCCCACACATTCAATGAAGAACTTTAAGTTGTTGATATTTTCCTCATTGTAGTTCTTTGTTTACAATTGGAATGAATCACTTTCAGAAGTGTATCTCACCAACTTGGTTTATGGTACTAGTCCTGGCTGGACCTGCCAAACCAGCCAGCAGGGAGTATTACGCAAGAGAAGCCTGCGCAAAATTTCTGGATCCCTGCCTCAGGGAGGAAGCAAATTGTGCTTATGTATTTGTCACATTTAATGACATTTTCAGAAGGAAATCGCATGTCCTGTGACATCTATCTGCAGGAAAGATGACTTAATGAAGAAAGGGAAGGTCTTGCATCAGTGAGAACAGAGTAGTCAATTAGTAATTCTACAGTCATGCCAAAGTTATGTGATGATGTTTATGCAATAGTGTATTTAGATGGGCCTAGAGGAAGCTTAACATGAGTAGGAGGCATAGGAGATGGATTCATTCACTGCCTCTGCCATAAGTAAAATACCTCATAGCATTACGTTATGTTGATCTACAGATATATCTGCTTCTGCATCTCTTTCATTCACGCTGGAAGCTTTATCACAGAGCAATCAGAAATGTCATAAGCAATTTTGCATATGGAAGAAATGTAGTTGCTCCATTATTGGAATTTTATTTGGGAGGCATAAATCAAAAGATATCAAAACAAGATATTTATCACAATAAATGATTTGTCTATGTGATGGCAGAAAATAAATGTTAAAAGACCTGAGTAAATCAATGATAACACTTTAGAGACCACTCTCTATTCTGCTAAATTCTGTAACATACACTAGCAGAAGGTTTCTACTTTTTATCCTCCCTCCAAAATTCAGTATTTGCTACTGTACTGAGGTAGAATGAAATTTATACCAGAATGACAAGACAACTCTAATATTCATGACTGTATTGCTCTCAGAAATACCAGAAAATTTAATCCCCCCATCTTAAAAAGAGCAGAAATGGGTATATACCTACATAGTAAAGATGTAGTCAAAGACAATAGTGCATAGTTAACAGGAAGCAGAGGCAAAGAGTTTAAAAATATGAATCAGACACATAATGCCAGATTCTGCAAAGTACTGAATTGCTCCAGTGCAAGGCTGGACTCCTGCTAATGCCATAATATCAAATATCTTGGAGACGCCTGCTCAAGGGTAAAAGCCTATTCCAAAGCCTATTACAATCAATTCAGACTCTGCTGCTACAAGAATCTTTCAATTGTGCCTCACCTCCACAGCAATCTTGCTTCAGACAGTTCAGGGAGTGAAACTCCTTATCATTCCATTGACTTTGAAACAGAAATGGGAAACACACAGCATTTCCCTGCATCAGTCTGAAGAGGACTGAATATAGGTCCTCTTGAACCCAAATATGGCATCTTGCTCTTGTGCCTCTGGGCCAGATATCGTCTACCTTTTCCTTTTTTTTTTTTCTTTTTTTAATGAAGCTAGAGCATAAAACTCTGTTTTTATTTTCTTAGAAGACCACCCATGAGGTTTTCTCCTTCACTTTTCCAAAGCTGTTTTTCATTGGGAATAATGTGTTTGCCCTTATATGTACCAACCAGGAAAGGCTTTCATTAATAAGGTCAGTTTTGAAAATGCCTGTGTTCATTTTCACCAGTAATTTCAAAGACAGGGGAATGTTTCTACATCTCTTTCCCTGCTGGTGGGATTCCAAAATTTTATGCAGACACACAATAGTATGCGTAATATGGCTTCTGAGAAAGTTTATGACAACTGGAGACCACGAAACCCGACTGACAAGAATTGAATGCACTTTGTCCAAACAGAAGCACAGACTTTGCCCATCTGTGAGTCTAATTTTGAAAAGTCACATTTTCATAAATGTACCTTTGGAGATGACTTGGGAAGGAAAAGTGATGTTTACAGTAACATGCCATTCCTCCATTAAAAGGGTACTTTCTCTCAAACACTATCACTCATCATACAATTATTATGTCTGGGATAAAGTTTATCTCTGTGCAGAACACCAAATAAAATATTTTACATAACTTTTCAATGTGCTTGCAGCTTATCTCAAGGCTTTGTGACAAACAGTTCTAGCTAGCACTGAGTCAAAGACAGACATCACCTCCAAGGACTACTTTCTTATGCAAATATTGATGTTTAATGACAATGAGGAATATCTTTATGAAAATGTATTCACTAGCATCCCTGCCTTTGTGTACTTGATGAGATGCTGTAACAGGACTCTTATGTCAGGCAGAGTTTTGAGATGAGCCTATCCAAACTTTTTCTTAGAGTAAGAAAAAAAGACAGATCTTCAAAACTCCATTTGATTAAAAACCACCCAGTGACTCAGAGAAAGCCCAGAGATCTTTGGTGAAGGAAATTAAAATTATTTTAAATCTCCCTCTTGCCCACTATAGATTCCAGGTCAAAACCTTGTTCCCAGTCACCACTGGTATTCCTGTTACCTGGACAAATCTCCTGTTCCATGGCTTTTCCATATTTGCTCTCTGCTTTTGTCAGGAGTGTCCGTCCATACTGAAAATTCAGTCCTTCTTCTTACACTTCTTCCACTGATCCAGGGATCTTTTCCCAGCTAGTGGCACAGATATGGACATCCTCATTTGCTCTCAAGAAAATACAATCCCTTTTCCCAGGGGTCCTGTTTCATCTTACACCCAATAGTTCAGACAATGTGAGCTCACAGAATTATCTTTTACCTATCACTAAGACCTTTCTATCGTATATTGTATATAACATATAATAATCATAGAGTGGAAAAAAAAAGAAAAAGTTTAAACATGGAAGCATGACGAGTTGTTTCTTCTGAATTTATTTCATGCCTGTGCAAGCCCATTAATTAAAACAGCTTTCCAAACTAACACTTCATACGTGTAGTATTCCACAGACAAAGTTAACATCGTAAACTGTACATGAAATATCTGCTTAACTTAAAATTGCTGTATGTCTGCAAAAACTCATAGTTCAACATTTTATTTCCAAATTGGACTTTCAAGTGAATAAAAGTTAATCGTATCCACAAAAGGTCCCTCTCTGCTCTCTCTCTTCCTTTTGTCTTGTAAGAAATAATGAAATGAGCAGATATTAAATTTTTTGCTGTTTTAATCGCAGAATATTTAACAGGGTGGTCTACTCCTTTCAATCTTGGAGCAGTTGTTCAGAGAGCAGGGAGGTAGGGCTGGACTGGGCTGCCCGTATGTGATTATCAGAGCCAGCTGGAAAGGGGTCAAATGGTGCCTATAAAGGACTGAGGAACCTCAGCTGTAAAAACCAGCAGGAGGTAGCTTGGCTCCTGTGTTTGGACCTGAAGTAGTGGGAGCATACAAGAAAAGCAGTGAGAATCCTACAAATTGTTTAGCAAAGATTAGTTTTCCTTTCTGCAAATAATTGATTAGGATCAGATCAAGAAAGATAAAATGAAAGACTCCATAGAGATATCTTTTATGAATTCTGTCTCAGTTTCCTTTTTAAATGGTTTATTTTAGCCTCTGCAAATGTAGATCTTTTAGATTTGATGGGTTTGCACCAAGTTTGTGTCTTGCTTCCATAGCTCATGGAAATGTCTTCCACTTCTTTGACTGGGCTTTGTTCAGATTTTAACACAAGACAGAAGGTTTGAAATTTGTCATTAACCTGAAAAGAACAACACTAGTCAGGGAAAAATGATGAGTGTCCCTGGAGAGTAAATCAGCAGCTATTGTATGGAGTGGTTTGTTGTGTTGGCTTGGGTTGTTTTTTTTTTTAAAAAAAAGTAGTAAGATTTATTAACTTTGTTCCCTTTGGCAGATAAAGTAATTTATTTCATTTTAAATCATTGACAGTCTAGGTTACAGAAGATCAGCTCTTGTATTTTTGAGATATTAAAACTTTTTTTTTTAATTAATTGTGCATGCTGGCTTCTCTTTGACAGCTGATGTGGGCAAGTTCGCAACACTGGTTTCTTCTAGTGGATGAGGGGTTTTTTCTGCCAGCTCTTTAAAACTAGAAGCTAGATTGTCTTTCAGCAAACTTCTTGTAATACATTTATACAAGAAAAGTATCCTGTAACTCATTTGTTTCTTCCTTTTTTAAAATATTATTTAGCAGAATTCCTCCTGTGTCAATCATATTTAGAAAGCCAGAGCACTTCAGTGAAACTGGAAATCACAATCCAAATATAGAAACTTTTTTTTTAAACTACACTCACATGTAACAAACAAGACCTTGCATAATTTACGTGAGAATGTTACTAACTTATTTGCCAAGGAATGTTAGGCATTGTACAAGCACATATTAAAACACTAGATGTATCCTCTAAATTTAGAGGGTCCCACAGCATCTGCTATTATAAATACAACAGCATTAACCAACACAGTCCATGTGTTCCAAACAGAAATCTTTAATTTGAGATGTTCGGTGAAATAAACCAACTGCAGACCAAACTGGGTTTAGCTCCATTTGGACTTGATCTTTCATGGATAAACTCCATACAGAGAATTTTGAAAAGGATTTCATGAGATAGGTGTCAGGCAGTGGTAAGATGGTCATATTGCCAGTGGAAGTTGTGCCAGAGCCTGGAAGGTCCATTTGCTTGCAAGAATTTCTTGTAAATAAGTTGTAGAAAGCCTTAAATATTTGTAATGTAGTTTTTTTCTTGCACCTTTTCAGAGAGGAAAAAAAAAACCAACAAAAAATACCCAGACTGGATGGAGAAAAGGGGATTCGTATAGTTGGAACTTAGTGTAGGAAGGTGAATTATCTGACTTTTTACAGCGAAGAGAGTGAGGCTGTTTTACAGGTGAAGTTAAGTATTCTGACCTACTCTGATATGAACTTGGCTTTCTGATCAACTTTCCTTGACTGGAGTTAGCCTTCGTGGATGCCCACATAGGTGTCTGAGTAGACCTGCGAGGCTAAAAAAGTGCATAGTAGTTCTGCTGAGCTCCTGGCCATGGGCAACTTGATTTGTGTGTAACAGCGCTCTGGCTAATGTCAGAGCAGGTTTCCTGGCTCATGCTCTTGCTTGCTGCTTTTTTGCCATAGAATTATTTATGTGATGCTGCACACCTGTGCTGAGCGTTCTTCATACAGCACTGAAAAACTGCATGTACCCTCTCCAAATAAGTGCTCCCCCCATCCCCTCTTCCTAAGGAAGATTAACTGAGTGGGACAAAGTAAAACCATGCTATAATGTTTCAAAAAGTTAAACTAATTTGGTTCAATGTCTTATGTCTAAGGCTTGCCTTTATAAGGAGACGTAACTTCATTCCAATAAAAATTGATGAGTTTAGAGGGTTGGAGGGAGAGAGAGAGGGTTGATTTTGTTTGGGTTTGGGTTTTGGGTTTTTTTTCCTATTAATGAGACAATCCTAACAAACTACAGTTGCAAACCAAGATGACTTCACTTCATTACAGCAAAAAGGCTGATATTTTATACCACAGCAATAAGACTGTGTTTCATCACAAGCCCCCTGCCATGTACTTTCCCAAATCGTACTGAATTTAGAATGTTCCCTGTTATATAGTCAAGGCTTTGGGTGCTTTAAAGCAATTTTAAATTATTTTCCTCTAGGAGCATCAAAAGAGACATCAATCAAACTGGATAATTTTGCTTTGACCATTAAACACTTGCAGCTCTGTGAGGTAAGATCTTTTCTTTTTCTTTTCTTTCCTTTTTTTTTTTTTTAACATATATTTAAGTAGGTTAAAACTAACTGTTCATTTCTGCTAGCTTACCAGTAATGAAGAATTCTGTGCAAAATTACTATGTTAGTTAAATATCCTAACTAGTGCTCTGAAATTTATGTAAAGGATTATAATGCTAGTTTTGGTTATCTTTCTGTCAAAAAGTTCTGAGCTAGAAGTTCAAATAGACGCAGCTGATTTGATGGAGACAGATAGATACCATGCTTATAACACAGTGTAGGTGCAGTCCGTGATGTGCCCTGCAGTTCTGGTCCTTGGCACGTGTCCTGACAATGCCATGCCTGCTTACTGAGGTGGCAACTGGTTTATTAGGGTGCCATTTGTGTGGTTTGCTTTTATTTGGGAAATTTCAGTGGATGAGCATGCCAGGTTCCCTCTCTCCTGGGAGCTGGGAATGGAGACTACGGTATTTCTGCCTCAGGTTCAGATGTGTCCAGAGTGTGAATGTGCGACAGGACCGTATGTGCGCTACAGCTCTGAACTGTAAATGCTGTTTTCACACCTGGTAGCCTTTTTGTTCTGGAGGAAGCAACATTTACAAGAGTTCACTCTTGCGAGTTAAGCTCTTGGCTAGATATCTCTGAAATATTTTTAGGTGTAAGAGCTCAGATACTGCATCCATGATTGATTTGGAAAGCACAAACTTTGAAAGTGAAAACTTCAGATGGGAAAGGAAAACCATAAGGCCTTTTAATACCCTCACAAAACCTGTGTGTATCTGGAGATTCATTACTGAATGTCCCTGTAATTTTTAATGTTCCCTTTTTTACAGGGATTGTGACTGTGGGGTAGTTTCACTTGTGTGAGCCCTAGAGTAATTATGATCACTATTCACATAGGTTCTTCTCACAGAGGTAGGCTTTGAGTACTAGTTTTATTTAGTTTTTATTTAGAATTATTTTCTAGAGCAGTCTCATCTGCTTGATTACTGTGTGCTCATTGAACAGATGAAACCTAATGCCAAATGGTAGGAATACTTGTATGGAGTTGCATACCCCTGGTGTATGCTTTGGTGAAAAGACCAAAGTACTTCACGTCTTTTCTTGGAGAATTATGTTTCTCACCCTGTGTATTAGGTGCTGCATATGGAGCAAGGTGCACTGGGGTGAGAAACAAAACTCCTGTCCTTTCCCCCTGGAGTTACATTCATAGTGGGGGAAAAGGAGGAGAGCCTTCTCCCTCCCTTGCGTGACCAAGAAAGAGTTATGATAATTTAGCCTTAAGTGTTTAAGCCATGGTCCAGTGCTGCTGAATCTAACTGAGCTTGGCATCATTTGAAGGAGCTTGCTGAAGTGTGAAAGACACTGAGGTGGCTATGATTAAAAAGTATTGAAAAATTATAGACCACACTGCAAGAAGCCCTTGCTCAGGTGGATGAGGTCAAGGCAGGTTAACGCACAAGGAACACTTTTGTAGTTGATGCTTGTGCACGTCAGGCAAAGACATATTATGAGTTGTTTCATTGGGTATATCCTCTCTTTCACCTTGCTGGCCAGACCACAATTGGCAGAACAAATTTTGCCCTCATAAAAGTTGATCTTGCTGTTCATATTTTTAGAAGGGATTATGCATTGGCAGGAGCCCTTCTCTGTACCTACTTCTCTCTACCCTACGCCTTTGATGTAAGTTTTTTATTCCTGGCTAGCTGAGAACCTGAACAATAACAGAGAAGGAAAACAGAGGACAAGGTATATGATGTAAAACCAGAGAAAACACAGGTGACTAAAGTTTGAGAGGTATGATAAATTTTAAGGAGGTTCCTGATTTCTTGAACAACTATTCCCATATCTTAATTGTACCTATTAAAAATGTAATATAAAGGTTTTACTTCGGGTTCATTTAAAAGTAAAAGCAGTATGTTAGCAAGTGGCAAACGTCCAAGTTAACTACACGCTTTAGGATGGGATGAATGTCATTTCCAACACTCTGGAACTATGATTGACCCCAATGTATAAATATTTTTTGATACTCAATAATATTTTAGTCCCATTTTCATGGCTGTATCCCAGACTATAGATGAAAGCTAAGTATCTGTTTTCTTTTTTTGGCAAACAATGATGTCCTGATTTTTCCAATCTAAATTGCCCTCCAGGGCACTAATAAAACAAGTCATGGCTCACAAAGTAAATTTCCTGTGTACTAATTGAAAACGGTTTCAAATTTATTAGGGTTTCAATCATCTTCCCAAGATCTAATGCTTGTGTTCACAGTAGTCAATATGACTGTTACTATATTTACCTGAAAGGTGAAAAAAATATTAAAAGTAGGTATTTTCAAATGGGAGGAGGGGAAGATAAAAATAACAAAAACAGAAATCCACACATTTCATATAGTTGAGTGTGTTTTAAAACAACATCAGAAACTGAGCACTCATTCTCATGAAATATTTGGTTTTATTGTACTGCCAAACCCTTTTCTATATGTGTTCCCATGCGCTGGGTATAACACACAATCTGCTAGTATTTGCTGGTAGACTTTGTTGTCAGATGGAAAAAAAGGCAGGGAAGCGACAACATTGGTTTCCTCTTTTTGCTAGGTTTCTCTTTGTCCTGTGTAAACTGCAGGAGATGGAGAGAAAAGGACTGTTGAAATGCTCCAACTTTCTCCCCCTTCAAACTCCACCACAAAGAAGTGTAAGCGCTATGCAAACCATCCCCCAGCAACCCACAAAGGGTTTGCCTTCTGCTCTCTGCTTCCTCTCTCCAAAATATTGTACTGGGAGGGAGGGCACTTGTCAGATTTTCTGGCACCACATTTCATAGCAGAGTTCCTCTAGCAAGAGAACCACAACCTCTTGTGCAGACTGAATTAATAATATGACAAAAGCATTTGGCCTCCATGTGGATGAGGGCTGGCTGGAAAACTGGAACTCTGGTTTCTGAAAGATTTCAGGGTTTGGGGATTTGTTTTATTTTCTTCATCATGCTAAATCAAATTGTGTAAAGGAAAAACAAACAAAAAAAAAACTTCCAAACTCCTACCCTCTTATTTTCCTAGTAATACTGATACGTGAATGCTCTAAAATAGGTCAGTAGTTATGAAAATCTCCTATGATTAAAAAGCAAAACAAAACTCTTTTTCTCTCATGCCTCTGATAAATACTAGGATAAAATCAGTGTCTTTTCATTGCTTCTATTGCAACTGTTTAGGTTTCTGAAAATTCTTATATATTAGGCTGGAGTCCGGATGGCTTGATGGTGATAAAAGAATGAAATTTCTATGGAAGATCATTCTGTATCTCAGAGGATGTGGGAGACTGCAGTTCAAATCTCATCCTTTTTTTTTTTTTTTTTTAATCATGGTGATCTGTCAAGAGAGGGAAGGAGCAAAGCCTTGTTTGTGAAGTGTCTCCAAGGGTGTCGCTCTTTGTGTGTCTATATCTTTGGGGACATACAGTCTTTCTGACTGCTGTCCCACATATATATAAATTATCTTCTCTGGACCATGGCGCACACACATTAATTCTCTGTTCTCATGTTTTGTCTAAATAAAAGTGCAGTCAAGGCAAATGTGCTCCTTTGTGATATTCTGTGATGGATCTATCTGAGAAAAGTTTCAAATAAAAATGTTCTTGAAAATTACTAGTTTTCATTAGGAAGAAAAAAAAAAGATTTGTTCTGACGAATCGTAATTTTTGGATAGAAAAGGAACTTCTCTGGAGAAGTCCCAACCAGCTGTAATGCAGATGGCCTTTGCTCCATGTATGTGCCCTGAAAGCTGCAGTTGAAGAACAGCAGTCCTCATGAGATGGTTTCCAGCCTGGCTGTTGTTTCTATGTGTTGCCATACACAATGCAACTTCCATCCACCCTGCCTTTCCCGTCCCAACACAAGAAGCAGCACTCAAAGTCTGAAATCCCTATTTTATTTAGCTCCAATTAGAAACACTGTGTTTTGGGCTTCTTTCTGCTTACAGAGGTACGTTCTCAACTAGTATACCTGAAGGGACTACATTAATATCTGCTAGGTATTTTATCCAGCCACAGTTTCTCTGTCAAGACTCATGTTCATGGCAAAGACAGCAGAAGACCAGATGAGCAACAGTTGCAATGCTATAAACTAATTCCCAGATGTAGAAGAGACTAGTTGTAATGGCTGTATTGTACATGTGGAAATTAAGTCTAAACATACTGCAGTCCCCATACACTTGTGAGCCAATTAAAATGTCAGTCATGACAGCAGCCTAGTAGATACTGTGTTTCTCCTTCTGTTCTCATGTATGCATATCTTTTCAGTGTGTTCATGATAGTTTATGAAAAAAAAAAGATAAAATAGCTATTTCACCATCATATGCTTTCTGTTATGCTCAATACAATACTATGGTTAATTCCAAGAACTTTAAGAGATACCCGTTGAACTCTAGTAATTATAATTTCTTTCAAACTGTTCTAAGCAATAGTTGCACTTTTTCCATCTTACACACTAGTATTGTTCTATGAAGTTGCAGTAGATAATTTATCATTTTACAAATGTTGTAATATATAATCAATGTTTTACACAGATACATCTTTTTTCTTGGCAGGACTGTACTCCAGAAAGATGGAGTACAGAATCATGACGTAATTATGAAATCTGTCAATAGTCAGATAAAGTCTAATGGGAAAAATCTTCACAGACATTCTGTAGATTCTCACAAATATGAGCCTAGTTTTGAAGTCACGGCAAAAAATTTTTTTTATTCTAATGGTCAGTTTATACAGAAGTGGCAACAGGCCTGATTTTCTGTTGTATTCCGTATCAGTGAGGGAGAGTAAAAAAGCTTCAAAGTTATCATAAAATATGCCCACTTCTGTACCATTTACAATGATTGAAGAGTGCAAGGGTATTTGTTGGTTGTTTTTTTTTATTTTATTTTATTTTTAAATTCCAGATTATTAAATCCTCTGATACAGGTTATTTTACATTCATCAGAAACGGTAGCATTTTCAGTTCTCCTTTTGAGGTAGAAAACATTATTTTAGAGGGCCCTGAGCTTGTGAGAAGAAAGAGTCACAGAATCACTGTCCTGCATCCTACCATGCCTTGATGAGCGGGGCTGCTGTATCCAGTGACAGGCCGAAATATTTCAGTGAAGTTTAGCTTTATGAACAAATTTGTCTTATCTTTGTCTCTAGAAGGGAAGTATTCTTGCACCAAAGCCGTAGTCTCAGTTACCCAACCTGGAGCTTATTCAAAATGCTGTCACTGTTTTGAGTACTGTCATAATAATTTGTGTTTGTTGGAAAGCAATTACAAATACTTAGTGTATTTTGATGGTATCCTCCTACTTCCTAATAGGAATTCATCTTGGAGGTGGTATCTGAAATCTAAATTTACAGGAACATTGACTAAATCTCATTTCTGAAGGCTTCTTGAAATGGGATAGGAAAATTACAATGACATTGAGTATTCTTAATAGGAGATGAGTTTGGTTTCATGGGCTTGGTCTCTAATTCCTCTTATAATTTCTTAATTCAATTAGCTTCTTTAATATTATGAGATTCACTGAAGGAGAAACCCTGCTTAGATAAATAAAGAATAGAGTTTATCCCCAGATACCGTAGAAAAACAGCTAGACACCACTTCAAAAGATTTTAGTACTTGGGAGCAACACTTAAGAATATTAAAAATTGCTCTGAGGTCACCAGTACATTTCTGTTCCTTCAATACTTTTGTTCCTCCAACACCTTTGTTTCAGTGGGGGTCCAAATATTTTGGAATCTGAGTTGCATACTAAAGCTGATTAGAGAAGTCTTAAGAAAATAAGCTATACCTTATCCTATTACTTTAGGGCGCTCATGAAACATTTTCCCCAAGCAAAAAACACTCGTCAATCTATCTAAATTTCAGAATAGAGTTGCATATTTTAATGATCTATTAGGCACAGTCAAAAATAGAGGAAATAACCAAAAGGAAGATGCATGTGTTCCAATTTATAGCTTAAACGTCTATAAAGCTGCTCAGAAGAACTTCTTCTGGATTTATCTCCCTATTATGTTTCCTTTTGTCTCTGCATTCCTATGATAGGAATTAGGCCTGAGAGGGAAAGCTATACTTTTAGCCTAGCCAGGGGCCAAGTACCAATCGGTCTATCTGAACATTCCTCTTCTGTTAAAGGCAAACCTCATTCTAATAGAAAATCTCAGCTATGTCCCAGGACAATGCTACTTCAAAGGTCAACATGTCACTCATGTCTAAACTTTGGGGACATAGTAAAACTGACATTTGAAACCACAAGCCACAATGTTTCCTTGGGATTTTTTTTTTAACATGTAACCAGGAGTGGCTGCAGAAAATCACACAGTCAGAAATAAAATGTGGACTCAACGAAGACAGAGGGGTACAAAAGGAAAGCAAAAGCAAGGCAATTTATGCAAAGAAAAAAAGTTTCTAAGATGCCAAAAGAACATTAGTTGCTATTCTGTTCTCAATATATGGTAGCTCGATTCAAGGGGGAAATATAGATTTTTAGGAATGTCAGCATGAAGATAAACATCACACTAGTAGGTCAAGGGGTTGGGGAAGAGGATATGTTCACCACATTTTCTGGCTTTCTGCCCTACCTATGAAGCTGAGCATAGTTGTACAACAAGTTATATGTGGTTATGATAATCATATTTAGAGACATATTGGCTATTTTGTTATTAAAAAAGTACATCTGTATCTCTCCAGGGGGAAATGCAGATTTTCTGAGCCAGCTGACACAGCAAAATGGAAATCTGGACTGTCCCTTACTCAGCTGCACAGAGAGCCTTTTCTCACTGCCTTCTCTTTTGAGCCAGTGTAGGATTAACTTAATAGTTGCTTAATTTGTGCTGACTGCTTTGAGGGATAGCTTGGATAGGTCTGTATGACTGCTTTTACTCAATTAGTGTTAAGTGCCTATTTTTTTCCTTTTTCGTTCTTTTAGTATAATTTCTTAATTTTACATGATTCATATTACAATAAAAAAATAGAAATAAGTTTCCGTGGTACTCAGATAGACCTTATTTATATTGTGCATTGCTATACACTTTATCCTACCATATAGAATATACGCTACATATAAATGTGTCACAGCTCTGAAGAGGTGTCTGCTTGGAATTCAATGTCATCAAATTTAGGGAGGGCTCAAATAGATGCTGGTTTGTCCCAGAAAATGCTGTAATTTGATGTAGGTCTGAGGGGTTTTTTAAATGTGATGTACCTGTACTTGTTGGTTTGATCCTGTGTTTTCTGTTCTTCAGTTTGAAGCATGCTTGTATAGGGTATTCTTTATGCACTTTCATCTCTACATATAGCCTTCCTTGGAAATTAAAATAAAAAAGAAAAAGCATCCACCTGCCATAGTGAAAGTCATGTAAAACAGATTTATAAGGCAACCTGTGATTGCTTCTGCTATCCACTTTTAAAAGTTGCATGAACATCAAGTCTTCCCTTTCCATGAGCTCTCGTGCCCGTTCTCATGTTAAGACTTGTCTTTACAATTACAAACTGGGTAGTGAACTGCCTATTGTTAGTCACAGTGATCAAGAAACAGAGTTTCTTTTTGCAGAACTCTCTGTGTCTTTTTTCCAATATAGATGCTAAGTAACAATAACAAATAAATGAACATGCATTCTCAGCTCTCCTGTCAAAGAGTCACTGGCAGCCATTGATTTCCCTTTACCCTTCTTGTTTTCTGGAGTTGACAATTAAGCAATCTTAGCTTTTTCTTAAAGCCTTTCTTCCCAGTTGGAGCAGTGTGAAAGGAAGCTGTGAGGAATCTAAAAATTAAGAAAAAACAGGGCAAAGAAAGAGATAGAAAGATTGATTTCTCTTCCCTTAGTAAGTGTTAGCAATTAGGTAAACTGACTTGCAGTGAGGTCATCAGTCACAATTGGAAGCTAATTTGAAAATGGATTAGCTTAGGAAGTAGCAATTTCTGCACCATGGGTTTCAGCAGTAAGTGTTTCAGTTCTGTAACAGACCTCATAAACTGGCTGAGATCAATGCCTACCCAATGTGCCGTTACGCACTGGGCATACTCCAGTGACAGCACGCACAGCTGTGGCTTCAGGGAGTTTCCGTGCAGGGTTTCCTCTGCTCCATACTCACTTTCCACAGGTGTGTTAGTTGATTATTTTACCTGAGGGAATAATCAGTTTAGGAGAATTTGAACTGGTGAAATTGTTTCCCCCTATTCAGAATGTTACCCATCTCTTCAGAATGAACTTTTCTGGTCTGAGATCAGTGGCACTAAGTGAGAAGGATTAGGTAGCACACCCTTATCATAGGAAAGGGCCAGATCTGCTCTGTGAACGCAGGAGTCTAAAACAGCACACTAGAGACTGAAACAGGAGCTCCTTACTTTACCAGGGGCAGAAGGACCTGATTCTAGTCAGAATTTTGGGCTGTGTGTGCACACCAGAGGAGAAAGATCCTTTCTCCTGCACTGTCCCTAGGTGTTACCTTTTTCCAAGAAGACCCCAATAGTATTTCATCACCTTCTCTGAAATGCTTTGCCTCTTGAAAATTAGGACTACAGCCATATTATCCCTTCTTGCGTCCCCATCTTCTATCCCAACCCATACAAGCTAAGGTCGAGCTGAGTTCTCCAGCCAACATGCAAGTCCCTACAGCCGGCACAGTGATTAGAGCATGTTACAGAGCCTAGAGCCTGCAACATCACATGGCCAGCCAACAACCTAATGGACGACAATCACTTGAATGAAGTTGCTCAGACATTTACCACCAATTACCTCTGATGAATATAGAGATATTAGTGTAGCGGCTTAAAAGAGAGACTGAATGTGTTATTTGCCACCAATCCAGTGACAGTGATCAGTGATGCTTTGGAGGAACTCAGGTGTGTGGTTCAAATAAGCTTTCTTAGGTCAAAATTGAAAGGTCAAGTTGAGGTCCTGCTGGAGTGAAACATTTTAAAGAGTTTTGCATGCTCTCAGTGGTAAGAATCCTGCAATTCAAGATCAGGCTGAATTAATAAACCTGGAGGAATATGATTCTCTTGCAGTGAGAATTTTTAAGATTTTGGAAAACTTCCCGCTGTAAGCTTGATCAAAATCTTTGGACCAATATATTTAGAATTTCAAATTGGAGTTCCAGTTGGATAAATAAAACATTTTTATTGCGATATGTCTATAGTGTTTCCTTGAAATAATTTTTGACTTAAAATGTTTCAGGGATGGGGGCTAGCTGCAGGAAACTAAATTTTGAAATGGAAATTGATCTTGAGGAAAAGGAGGCAATCTTTCATTTAAAAATGTGAAAATATCAACAATTCCAGAACTTAAAATAAAAATACATAAAAATCACTTATTTTCTGACAAAGACTTCTAGCCAGCTGATATTTCTAAACTGTAAAGATAAATCATGACTGTCACCTAGTTACAGAGTTGTAATGCCAGTATAAGCTTGAAAGCAAAAAAATGGAAAAATAATTAAAGCAGATAAAAGATTAGACTTCACGCCCTACTCCCAGGGTGTGTTCAATTTATGATTACATTTTACAGTGGAATAGTCAGACACTATGCCAATATGAAGTATTGTGACTTATTAAAATTGAGGCCCTGTTTACCTAGATATTTGTGGTTATATGAATGACATCACCTCACATACAGTAATGAACTGCATTCACGTTTCAGACCCTTAGATGTAGTTGCAAACACTTCTCTTTTTTTCAAAGCATTATTCAGAAAGATGAAATTTTATCTTAGGATAAAATCTGAAGAACTCTTCGAGTGGAGTCCTCATGAACATGACACATTCTTATTGTCAGACATTAAACTCTTAGGAAGCTATTTACAGTTTTTTTAAAGGGTAATTAGACAATTATATAGTATGTCTTGAGTCTGGTTCCACATGCCCAATCCATTTTTAAAAGTTAAATTTAATCTCAAAAGTGACTTAGATGCTTGTTAGAATGTTACTGGCCATTAAAAAAAAAAGTCTCGAAAAACAGAGTTAACACAAGTCTCTGTCTAAACCATCAGAGCCATATAAAGGTGAGAATCAAGTGCACTTCCTTCCCTGCCCTGCTTTCCTTGGAAAGGAAACACATCCGCCTGGAACGGTGGGAAGTCATGGTGTGCTCTGCTATGTCTTTTTTTGTAGCCAGCTGAGCAATTAGGGTGCCAGCGCACCGTGTATTTGCTGCAGTCTAGATATACACTTAGAAATTGTCTCTTGTGCTCTCCTAAATTCTAGTTCCACATGGAAGTCCCAACTTTAATGCAGCAAATGCAATATTTTCATGGATTTTCAAAGCAAGTGTTTCAGATAGGTGTGAAAAGATGTAGTTCCATTGTTTTAAATGTATTTTTACCTATTAAGTTGATGATAATGTCAGTTTGCAGAAACAGCTGTTCCATGAGACTCTCTCTGAAAACTCAGAAAAATTATAGTGTTTTCTTGACTTTGCTTTGCTTGGAATTTGCCATCAAAACATTTGGAACAAAATACCAAAGAGAATAAAGGAAAAACAGAAATAAAAAACTCAGGGGACTAAACACCAAACCAATTTTAAGATGAAGTTTGACTAGTTTCTAAGGGAATAGTGTGAAATCAATGTCTGCAACAGCAATGAGGTAGCTGTTGAGACCAGGGATCTCCTCTTTTGCTTTGTACCTAGTTGTGCCTTTCTGCATTTTCCCAGTAGCAAATGCTTTTATTTTCCTGTGTCGCTATTTCATCATAAATTTTGGAAATTGCAAGAACTGTAAGATTTGGAAACAAAATATCTGGTTTGATTTTTGAAGTAAATATTACGTGCTATCTCCAGAGCTGGCTTCACAAAGGCTCCTATGAAACCACCAAGAACTGTAGCCCTTTTTAGGATGTATTTATCTTCATAATTAATAACAGCATGTAGAAAGGTCCCTTACTCACCTACTGTCATGTTGGTACAACTTTCTGCTTGCCTTTATCAGCAGGGTGCCGAGTTCGGAAATTGGATGGGACTACACCTGTTTTCAATGCAGGAAGGGGCATTATTTAAACCAAATCTAACCTGTTAGTGGTTGCTATGATTGGACTGTAGGGTCACTTTTATACTGCAATCATACGTCAACATCTGGTTAATAAACAAAGTGACACTTTGTGATTATTGCATAGCAAATTAGAAGTGAGGTGAAATTTCCTGCCTTTTCCTTAAAAGAAAATCTGTGGTGTCAGTGACACTGGCTCCCATTTTCTGATCATACAAAGTGAAACAGGCTGGTTAGGGGATTAAATGTAGGAAAATTAGTTTTAGATTAAGTGTTGGCTAAACATGCCAAGTAAAATTCACCCCTAGTATAGCTCCACTGATCACATGGGAATAACACCAAAACCAAATTTTTTCTAACCTTGAAAACAAAATTTCCCTTTATTTCTTAACTATTTCCTTCAAAAATCCTAACTGAAGTTCAGCTTTTCAGTGTGCCTGATTCTTCTATCCACAGAGTGAAGGAACTTTGCCGAAAACACTTAAAGGCAAATTGGCTGTGCCTTTTTAACACAAAGCATATTAGCAGATGAGAAACCCTCTTGTCCTTTGTTCATGAAGTCACAAGTGCTCAAGTCCTTTGCTGACATCTTGAAGAATGGAGATATCAGCAACATTTGAGTGGGAACATCCATCTCCCATGTAACCAGCTGAGGCTTTATTACTCTCTACAGTCAGGCATTGTGTCCATGGCCTTCCTTATTCGTCCTTCTAGGCAGGGAGGCTTTGGGATATTTGATTTGTAATTAACCGTGACTCACAAAACCTTTAACTTATCAAGAGTGCTGTCAGAGGTACTGGAGACAGAACCACAAGTCAGGATGTAGAATTAAATACATATGCTCCCCAATCCATTTTGCAGAGCCGAAATGAAGATGCCCAGTTTGTGTAAGATGACATATGACATATGGAGGTATGCTGATCTATAGCACCAGAATGTCATCTGCCGTGTTTCCATTGCACTTCTGGTCTTGTGGATTTATCAGAGGTAGAGAAAAATAAGAATTAATCTAGGATCTGGCTAACTCTAAGTCATGTACTAGATGTGGTGTATGATGAAGTTTCAAAATGAATGGATTTCAAGCCAGTGTGAGAGTCTCCTTCCTCAAAGGTTCTCAAAGAGTGCATTCAAGTCACTCTGTAAATCAGCTTCACACTTTTGTCATTTTAACTGTTTAAATGAGTATTACCTTATTTCATGAAGATTGGTCATTGAATTAGGCTTTTAGTGACCTGAGATGTTATGGGGGGAATAAGAACATATCACATATTGCTGTGTCTGTTCTGCAACACTTTCCCACTAGCTAACTGCCTTGAAAATATAAGTCTGTTTCCTAAAATATTCTATAGTCAAAGTTTCAATGTTATTGTTCTGGTGGGGTTTTTTTATTCATTGTGGTAGTCACTTCAAAGAGGGAATATATCATGGTTGTTTGCATAAAAAGATTTCAGCTTCATAAACACATGGAAATATTTAAAATGAAATACTTTTTTAGATAGCTGGAGAAACACCAAGTTCTTGTTATGTATGCTTCTTGGTTTCTGTGTATGAACATGAATATAAAGCAAACCAATATCTAAGCATTTGTGTATGAGTTTTCTTCTGAGCTTCTTTAGAAACCATTTGAAACCCACTATGTGTATTAAATTATGAATCATGACTTACTTACACATATATTATCCAAACTCCACAACTAACTTTTCAACTATTTAAGACAACTTGGATGAAAAAAAGTGTGTCTTACTCATGTCAAAAAATATCAGTGGAGAAAATAATGTCCCTAACACTTGAAGCCAGCAGAATACTTAGCTTATATTGATAAGTATGACTCAGAGATTTGGATCCTATTGGATCTCAGATCTTATAGAGTCAAGAGAAATGCACAAAGTAGACATCTTTTAAGCATTTACAAGTCTCCTCTGTCTAAGCAGAAGAAGAGTCCACTAGGTTTCAGAAGGCAAATGGCAAAGACTTTTCACTCACACCAATTGTCCTAAACTCCTAGATATTTCTGTTACATGAAGGAAAGCCAAAGTTGTCCAGGTTGTTTGTATAGTCCTTGTAGCTTCCTTTACATCTAGGGAATCTATAGGCATTTTTTGTATTGATTGGTTTTCCTGTTGTAACATCACAAAGTTTCCTTGGGGATTTGGCTTGTAGTCACTACAGACTGCTTGGATAACCACACTCTTTTCTTTGTAAATGGTGACTCACCATGATTTATTGTCTGCCTAGCAGATTGTATTGAGAGTAGACAAAGTGGGATGGAAAAGCAAGATGTTAAATAACCACCCACTGGATTCATAAGGGACTTCCAGGAATCTAGAACATGGTCTCTTTCCAATAGCCTTAACCATGAATCAATCAAAAGATTTCCATTTCAAGTTTCTATATGAAATGGACATCCAATCTATAGCTACTAACCCAATCAGCATCCCAGCATGTATAGAACAGATAAATACACCACTCCTAGTATTCAGTCTAAGCACACATAATACAGTCTGATGAACTTCAAATTGTTTATACAGTGGTTTTCACATGGATAAACTCTGGAATCTATCCCCGGTTTAGCTCTTCTGACTCAAAAGAAATGGAACAAAAAATGAAATATCTTTCTGCCCAGATCATATTTTCTCATTCAATCTAATGAACAAGAGCTCTGGCGTGCATCCTCAGGCCTGCTGTAGCTGTGTTTAACACAAGTCTGCAAGACTGGAGGACAAAAACATGTATCATCATTTCTTAGTGCTTAAGGAAGTGATTTGATACGCAGCAAAGACAGAATTCATATCCCACAGTCCAGTGGTTTTGTTTGGAGTGATGTGCCAACTGGGTTCAACATGCAGCCTGTCCCATTAACGCTTGATCTGCTCAGGTCCTCTGCTGACAAATTGCAAGGTAGGCAAAACTTTCAAAGCAAGGCAAGTCCACAATGGTGCGTTGCAAATTGCCTTCAGGCTCCCTCTCCTGGGCATTTAGCATCCATGTGTTTAGGAACCTGCCGTGTTTTCGGCACGCGTACAGCCATAGGTTGCTTAGGCCTTTACAGCATATGCTTGCCTTGTGTGCCCTGTACACTATATCACAATGTATGTAATTACACAGCTCTTTTAAAAGGTAAATTTGATATTTTTAATAAGCCCTTTGAATTCAATCTTTCAGGTGATTTTCTAGTTATTGGCTGTTTGTTCATTATTTTGAGTCCTTGTTTTAAAAATTATGACTCTTATGCACTTGCATTTCAGTATTTCATTTAATAGTGGTTGGAATTTTTTTTGCCTTGTTCTATTAAACACACTCTAGAATATTACTTTATTTCCCCACACACAGGTGTTATGAGGGTTATTTGTATTTTAAAGGTTCATTTATAGTATGGTCACTGCAATTTCATATTCTCCTCCCCTTCCAAATGAAAAAGAAAAGAAAAATTTTATTAATCATGAATGGTTTAAATTTGTCTATTTAATGCATCTCCCAGGAACTTGAAACACCTGCTGTGTTAGCCTATGCCTTAGAAGAAAGGTGAAGTTATATATTAGATTTAGGCTTGTGGATTGAAATAAAGCTTTTCTTCATAGGAGTCCCACCTGGGAATGGCTGCTCTAAAATTCTATAAAAACAATAAGAAAATTTGTTTCCAGCCCCAACTACTTCACAAAATAAAAGAAATTAACATGAAAATGTAACTCAAACAAAGTTGACAAAAAATGAAGCGCCATGGGAGAATCACAAATTTTGCCCTGCCAACAACATTTTGAGACCTGCTGTTTTCCCTGTAGGTGTCCACATGGCTTTGATTTTCTCCCGATTATAAAAAAACATAAACATTGGCAAATGCAGTGAAGAAAGAGTGCTGACCCCACTGTATGAACTAGCACTTGATGCTGTCTGCTTTGGTAGAGTCTCAGTTTGACTATAAAGATGTATTCATTTGGTTTTAATTTGAGGAAATTTTATATTTCAGTAAAATCACAATGAAGTTCCCTTTGTTCAGATGAGTAAACAGTGACAGCTGAGTTTTACATAGATTTGCTGACAGTTAACTGTGGCGTTCTCATTGTTTTGTTTGGGATTTTTTCTTAGTCTTTAAAGGATTATATATAACTTTGTTAGGAACATGCAAACAAAAAGTAAAGAAAAATGGAGAAAATCTATAGTACAATAAATCAGCACTTCGCAATTTTCTCTGTAGCTTGTGTACAATGGGAGAATCAAATTTAAGGTCATATTCAGGGCTGTAGGTAGTTAGTTGCACGAGACGAGGTGACAGATTTAGTCTTCGAAAACTTTGGCCTCCTGGTATTGTGGCTGCAGTTGTTATTTGGCTAAGTTGTGGTGTTGGCAGCGAGAACAGATTTATGCACATAAAGCTGCCATTCTATTAGGGCTTTTATAACACAAAGTACACTTCTCAAGTTGTACCTTGGTCTGAAAAGAGCTGAAAGAAAGAAGCAATTGAGTACCAAGAGAATGGTACCAGATGCTGGCCTTTTGACATCAACCAGTGGGCCACGGCTGAGCACTTCCTCAGCAACCCCTGCTTTCAGCCACTTCAGCTACCTTAAGAAACCCTCATAATAAAAAACACTATCAAAACCAAAGAGTTTCATGAGCTCCATGTGAAAAAATGAAAAAAAAAAAAAAAGAAAAAAAGGAGTTAACTAAACAAGAAGGTGATAAAACATTAAGCATGCTGCTGTGTTCAGTTCCCAAGCTAGATGCAGGCTTTCAAGGGACTGTTCCTTGCCCTTCTAACACAAGTAAAATCAGTAATTAGACTTAATGGCAGGGCAGGGGGGAGACTGTGCTAACCACACCACCCTCTATGTGAAGCACTTGGGATGGACTTCAGATCTGCCTTCACATCCCTGCATCTGCTGCTCTTTTTCTGTGCATCCTGGAATAAATATATTAAGTTGTTCTGTTTCGGTTCTCCTTCTGTAAAATGGGGAGGATAATTTTGAACAACTTCTGCTCTTTCATCTGAAGTTTCTGTCGGGATTGTAGGTTCTTTGGGGCTGAGTGTGTTTTTTACATCTTCAAATTCCACAAGGGTGAGGTGAAAAATCTGCTCGTAAACACAGAGATACACATTAGGAACTGACTACTGTAGTTTCAATCAACTCCTTTGCATTTTTACAGTACCTTTTAACCGAAAATCTCCAAGTAGTTTACAAACAATGCACAATGTTATGTTCAACCTCACAATGCTCTTATGACCTCATTAAAAATGATTGAAGCTTTGTAGATGGCAGAAACAGGGAGGCATAGAAAGTCTGTGACAGAAAAATCATCAGGCCATGGATTTTTCAAAGTGCCTGTCCTCTGTCCTGACAAAGAGACCATCCCTTCTCGCTTGCCCTCTGCCATAATATTTGCAAAGTAATTGAACGGGGAGAGAGTACAGACATGTCAAACCATAAGTGAAGCTCCTTCTCTAATGCAAACCACAGGCACATATTGCTAAATTATTACACCACCAACGTGAGAATAATATGAGTGATGAAATATATGGAAATAAGTTTCAATGGTAGAAGTTGAGCACACCCTTCTGTGGTTTGGATACAAAGAGAGACGTAGTCTTCTTTAACCTAGTAAAGGGTCACTTATTAAGCTATGACAAACAGCATTAGACTTAGCAGGGTAGAATAAAGTGGAAATGGGCAGCTGAAGGGCAGAAACAGAGTGAAAGTTGGGGTATCCGGTTTATCCCTGTTGGATGAGTCCTCACCACTACCTGCTCATCAGATGACACACACAATATTCTGTTGACGTTTACACCATGATAGATTTAGTACTTTCTTTTCCCCAGAAATGTAATTTCTTTTCAAATATGAGATTAGATTAGATCATTATAGTTCTTTGTTACACTATACTTTATTCATCACATATTTTTCATGATATTACATACATCTTTTTTATATATTCTGCATTATATTACATAACGTTTCTTCAGGGGAAAAAAATGATGTCATGCTGAAAGCTGAAATCTTGAGACCTCGGTTAGGTTCCCACTTCTGCCATAGGCATCTTATGTCACTTAATTAAACCCTCTCAGATTTTATTCCTTTCTGCTTTGCATATTACATAATTCTTCAAAAAATGCTATAAGTAGTCCAAGCTGAAAAATATTTCCTTCTGCTGAAAAGACTGTCCCAGAACAACTCTAAGTATGTGCATGTTCACCTATCCATATATCCAAGTAATTAATACAAATAAAGAAGGACATATAAGTATATGTCTGTACAAGTTTACATACCTATAAATAGGGAACACTTCCTCCCATAATGGAAATTCAGTCACCTCTCAGACAAAGAATGGTAGATGCTTTCTGCTAGCTGTGTTTCTCGAGGATCTCTTGGAAGAGAAAGTGAAGAACAGCTTCTCCAGTTGGGACCTCTTGGAGAATTTAAGTGAGCATAATATAATTACCTACTCTGAAAGAAAGCCAGGACACTGGGGTTAACACCCCTGCTCAAGTGAAAGGAGCCAGGGGACCCTTCACAGCTATAAAATTGGTCAAGAGCTGTGGTTTTAGGTTACATCTAAAATGCAGGTGACTCAAGGACTCAAATGTATTGCATTGAGTGCAAGCTTCACTTCTGTAGAATGACCTAGCATATTTTTAATATTTATGAATACTTGAAACAAGATTTTTCAGTTGTTGCTCTTTGTGATACAGAGAGGTGAAGAAGTTAAAGACAGAAGAAAACATTATATTCAGTTCAAGCAAGTATTCAATTCTGATCTTAGTGAAATCATCAGGACTTTTCCCCACTATCGAGAGAAGCATCAGAGTTGGTTTCAATGTTATAGTGCACTGTTAGGTGCCTAGCAAACAAAATGTGAGTCTTTCTATATGAACTTGCTGTTACAGAGAGATTCCTACATGATGAATATGTTTTCAGTTTTGTTTTCTGTAATTGTTCTGCCTGGGTGTTTTCTACACACACAAAACGTGCTAGGGAAGAACATGTTGTGTTAAAAGGGAACTGGCTGTACAGTAAAACTTCTAAGCACTTAAAAGTTTTTATAAAACGCTTAGGAAAGAGGTTAGTTGTGCTGTTGAGCATTTTCATTAGATTTCCCGCCTTTGCTCAGCTGAACTAAGACAGTTTGGGGTTCAGAAAGTGCGTACCCCAAATGAAATATACACAAAGACTTGACTTGTTAGACACCCTTAGATCACACCTAACTTAAGTTGCACTAAATTAATTTAGAGCAGCATACCTTTTGATCTAATTAACATCATTACAGTACTGCTTAAGGAAAGACGTGAATCCTTGTTTCCACACTGCAGTACAGTTCCTTCCGTCATTGTCTTTTGAGACATGTTCTGGGTAAAGGGATTTTTCACCTGTCCTGTTAAATTTGAGGCAACTTATGACCAGCAGTGCAGGAACAGAGGGATGTGATTCATAGCTGTTCATGTCTAGAAATCAGAACACTCAGCTGGGAAGGAGAGTCCTATTTCTGTGGGAAAGTCTGCTCCTCATTGCCTACGTTATTTTTTTTCAACCTAGTGGTGTACAATGTGAAAATAATCTATCTAAATTGTCTAATCATATTTAATCCAATTAGTTGCTTTTACTTGATAACATAGTGCTTCTTAAACTGACCTGAGTGATTTTGCTCTGAAGAGGATGCAAAGCACTTATGCTCTCCATTCCGGTGGCAGTGGCTCACATCAGAGTGATGGCTACAAACTGATGGGGACAGTTATAGAATCATTGAATGGTTTAGATTGGAAGAGACCTCAAAGACCCTCTTCCAGTTTGAAGCCATTACCCCTCATCCTATCACTACGCACCCTTGTAAAAAGTTCCGTTTAGGAGGGACCTTCTATGATACCTTACAGTGGGGCAGCTCTTTCCTCAGGGAAAGTCTGATCATGAGTTGCATGTACAACTGTCAACGGAGGTGTGCAGAGCCAACAACACTGAGAGAGAACAAGAGATACTGGGCACTTTCAGAGAGGAGAGGACTGCCTATGCAGAATAGTGTGAGTCTTCGGAAAACTTCAGAGAGAGGTTCTTGTCTTCCACTGATGTGAACTGTGCTGCATTTTGCTGCCTTTCCCTTCCTTCCCAGCCAGACACGCTCATCTTGGCAGCGGTCTGGCATGTACATCATGGAAACTTCTGCATTTTACAGCTGTGCTCAGCCGGCGCACAGGTGTTTCTGTTTGTACTTTCTGTCTTGCCAACACTGGCATTGGGTTTTTTTAAGGGCAGTTGGGATTTTTGGCAATCCCACTCGGATGTTCTGCAGATACAAGGTGAGTGGAGCCCACCCAGCAAGAACAAATGAAATCATCTTTTCTCCTCCCCAACTTCCTGGTCATTCTCAGCCTTTGAGGAAGAAGTCAAAGCGGACAGCTGAATCATTCAGGAAATGTTTACGTATTAACATGCTTATTTTTCTGTTTTGTAGCTTAGCCTGAAAGGCTTGGGCATGGCATCCGGTGTTCAGTAATGTCCCGCCTTTCCCCCAGTGATAGTGCCGGATTGCTGAGGCACATGGAGGTCAAGAGACTGTCCTCAAGGTCATCCAGTGACTCAATGCCTCAATTCAAACTCAGTCCCAGCATCTGCTTGACTCTTGATTTTTTGTTCTAACCATGAGACCCACCCGAAATTAATTGGTGAGGAATTCAACACTGGTTGGATTAAGTACGTCCTTTTATGCTTGTGACAATAGCATGTCAGCATTTTCATGGTGAATAGAGGAAATCTGGTACACAACAACAACCCTTATAGAAGGATTCATCCCGTATAGGAGGAACAAGCTTTAGAAACCCAAACAACCACACATACAGAAACAAACGAGAGCCAGTCTTGGGGCTATTCATTGATTCAGTCAAAGACAAGTTTTCTTTGCTAATCGCTCTTGTGCTTTTGAGGCATTTTCTGCTGTGACCAAGGTCAGCATAACATGGCAGAAATCACTCCGTGGCAGGAAAGGGCACTGACAGTTCTGTTTTGTATCATTTTTTCTCTTTCCAAATCTTGCTTTTTAACTTCTGCTTTTTTGAAAAGTGAATGTTACACTGAAGGTATGTTGAAAGTTCTTGTTAAGTCCTGAATATTCAAAGGTTGAGAACATGATGTCTCCTCTCAAAAAAACAGTCTTTAAGGTAAGGGGCAGAAAATAAAGTACTCACCTTGATTTTAAGTTTTACTTATTCCCTTAAGGCAATACACAGTTCCATTAAATGTTTTTTTTCTGTTATTCCATCAACAAGCTGACATTATCTTGAACAAATCGCTAAAGAGAAGGAGCTAAAACTGGAAGATTGCTTTATGAATGGAGTTTCTTGAAGTCTGTTTCTAAAGCCTCTAGTCCCTTGAGGAAACTGGGACTTCCAATCTTACCAAAATAATGCATAAAATTATGGGATATTTATTTGGTTTTATCTTGTAAATGTTTTTGAATTGTTAGCATCATAGTTGGATATACACAAGAAAGTTTTTAGGGATGGGAACTCCTATGAAGATGAATTAATTTGAGGTCATGGGACATTTTTAGATCAGCCATCTCTCATAGAAGAGAATTGCACAGATTTATCTTATTATGTCAGGGAGAAAGTAGCTTGAATTGAGAATATTTGTTTCTTTTGTAAGAGGGTTGGGTAATCTTATTCTTTGCATATTACTGTCAGATATTACCTTCTCTTTCCAAATTTGCTGGAGTCAGGAATCTGAGCTCTGTTCTAGATTAATCTTCAGGGTGTAAAATTACCTCCCTGTAAACCATGAGGAATCTCATGGTTTTCTGTTCCTTCTGAAAATACTCCTCCTGCTTTCATCGGCTTTGAACAGTGTGGGCATTTAAAACTCTACCAAAGCAAAACACAACACAGCACAGATAGTTCTGAAGAGAAGGTAAGAGAGAAGTTACCATGACGGGTGCCAGTCACATTGCCTAACACTATTTTGAGAGAGCCTAGGTTACTGTAATGATAAGGGTGTCAAGAGACCAGGCAGACTACAGCAGAGTTTCTAGGCCTTTTTGTCTTGTTTTAACAGATATATCATTTTGATCATCTCTCTAAAATATTTATCTTCTGTTTTGTTTTGCACCGCAACCAGGACCTAAGTCACTTTATCATCCTCCCCCTTTTTAACAAGATTAATTTTGGAGGTATGTGACTAAGTTTTGGGAAGCTAGAAACATCTAAACTTTGTGTATTCTTACATGATCAAAATGCACAGACGCTTTTTCCTCTTTAAAGAAATATTTTTAAGCAGTTTCTCATTCAAGTCTTTACTAGCTGTTTTAAAGTGCTTGGGAATGAAATATTGTGCTTGCAACTAAGTGGCAGCACTTGTCCTGGAAATGAAATTCACATTGCTAAAGTGTTTATGGAATACATGGAATGAGAGCATATAAATCGTGGTCTCTCTGTATAGTTTAATATCAGTCATTTCAAATATTGCAGGCATTACAATATATTGTGCTGAAAAATAATGCACCATTTCATGAGGGCAGGTGGGACAGCACTGACAAAACTTTTACTGTATGTAGCAAAAAGGTATAGCTTTATGTGCACCTAAATAAAGAATACACTCAATTAAACTTCATTGTGACCCTCTTTAAAAACTTCAACGATATCACTTAGAACAGCACTGAGATATTGGTGGTTTGAAGATCATACACTGAAGACTAGCTCTTCTTTAAAAAAGGAGGGAAATACAACACCATATTTACAGTAACAAAAATAACTAAATTTCTACAAAGAATGACTCAGAGTGGGACAATTTTTTTCTGTTCCAACTTTGGTAAAGCTGTCAGTTCCAATCTTTTAATGAATTTGCTTTTATAGTAGAAAATGCAAGTGGTCAGATGAGATTATAATGATGTCTGTTCTACTGAACATATAAATGAATTATATTAATTTTTACTACTTCCAAAAATGGTGTAGAAAGGCTGGCTTTGTGAATGCAGATCTTAACAGCCATACGCAGATGGAAAGAAATTACAACTTTGACTAACCCAAAATCTAATGGGTAGAAAATGGAAATTATTTGTCATGAACTTCATAGTTAAGACTCTAAAAGAATGAACTCCTTTGTAGACATAAAGATATCTTGCCATGGCATTGCTTTAAATAGCATAATTAGTTTATACTTTCAAACTAGAAGGTTCTCTATTCTGGTTTTTGGATTCCCCTTATCTTCCATTGTTTTACAAAAACAGACTGCAATTTCAAGTCAAGAATACCTGAAGTCGTCTTCCACATGCTGTTCCCAATTGCTGTTAGATAACTGTGTTCAACAGGAGAGTATTTGGCTTCTCACTGTACAGTACATAAATCTTATGAAATTGCTGTTTCAATTTTTCTCTTTCCTTTGAACTCTTGAATGGAGGGAAAGAATTTCTTAAAGAGTTCAGTAGGAATGTCCCATTATGAGACATCAATCATCAAATGCCCATTGTACATGGAAAGTGAGGTGACGGTAATAAAATTGACATAACTAAGCAAGCAGCATCTGACCTTTAGGAGCCAGAGCTTATGATCAGAAGACCCAGTCTTCCAAACCTTTAGGAGTTAAGAGTTATCATCTCCCCCAAAAAATACCTCAGTAAATGAAGTGCTACATATGAATGTATGTGATAAAAGAGGTGGAATAAATTCTTCCCTGACCCTTGGTAGGGCAGTGTTGACAGAACAGAGGTAGAGAGTGACTTTTGAAAGGAAGGAAAAAAGGAATGTATCTTTGGGTCTAGATGGGAGCAGCTGCTCCCCTTATCTTGCATCAGTGTTAAAGTAGTTGCTGTTCCTGCCATGTCAGCCAAGTCACAACACAGCATGCAATGCTGCCTGCAGTTCTTGCAAAGAAAAGGCGCAACGGGTACCGTCAAAATGTTGTATCCACAATGTGAACATAAATCTTCCTTGTGCTTTGTCAACCTGTTTGCTTTTGTCCTCGCTCTGTTTTCCATGTAACATGCTGTCACTACTATATTATTCTTTCCTAGCTCGCCAGTGCTTCAAGTATTTGGAGGGCTGGTTAGAGGAGACAGAGCTACTGTGAGTTCTGACTCAGCATCGGACCACTGAATTAATGCCTTCTTAGCGTTCTTTTTTATTATTTAGCTGTGCCCTCCTGCTTTTCTGTTTCATTTAAGTCAACACATACATATGTGATGTAACTGATTAGTGAAAACCAAAACATTCAGTGTTTTAAATCTCAGCAGAAGGTCTCCAATCATCCCCCAAAGGGATTGCTCTTCTCATTCAGGTGCCATATACTTTTGCAAAAACGTGTGACTGTAGAGCAGTGTGTAATTTGACTCAGCAAAATACTTTGCTGAGAATATAAATGTTACAGGCTTACATCAGTCCCTTCCTAAAGCTTTGGTGTAAATTGCTAATATTGAACAAAAGAAAATTACAGGAATTTAGAATGTAATATTTCCAGAATCCTTAAGAAAGTTCTCTCCTCCCATTTCAGAGGGCCTACTTAGCTCATCCCTATGTCAATGTGTAAGCTTTTAAACAGATAGTGCATGACAGTAATATACAATAGAGATGAACTGCATGGGGACTATTCACAGAAAAGTACAAATTTCAAAGAATTCTATCACAGCCTTATGAAAAAAAAAAAACCAACCAAAAAACAAAAAACAAAAGCAGCCAACTCCAAAATCTAGCCTGTTTTTGATGTACGCTTGATATTTCCTTTATGTTTTTCTATTAGAAATACTTTGGTGATTGAATTTACTACTGGCTTCTGGGGGTTAACTTCAGACACAGGTGGCAACTGATATTCCCTTATTACTGCTTGATTCATAAAAGAGTATGGAGATACCAGAGTGGGAAGAAAGTACCTAGCAATAGCTAAATCTTTCTTTTGTTCTATCCTGCTGTTTGTATCTGAGACAGAAGCGCTCTGAGAAATATTATATACAAAGAAAGAAAAAGGGTAGGTTGCCCTCTTTGTGTTTTCATATCCATCCCTCTGTCTCCAGGCTTACATGGCCTCCATTCCTGAGGTACTACAGTATCTGACAATTTACTTCACATATTCAGAGACAAATTTGCGGCACACAGTTACTATGGTCTCCGTTTTGCAAACAGGAAACTGAAGCACTGAGGAACTAAGCCACAGAGCAGGTCATCCAAGTAAGCCACCAACAGAGCAATGCACTAAATTCTTCCTTGGTCTACCAGTAAAGTCCTACTTGGGAGAGCACTTCAGGATGTGCTAGTCTATCCCTCTCTCTCCTCTTTCCCCTAACACACTGTTGTTTTTTTTCCCAGAGCACAATGTTATAGAAAGGATCCTTCGCTTGGCCTGGCTTGCTAGTGTTTCTGTTCGGGGGCAGATTTCTAGGGTTCAGAATTAAGTATATTTATATCTCACAAACAAGTTTATAAATAAAACAAAAAGAGGAGCTAACCATATGCCTTCTTCCAGTTAGTGATTCCAGGGAATATAGTTGCAAGAGCTCTTTGAACCTGAGAGCAAGCATGCGTTTTGTACTCTGCAGATATTACAGCAAACGATAACCCATCATTGCTTCTCTGGAGTACAGTGTACTGTGGCTTTAATTCAGCAAAGTACAGCATGTCAAATGTCAGGTTGTTATGACAGCAATAAACTTGTGATTCCCTTGAAGCAGATGTTTTAATTTGCTAGGTGTTTTGGCGGGGGAGAGAAATCTGCTTGCATTTAAATAGATGTTCAGATTGAGAAAGGAATTTGCTTGAAAACATCTTTTCCACCTGTATGAAAACTTTATCAGAGGAGCTTATGACACATGTGTGAAACGGTGGGAGAAATCATCGCAAAGATGGCCAAATTACAGAAATCTCCTTTGCACCTGAAATATGACCTTTCTGAAGTCACTTCAGTATAGGAGCCAGATTTAGATCATGGAAGGACCATGTTTAATATATTTTTTATTGCAAAAAGAACACTGAAACCAAGAGTCTGCTGAGGGATCTTCCTCTCAGGGTGGATTTGCAGGGTGTTATGGTCCTCGCTTCTGTGAGTTAACATCATACTTTTCAGATCCTTCACTCCTCAGAGTGCTCTTGTTTTTACCCTTGTTTGTAGCCATCAGTGAGGACTATGGTTTTAAAACAAGTGCTCTGAAAACCTTTGATGATTTTCAAAGGCAGGGAAGAATTTTGTACCTGTCTGAGCTGCAGGTAAAGAATGTTACAGCTGTGGGAGTGCTAATTCAACTAATTAATTGATCTCACTTTGCAGTGAAACACTTCTTGGACCTCACTCTGTCCTCAAAAGATAACAGGGCTGTCCCCAGGCATAAGACTGATTTTAAACTTCGTAACTTGCTGGATCCATGTGGAAGACAAAAGCATATGGAACAGCCTGCCCTAAAGGAGTACACAGGCAGATGCACTCAAAAGGTCAGTCTAGGTCTTGTGCTGGGACTACACACCTCAGATTTGGTGTGTTATATATGTTGGCAGTTAATTTTTTTTTCTCTAGCTCTTTATATGAGCTGGTGTAGCCCTGGTTGCTGAGGAACATCCACGGGTTAAAATTCAGATTTCTTACCTTTCCAAGGCTGGTAACCCCAAAACAAGTAAGAAAATGTAAACCTATAAACCAGGCATGGACATTTCTAGAGTTTCCTTGAAAGAAAAAGAAAAAAAAAAACAAACCTGAACCCTGCTTTGTTTAATGAGTCTTCTGGCTCTGATAACGTTTCTAGGAGTTAACTGCCATCCACCTAGTATTAAAACAATTCAGCAGAAGCAGCTGTGCAGAGCTAAAACCCCACAGACTAACCTAATTCAGCCCAGTGTGGACTGATCCCAGAACCAGCCACTCAGCAGTACTGCAGGAACAATGTGGATCCATCAGCAGTGGGAGTATGAGCATTTTTCCACATTACTTCGGTTGGGCTATGTTTTGGTCTGTCTGCCTGCTAGATACCCTTAATAACTAAACATGAGGCCAAGTTAGATAATTGTATAGCAATTTTTTTTTCTTTTATGGTTAATATGGTAGCCTATGAAAAAATTCTTGCATGTTTCCTTCATCTCAGAACTTATGACCATTCATATCCGAAAGCAGGGGATATATCCTGCAGCAGCAGGCAAGGAGTCAGAGTGGCAGAAGCTTTTGAAAAGAAACCTGCCTGTTTCTGGTTTTGAAACAGGTTTGAAATAAGAGTTTGGGTCATCTGTAGCACTAACTTTAACTTAATGGGAATTTACTTTGGAAACTTCATCACACAATATGGCTAGTAATATGTTTCCAAACACAGCAAACTTGATGAAACAAGGACTGTAAGCAGGGGGGGACTCTCTCACTCCTGCTCTCTCCCCCCTACCATGCACATACGTCTTGGTCAGCTTGTGGTTTTTAAAACCTTACTAAAAGAACAGCCTCACAGATCTGTACATCATTGTTGAGTGGCTGGTAGTGTGTTTATAATTAAAAATTGTGACATTTGACCTTTAGTCCATGGCCACAGCATAATTGCATTCACCCTCTCTCATTTATGAATGCAAATCAGGTCAATTTAACTCAGCATTGTGTTTACTCTGCATATTTTTTAAAGACTCCTCTTGCTACAGCATGTCTTTCTCCTCGACTTCTGCACTTTGAGGTAATTGCAGAGCACGCTGTCACGCTGGAATTGCAGGTATGGATGGTTTGAGTGGTGATAGAGTTTGAGAGGTCTAGAGATGCCTTGGATCTGTCAGCAGCCAAAAGTGATGAGATAATTTGAATGGGGCAACTTTGTCTTTGAACGGCTAACAGTACCCCAGAACAAGCTTAAATAAAACTAATATACTTTGGCAATAAAACAAATACATCTCCACTGATGTTATTTATGCTAACCGAGGCTCAAGCTCCCAGCTTGTTATACAAGCAAGGAGACTGCAGGTTTCAGAAGGCTCTGCCCCCAAAACTTGTCTGCGGAAAGCCATTCTTCACTGTGCCTTTGAACCCTCACCATGCCTTGAGGTAAACTCCTCCCAAGTGCCAGTGGGTTAAATCACCCTTGTATGGAGGTACACAGGGAGGAGCGAGGGGAATTTCAACTGGTCATTATCAATCACGCAGCACAAACAGTTTGGAGGAGTAATCAGTCTCTCTGTCCTTAGCACAAAGAGGTTTACAGCACCAGAGGAGTTTATTATTATTGCTGGTCTAAGATCATCAAAGTCATTTTGTTTCGTCTTGAACAGTAGTCAGAGGGGTTAACGTGAGGTTAAACTGCCTAAACAAAATGGAAGCAATTACACAGTGGGATGGTGGAGGACTGTTTGCTTTAACCCTCACTGACAAAAAAGGTACTATAAGAAAAAAGTTCCCGGACTCTTTACAATCATTAAATGCATCTGTCTGTTTAAGTTCATGCCAAACTTCTTCACCTAAATCTTCTGGGGAGTGTCACCGTTCTAAACACTATCAGTTTCTTCACAGTTCCCAACAGAGCCCCCATTCAGTGTCTGATCTTTGCGGTATTGTCATCACTTTGCAAGCCACTTTGCAGGACAGGACTTACAGTGTGCTGGAGTTGTGCCTGCAAAAGTTATGCCTTACTTTTTCTACTTAGTGACTTGGCAGGAAAAGACAAGGCTATGTGGAAGAGCAGTATGATGGGGAATGCAGATTTGGCCTATCCCAAGCTTTAAATTGCAAGATGGGGAATTGACTCTTCTCCTCCATTCAAGGTTATATCGCAGCTGAATTGTCAAACTTGGCCTTCCAGTGACCTACACCACGTGATGGGATGAGATCTGCCCTTTACTATATTTTATTTTTCTGTTCCTCGAAAATGGAAGGAGTAGCATAAACAGCTTTCACTTACAGTGTGAGTACTGCTGTATTACAGGTCTAAACGGAGTCTTTATTGAATTCCCTGCAGGTTCATTGCTGTTAAGCAGAATAACACATCAGAGTCCTAGAAAGGTGGCGTGTTTAAAGAGAGAATAAAAAAAAAGCTCTTCTATAAGCAGGCATTGACACAATGTTTATTGAAATTTGTCCTTCTGAAAGGGGACTAGGGCTTCTACAGATAACCCAAATGAAGAATTGTGTGCCTAATTTTATCATTACGTAAGATACTTGCAAAATGGTTCCTCTGTACCCTGAAGGAATTTTACTGAAATAACTCCTGTATAGATGTGAATCTTTGAAAAAGTTACTGGTGAAATGTTTCTGTGATCCTGTGTCACACCTCCAAACAAGGGGTGACTCTTTCAAAGAGTTCTCTGTACCCTGTGAAATGTTTATCTTGTTCAAGCTTGTTGCACAGCTTAAGGACAAAACCAGCAGGGAATAGGATAGGAGGAGAACACTGCGTTTACAATTTGTAAAAGAGCTTGCAAATATGTGGCGTATCTTCTGTTGGGAAAAAAAAAATTGAAACAAAACAACAAACTTTCTTTTTATGCAGAAAAAGCAATAAAAACAGCTTGTCAATGGAGCCAAAATTTTCAAATACAGAAAAGATTTAATGGATACACAGTAACAGGGTTGCACAGGGATGAATCAGGCTCTTACTTCTCTAAACATTACTGTAAATGGTAAAGACTAAATAATATTCTTACACAAATATCTGTGCATCTGATAATTAACCACAGCCAGCTCATGAAAGAACATACTTCAATCTGTCTTGCTCCAAATTTAAAGCGAAGGAAACCTGCCAGATTCCATGGGATTATATTCGTTTGAAAATCAAAAATTGCAGTGTGCTTTTAGAACAGAGTTTATCAGTTTTGAGGAGCTGCTTTGAAAATGCTGAAGCTATAAATGAAAATACAGGCAAAGCCATGTGGAGGGGCACTGGTTTGACTGAGTTTCTGAATGGGTGGAGGGCAAGATTGACCTCTGTCACAGATTATATGTTACAAGAAAGTAAGAGTCTCATTTTTTCTGACTTGTCTGAGAGAAGATAGCATGAAGGCTTAGTGGAAATGTGTTTTCTGTTACAATTCAGGAGCATTTTGCATCTGAATAGTTAATACTAATATGCCAGTCAACCATGTAACAGCAGTGTATTACGCCACTTGCTTAATTAAATAAATTTCCTTTCCTTCCCCCAAATGAATGGATTACTGGACTGTGGCATGATTTATGTATCCTCTAATACTGGCTCCTCAGACAAAAAAAGGACAAAAATGTAATAGTACAGACATTATTTTATCAGCAAGCAACTAGATATGAGAAGAGAAACAGGTATTACTTCCATCATACATTGACCAGGATGGCAAGATACTTGTTCTTTTGTCGTGTCAGTGTAGCAGAGAGGAGGGTCTTATTCCTTTGGCCTCTAAAAGCAGGGTATCCAAAGTATGTGAGAAGCTGCACCTGAGCTAGGAAAAGTGCACAAGCTCAGATTCAGCAGCTTGTTTAATCACACCTGGCACTAGATCTTCATATCACATTTCTGTCGATGCTTTTTCCTTGTACAGTCCTAAAATATAAATTATATTAGCCTGAATGTAACTAAAGGCTAGCCTGGAAGGTAATACAGTCTGGCAGGGGTCAGTGCTGTAGTGACATTTGGAGTGTAACTTACTGTCACTGTCTCACTGCTGGGAGCAGAAAAAAAGAGCTACTGAAATGCCCTGCAAGCTTCCAATCACTGATGCACCTACTCCTGCTGGACCCATCTTCCAGCAGCTGCCTCATCCAGGTAAAAGGCCACAGTGAATTCCTACACTATACAAAATAAACTGAGTTCAGAACAAGGACACACCAGGAAATGCTGTTGCACAAGATGAGGTTACCAGCAGGACTCATTTCTTTGGGCCAAAAGCACCTCTGAGAACTGCACGTGGGTTTTGTACTCAGATCTCCCTAAGAGGAAATTTCCTAAACTGTCACTGAGGATGTCTGTTGGATGTCTGATGTGTGAGCTGATAAACTAGGCTGCTCTCAGTGAACACTGAGAGTGAATGTCACTGATTTTCCTGCTCTGTACGGGCTGGACATCCATATCCTGTAAGCACGAGATCAGTGAGATGCTGCACTCAGGATAAGGGACGGTATTTTTGTCCTTGATTCTAGCACCAAGAGGGAGGATGTATTTAGCAAAGAAAAAGGAGAAAGAGTCATTTTGTCATTTGAGGTGTTTATTTCCATACTAGCTTGTGCGGAGAGGAGAGATGAGACTTTTGGACTGCTCCCCAATAATTCGTTGGGATTTCATTCTTTCCCCTTAAATGGGCAGGAAGGATAAGACTGATAGATATTTTCAGAGCACTGCTTTGAATTAACTGTTTCAGTAGCGGGCACTATAAACAGCCAGTCTGGGTTGTCCCTTCTCGTCTCACCCTCCATTTGGACGCTCTGAAGCCAGCCGATCCTTCTCTTTTTTTCTTTTTTCTTTTTTTTTTTTTTTTATTTCCTTTCACAGACCAATTCCAAAGGATTCTTAAACTGTAAAAATGAAATTGCTCCCTATAAAATATAATTGGAGCTGCATTGTAGTTCAAGTGACAACCAGATGCTGGGGAAAAAAAACCCAAACTCTTGGTCCAATTATATACTTTTCTCAGTACTCTCACTGCATGAAGTCTTGTCCAAAGGAGATTTGCTTCTGCTAAGACCTTACTGGTAATTTTTATTCACTCTTAAAGGCCTTTTTGATAGCTTTTCTCCTTCTGTATCTACACGTTTTCTCAATATACTAAGACTAAACATGTGCGTGTTCTGTAGGCTGGGAAGCAAATTCATAAGTGTAATAGGTATTGGAGCAGGCTATGTAAAACCCATAGTGGCAATTACAGTCCCTTAAAAGCACAAGTCACCTCACCAAGCCAATGGATTTCCATCAGTGTCTAAGAAATGCAAATTAAAGAAAATCAAGCCACTTAAGTTTGCAAATCTGGATCTGTTTGTTGAGTAAAAACGTATGCGTTTCGTGCTAATTAAATACTCCGGGTTTGTTTGTGGTTCTTTTTTCTGTGGAGAATTCCAGTCCCTGGCTTTGAGTGGCTGTGCAATCCACCCAAGCCCTGCTAGAAACAGTGATACTGTTCAGTCTAATCTAGTTATCTACACTGAAAACAATGTTAGCAAATCTGTTTACTTTCAGGTGATTGCAGCAAGCTGAGTGAAATGGTTGCCTTGTCATTTTTAGCATCGCTGAGCTGGTGGCACGATTTGGAGTCTGTGTGTTGGCTTTTGTATGTTTTGTGGCGGGTTTTTGGAGTTTGTGTGTTGTACTCCAGTATTGGTTACAGGTCTCAAAGAATGCAACTATAAGGGTGAATTTTGGACTTCCCACCAGGTAACTTTATAGGTATGTCCAAGTTTGTTCCATTGGGTTGTTATATGAATTAATACCTTGAGCAAGGTTAGTGGAAGAGGCTGTCGAAACAAAACTCAGCTGAAGTGCTGGGGAACACTGCATTGAGAAGAAACATTGGACAGACACAGGATGAGGTTCTTGTTGCCCAATGACAGTCCAAGTGAAATGAAAAGTATTTTCTTCAAGTGATAAGTTCAAAGTCATATTCTTCCAAAGCTCAATGGACAATATGTCTGTTTTCAAATGTCTGAACTGTACAATGGTTACTCTATTTATTTATATAAAATCCTAATTTCAGAGTTCTGGTTTAATCAGTGAAATCTGTTAATGACAGTACTTGTGAATTACAGTTTTTTGAGCTTCAAAGACAGAGCTATTGACACACATTGCATAAGAAAATGTGTTTATTTGTTCTGAACCTGAATATCTCCTTCTGTTTCTAACAGGAAAGCACTGCACAATTGGCCAGGCTTCTCCAACTATTTGCATTACCTAAGGTCAAAAACGTCATATGAAAATTTAGCCTGGAATGCACCAGTTTGTACTTAGTGAATATCAATGACAAAGCTGTTTCTCTATTAAATATTTCTTGTAAGGCTGCACTAGTAGCAGTTTCAGAGTACTTTATAGGCACAGTCAGAGATGGAGGGCTGAGCTATAATTCAGACTCAAGGTGATAACGACATGAATAACCACAGGATGGTTGCAGTCCAAAAGCGAGTGTCATAGCCCGTGCCTGTGCAATAGGTGATGTGTGCCCTTTGCAACCGTTCCTTCTTAAATACAAGAGTGTAGTTTGCTGTGAATAATAGGCAAGTTCATAGTTCTTTGGAGAGCTGATTCCCTCCTTCTGATTAACTGATGGTTGACACATCTCTGTCTTGTAGAATCTCTCAGAGATGACCACAATGTGTTTTCAGTCCCTGCAGGCCTGAAGTAAAAATTTTTACCAAGAGAGGAGAAAGAGAAAGAGTTAAGAGTAGGGGAATGTAAAAGGAGCCTTTGGATTTTTACCTTGGGCTGCTTTTGAATGAACTTTAACAACCAGGGCTGGAAAACCACAAACATCCAGCTAACAATGAAGAAAAATCAGAACCACTTGTTTTCTGGTGACTGAGGTGCCTTGCAATCAGCTGTCAGAAGTAGTATTATAACAGGACGAATAGTAATTAAAAAAAAAAAAAGGAAAAAAACAACCAAACAAAAGGAAATTACTTTGAATGGGTAACAGTGTATGTGATATTTCTGTGCAAGTAGTTACCATCTATATGATATGCATCATCTGCAGCACAAAGTATAAACAAACAAAAGCAAAATCAGGAAAATATTTGCAATGTTTGTAACAGGACTTCTAGAGTATTTTTTCATTCCATAGTCCTTAATCTTTTGAACCAAGCAACTTGTTACTAGCAGTGCAGACAAAACTAACTCTAACAGATACTAGCACTGGAAATACATTATGTTTCCATACATACACACTCTTTGATGCCTGGGCTGTCTTTCTATCTATCCATCCAAAACTGTATGGATATTGGAGCTATAACACATTAAGCAATGTGACGTACTGTTACTGTCCCTGCATAATTGTCCCGTGTCTCCCGAGGGATATATCCTCTTCAAAACTCCCTCTTTTGGAAGTTGGACTAGATGATTATAAAGGTCCTTTCCAACACAAACCATTCTGTGATTCTATGAAAACAAAATCAGAAAACTGGTTAGAATACTGAAAGTATTCAAAGCAGAATTATTTTTTTTTTTTTAGGGTGACAACACCTGCATCTGAGCTGGGCTGAAAATATGAAATTTGGATGGGAAAAAGGATTTTGCATGACCAGAATTAATGATCATTCTTTCTACATACTTAAAACCTGTGAACGGTGGTTACTCTTTTGTTTGTCTTTTCTGGTTCCAAATGCTGCCACTACCTTAGCTTTCAGGCACAAGCAATTATTTGCATTGATATCTGTAGACATAAAAAAAGTGTGAGTTATGCACTAATGGTTCAGAGGTTTGCATTGAGGAACTTGGGTCCCAGTGTTCAGTAAAAGCAATTGAAATATAATATTTTGCTTAACTGGGCTTTGGATGAGGCAGTCTTACTCCCTGAAATGCAAAAGACATATAGAATTAATAATCTTTTTTTTTTCCACCTTCGCCAGAAGTGTCTATAATCCAACTGTTCTTTGTCTTAAAGTCAGGCTATAAATTTTATGATAGCATACATGCCAGAGAACTTTGCACATAGACAGGTTCCTCTGTTGTCAATAACGTTTCGCAGTACAATGGGAACTTTGACTATTGTCTTCAACACTCAAACATAAGTGGCAGAATCAGAGTTCACAGTCATTCAATTTTATGAATAAGTTTAATTTTTCTTTAGATCTCAGGGAAACTATTTATTTTGTTTGGATTGAGCTTTAAGCACCAGCTCTTCCGGGTGGTTCATATTTAAATTCAAGTCAGTTCATTCATTTGCCAGTATTGTGCCAGGGGCAAGTGAAGCAGAGTATCTGGCCTTGTACAAAGACTGGTCCACGAAAGGCAGTCACGGTGCTCTGCCGAGAGACCATGTTTCTATTCATTTTTAACCAAAGCATTTCTGTAGCACCTGGCTCAGCCGCAGGCATGCCATTCTCCTGCTTACAAAATAGCTATATCCTTCCCTGCTGCCTCCTGATATGCACCATGGACTGATTGGCAACCCTTCACAGAGGTCGTCCTGAAAGAAACAGTTTCTGAAAGCCACATCCTCATCCTTTCCATCCCATAAACTCATACTGTAGCTCAAACACAGCACAACAGAAACATAATATGTCCTCAAGACAGTTGTGATTGCCATGAATTATAACAATATCTCAGTATGAATCTATCCGAGATCCATTTTTCCCCCCCAGACATTCATGAATGGATCAGATAGAAACTCTTTCAAGTGTTTGCCAAATGAATATAAATATGAACAGCTGGGACCAGGGAGGGAATCTTTCTTCTTTTTTTTTTTTTTCTGTTATGCATCAACATTTAATTGGTTTGTTAGTTGGTTTGGGCTTTTTGTTTTGCTCGTTTGTAGATGTGTGAATTTTAAGAACTGAGCTCTCCAGTATGACTAAAATATGTGGTGATAACTGATGATTAAAAGACAGGGCTGGTATTCAGGATATTTACGTCCCATTTCAAGTTCCTTCACTTTGGAAAATCTCTTCATTCAGTTCCAAGCATATGCCCGTCACTGGTCTTTCATTTTTCCTTTTGTATGTAGTGGTTTTCAAAATTTTTTTCCCTCTATTTTTGTTCCATCTTGTTTCACTGTTTGGCCTTTTCTGGCCATGTCCAGCTCAGGTCTTTAAAAAAAAGGGGGTATATGAAAATTCTAAGGCTACTTACCATTTCCCATGACCTAGGAATTAAGAAACAACAACAAAATTACCAGGAAATACACTTTTTGTTTTAATAAACTATCTTTTTGCACAGGAAAAAACAGCATAATCTGAAGACTGTTGCTACTGGATTTTGAGAAAGAAGTGAAGTGAAAATGGGTTAAAAAAACCCCATGGAGGAGAGCCCCACCAGCTGCACACTTGGAAGATCTGATTACATGATGCTGGGAGGATGGCTCCCTTCATTCTTTCCATCTTTCTTATATTATTTCCATAAATGTCTACTGATGTCTTAGATAGGAACTGGGCTCTTGATCTGAACAGCCATGGCAGTTTTACAGGTTTTAAGCACAGGAAGGTTAGAGTAAAAATGCACTGATCAAGGTGAGGAAGACATTCCAGTTTCTTTAAATACTTACGTTAATAATAGGAAGAAATCTTGCAAGAAAAGCGAAACAAAGGGAAGAAAAATTACAAGGCCCCACCAAAAATATTCCAGTTGTCTTGTCGCATAGAAGGAGTAATGCCTGGACAAGGGTTTAGACTTATTCCTGACAATAAATTTCTTGTAAAGAGACCAAACTGAACCACAGATGTCCCATCTCATCAAATGTGTATTACGACTAGCCTGAAGCCATGCTGGACTGTTACTTATAACTGATTGGGCATTTCAGAAATCCCTGTCTGTCAACTGGAAGAAGCAGCTTTAGGAACAAGACTTTGTGTGTGACTGGGAACTGCCCTTCAAATACTATTTCTTTTTTTTTTTTTTTCTTATAAAGTACACATGCAGGGCCAACCATAGCCTAAACCTAATGGCAGAGTGTGGTTAAAACCTGAAGTTAAAACCTGTGCAGCCCTGAAGAAGATGTACCTGGGCTGTGGAGTTTCATTTCACAGCGCTTTTTCAATGTTAGCAGGAAAACAGATTGTTTGGTTTTCCCTGTCTATGCTGAAGAGCATTTGAGAGCTTGTTCTCACTCCCATTCTTTGGATAGGCTGAGCCTGCATTACACAACTGACTCCATGGCACCTATGACTTCAAATGTCTTACAAGAGGTTGTACAGGAGCAGAAAATCTTTTTTTCTGTAGTAACATGATTATCAGGGTGAACTTTTGTAGCACAAATAGTGCTTTTGTGGGGATAGAAAATGCCCCAGTAGGTTTCTCTAATCCTTCTTGAGAGAGACATCCTGGGGCAATCAACTCATTTATACATTCTCTACATTTTTTTTCCCTCTTTTTGTTGAAGAAAAGGGTTGGTTTTCTGCCAAGACCTGTTTAAGTGGTAACCTATGCAATTCATTCTAAAAACACTCATTTATCATTCCCAAATTAATCTTGTAACAGGATAGCTGCTCTTATTTTCATTGTCATTTTGCCCTTTGGATAAGAGATCACAAACACATAGATATCCAAACCAAAGATTCTAGAAAGCATATATAAAAGGGGGAAAATCGGAATGGCATTTCTATAATTATAAGCAGAAACAAGTAGCCATACATCTTAATTTCTCACATATCACATCTATTAATAATAGAATGAAATGTAATTTATGCTGAATATTGTTCAGAGTCTTGTGCCAGAAGCATAATTGTTTTCAATCAGAGTGGTAGTTGGGAGGAAAAGGCTGGTTTTTTGGAAAAGGCTGCAGTAAACACTCGCAATTTATGCAAAATGATTAAAATATGATATATTCCATTTTTTCTGGCACACAGAATGCATTTTGACATGAAAAATTATATAAACAACGAACGGTTTGGTATGTAACTACCGTGCAGAATTTTAAAACCATACGTACACGCTGCTGTGAGTGTGGAAAATAATATCTTGGCACTGGCAAGAACAGCTTGCTACAATGAAAAAGTTATAGATGTAACTTTTTTACTGTAAGTCTTTTTCAAGCTATGTCTTGTAAAAGCATTGCAGACAAATTTAAAGGAAGGGTCGAGGTTTCTGTGGCAGGTTTGGACTCTCAATTCTTCCTTTTTGGGGGGGAGTGGGGGTGTAAAATTTTATGGGTTCTGCTCACACACTTAGAGGCTTTTCTCTCAAAGGACTTTCTTGTAGAGGAACACACTGCAAAATGTGTGATTTCTGACACCTCTCCTGTTCCCAGCAGCACAGGCCTAAATTTATGTTCTCTGTCCTGCATCCCACTCTGCAGGGACACGAAGAAAATAATGTCTTATTTTTCCTTCATTTCCCCACACCCTCCCTTTCCCTTCATGCAGTGACATATCTCTTCAAACTGACTTTCCTTGTCTTTGGATATTGCATACTTTTAAGTTTTTGGAAAAGACGGTCCATCTCCTTGTACAGTTGGAAGGGCTAAAAATTACAGGTTTTCAAACACACTTGAAAGTAAGAAGCATTCCCAAAACCTACTAAACAGTGATTCTTTCCATTGGCTGCAATGAGCTTCACACCAAGACCTCGATCTTCACTCTTCATTGTTAATTTTTTTAAAAATTAATTTCTTCACTAAGATGTGAGTTACTATTCTCTGAATGGCTTGTGCACACAAATTTAAGCTCATGGATTTTTTATTTTTTCTTAAGTGAGAATTTACTTTCTTCATCCATCACTGGCTTCTTACTGGTTTGTCTGTGATGGGTTGCTGAAGTCAGTGGTACTCTTTCTGCTCCATGAATGGAATGACTCAAGTTTTTGAAAGAGACTAATGACTCTAATAGCCAACAAAGAATGAATTTGCTTATGTATAAACACCCTTGTTTGTATGCCAGTTAGGATATTTATGCACAGTGCATCTATTCTTCAAGCATAGGTGTATGCAAATTGAAATGAAGCTGGGGGGGAAATGGCAAATGGAGCTTACATCTCAGATGGAGAGACTTGGGAGCAGCCCAGCTCCCTGGCGAGAGACGGCGTGGTACAGCAGGCGCCTCCGGTCCCCCTGTCTATGCCCTGGGTTTCCCACAAAAGAAAATTGCTGCAGGTCCCATCCAGACTGCGTGTCCCAACACATCCCTAGTTAGGATGTTCGGAGTGGTAGGAGTCCGAGGCACAGAACCACACAGGCCCACAGGTCACATTATAATGAGCTGGAGATGATCAGAGAAATGCAATGGGCAACTCCAATTCTTGAAAACAGCTTGAGAGTGGTTTTGGTGTGCATTAGAGGAAGCAAAAATAAACATAAAAGCAAAAACCTTTCAGAAGTATCGCGCCATCTCCCTACAGTTGCAAATGTTCTAAAACATGTTTTCCTATCATAAGGGCCTGCTTTTCAATGTTTTTTTCTTCTTCTTCTTTTTCACTTCTCTCATCAGAAAGTGACCTCAGAAACCTTCTCATTTAAAAATACCATCAATATTGAGATTCTTCTGTGGAACATCTTAGCTTAAATAGGCTGGAATGTATTGACTAAATTCTCTTTGGGTGAAAGCACTGAAATTATCTCTAAAGGTAACCTTCTTCCAAAATTGTTTTTCAACAGAAAAGATTAAAATGAACATTTTTCAGTCTCTTATTTTTTTTTTTTCATTTTGTCTTTGCATAGTTTGAAGTATTTGGTTTATTTGTTTTCTTAAACATCTGATTTCTTTTAATAAGTGTATCCATGAAAATATTACACAAAACAGAAAAAAGATTAAATATCTTACATTAGATCAGTGACCATATTTGTGGGGGGAAAGTTAAACTTCTGTAATTGCTCTCTGTGTGAAACAGTAGCAGCAAATCAAAACCTGAACATTTTCCATTGAAAAAAATATTTACATACATTGTGTTTGTTCTGTCTTCTCTCTTCAATGCATTCTTCTGTGTCTTTATCTACAGTCTTGACTACAGCATATTATTTTGTCTTAAGTCACTTCCTTGATGACTTAAGGAAACAACCATGATACAAATACTGGAGCTCTGTAGCTCACATCTTAAAACCTTCAAGGGCTTTGAGGGCTAAACACAACTTTTAAGAAGCAGAAGCAGCAGTGCAGGAATCACTCAGGTGAGACCTTCACAGACCCCAGACCCACTTCATCCCTTCAGCTAAGAGTAGTGCTGTTGAGTGCAACCTTCTCACAGAAATAAACTGATGCCTTTTAGTGCTTAAAGTCAAACCTGACTAATCCTAAGATCTGTTTGAAATCAAACATCTCTTTGGAGTGGAGAAGGAACGTTTTTCAGAAATAGGCAAGAGTGTCAGAAGTAGGAGCATCATCTCCCATTGCCCACCAGCATGGCATCTGCCTGCCTTCACAAAATCATAGAATGGTTAGAGTTGGAACAAAACTTAAAGACTTCCAACCCCCCTGCCATGGGCAGGGACACCTCCCACTAGACCACATTGATCAAAGGCCCATCCAATCTGGCTTTGAACACCGCCAGGGATGGGGCAGCCACAGCTTCTCTGGGCAACCTGTTTCAGTGTCTCACTGCCCTCACAGTAAAGAATGTCTTCCTAATATCTCATCTAAATCTCCTCTCTTCCAGTTTAAAACCATTACCTTTATGCTACATTTCATGACAAAGAGTCCCTCCCCGTTGCTCCTGTAGAACCCTTTATGTACTGGGTGCGGCTAGGTCTCCCCGGAGCCTTCTCTTCTGACTGAACAACCCCAACTATCTCAGCCTGTCTTCTTATGCGAGGTGCTCCAGCCCTCTGAGCATCTTTGTGGCCCTCCTCTGGACTCGTTCCAACAGGTCCATGTCGTTCTCATAGCTCATCCAAACCAATGAGATCAACAGACCCAAGCCCAGAGCTCCAGTCCAGGGCAAACGTTTAATGTAGATATTGCCATAGCGTGTCTTTTCTCTCTGCAGTAGTGGTGATTCCAAGCTTCCACCCACAGCCTGCTTTAATGACAGTGTTCTGGAGGACAGTGACGCCCACAGTTTGGTACTAAGTCTGTTGTCAGCTCTCAAAGTTTCTCACAGAGTTTAGCTCAGCTATTTAGGGCTGATGAGATCATGCTGTTTAATAGACCAGAGACCACATACAGATGATTTACCAGCACTTGGGGAACCACAGTTTCAAAATCGTTGAGCAAAGCTAATCCCAGGACGTGATTCTGGCAGGTAAGATTGGTCACTGGAATTGCTCCTGTCTAAGAGGTGCAAAAAGCCTTGACTAAAGCAGTATTTTCTGGATTTACTTCTGTAACACTGTTATGACTTCACTAATGTCTGCAGTAATGTATGGGAATGAGAGAACAAACATAACTGTGATTACTACAGATCTCAGCTTCGGCATCAACACCTTCAGAAACCTACGCTTTCTTCTTCTTTGGTACCTGCTTTCAGTTTATCTAAAGCTGCCTCTTTCCTCTAAGCCTGTGCTGCCTCTTGTCTGTGACTCGAGCTGTGAATTCCCACAAGAAGGGATCCGTCCCTTCTGGCCGGGTGGGTACTGGTGGCTTTGTATGAATGAAAAGTTACAGGAGGCATTTTGGTATAGGTGATTTCTCACGGCTTTCAGAGGGTGGTTGATCATGCTGGATATTCAGAGAAGGGAATGTCGCTGGCCTGATTCTCTCTTGTTAGCTGCCCGTGAGACCCAGGCATGTTTCTGCAGGAGGTTCGGGACAGGTATCTGTGCTCCAGCAGGTTTCCTTGCCGTGGCATCAGGACTGGGTGCGTATAAAGCCGCAGAGCCGCTATATTTGCCTAACACTGTGCAGTGCAAATCCCAGCCAGGGCTTGGATTTGTGGCTGGGCTCGGAGCCTGCAAAGCAAAGGATTCAGGATTTGGCCTGGGTCTGACTGTGTATTTATATAATGACAGAAAAAGCAAATTCCTTACAAGCAAATATGAGTCAAAACAAAATCACTGTGAAGGTCAGCTGAGCACAGCAGTGAGACGATGTTATCCCAACCACACGTTCAACTCTTGAGCTGCCAGACCGGCCAGAAGGACTCTCCGCCAAAAGTCATGAGAAGATGCCAGCTGGGAAACCACCCACCGACACCCCAGCTGGCTTCTCACAACAACTGGAGCCTCAGTGTTTGACACTCGGCTTTAGGCACAGCTGCAGGGAATAGCCCAGCCACAGAGCATTACCAAGGGCTTCTCATAGGTTTTCCAACAGAAATACAGTGTATAGGCAACACTGCCATAAATCCTAATTTGTAAGGATTTCCTTTTTTCATGAGAGAAATAGCAATGTATTTAAGGCTGATTTTTTTTTTAATTTTATTTTTTCTTTTGCAACCTAGCTGGCATAGCATTAATCCAGCAAGTCAAACTCTGTCTTAAGGATTTATATTTTTTTTCCTAAATATGTTGGTTAGCGTCTTGCTTTCAGCCAAGATACTATAAACAATTCACAGACACAGATCCAATCCAGAGTTAATTAAAGTTGATCAAAGCTTATGTGCAGTTCTGAACTCCTAGCACTGAGGATAAAAGCACTGAGGTCTTTGTTAAGGATGTACTGTCCTTGGAAATACATATCCCCCCTTATTGGTTTGAATTTAATTTAATTTCATTGTAACCTCATGTCTATAAATGCCCTTCCATTAAGTAATAACAATCTCTAGGCAACTCTTCTTGGAAAAGTTTTGAAACTATCTGGAGGCATTCACCATAAATGTGTATTTCATTTTTAGAGATGTAGTAATGTATTTGCTATAGTCATTTTGCGATGTTTCACCGCATTGTGATCACTTTTCTTGTAAGAAGGCTTCAGCTTTAACCAGTCCTATTAAGTTGAGCACTGTACTTAGGGAGATACAGTCAATACCTGGAAAAGTTTCCGGGCTACATGAACAAGACAGGCAGGAAATCCTGTTCACATTCTACAGACAGATCAGGAACACCAGGGCTAAATCTAGAACTAATCCTGGCAGTAGGGCTGGCTGGCTCTGAGCTCCTTATCCATTCTGGGGCAAAGCATTTGCACCAGCCACCTACACCTCTGCTTCAAGGTGGAAGAGAATCAAACCCACCAGGTGGAGGAGAATTTCACAAGCAGCAGCTGGATATCTGGTGCAAATAATTTGCAATTTTTATGTTACATATTTGCCATTCAGTTTAAAGAAAGCCAAAGAAATTCAACTCTGGATTTTTAATAATAGTTTTGTTTGTCTGATGTCGTATAGAATAAGTGGCCAGTGCCTCCAGTGTGCACCAGCTTTGTCTCTAAACGAGGTTGCCTTTAATAGATATGAACTCTTATTGCAAACAGTATGACACTTCACAGTCTCAGGTAACTATTTCAAGTTTTTTTACATCCTCACACTTGCAGGAAGCATTACCTGGAGGCATTACCCTCTGTATCACTGCCTAACAAGTTCTGAACCATGCTTGTTTTTATGACCTTCTAACTGTTCTGGGTCTAGGACGTGTTTGTTCCTGAAGGATTATACACAGATTACGTGTATCCTCTCTTCAGGTGAGTAGTTTTGTCTGTGAGGGCAGAATCTGACATGGAAAGGCCCTGTGTCCTGCCCTTTGACAGGACAAGCTCTCATGTGCAATACCCCACCAAGTAGCTCTTTCAAGTTACGTACAAATATGGGCCAGATGCTTTACTCTGATCGCAGCCACCTCACAGTTCTGTTTATGAGCATACTTACATCAGGACAGCTACTCATTAAATCGCTCTAATACAAAATTAATAGTGTTGGCTGAACATGGTTCTCTCATAGAAGTGGGGAATGGAAAATCCTAGATCCAGCCTGCCTCACTCCTCATGAACAGAGCAGGAAACCTCTCCAAAGACAGCAATTCTTTTTCATTATTCTTCTATGCCAATATACTAAATTACGCAGCCAGATATTTAACTTTTCTTTTTCTTCACTTTTCTCTGTGTGCGAATTTTGTCAACTTGGTACACTTTAGGTCAAATGTTTCTCCTTATATTATAGCATTGTTAGCTCCTTACAGAACCTTCATCACCTATAGAGGTAACTACCTACTCGTTTCCTACTATTGAGTTTGCAAGTGAAAGCGGAGATTTCACAATGTGCCCCTGAGAGCTTGATAAACGGCACCAGACATATTCCAGTGGGCCACTGAAGAATCTGTAGACTAAAGCAGAGTTTCCATTCCTTCAGGAGGAAAAAAGATTATAGTAAAATATAAAGCAAAATGTCAACATTTACTGCCTGCTTGGTTTTGTTGTTGCAATGGGAGTTGACCAAGCTGGTAATGGGTAGAAGCATTGTACTCACAGTTATTAGAGCACCAAAACTCTTGGTGAACTTTGTGTTCTGCTTAGAAAAGCACGCTCTACTACATGGCTACAATTTCATGCCTCTGTAGAAGTGAAACATTTTTTCCTTTAGCTGTTGAAGCAACAGAAGTACTCTTCTCTTCCATGAAAAACAAAAAACCCTGAAATTAAAAAAAAAATGTAAAAAGGATGCCATCACTTTCTTGACAGCATTTCTTAAGTAGTTAAATTGTAAACATTTTCTTTAGGCTATATGTAAGGAAATAAACCAACTCTTTGGGCCTGGATAATTTTGCAGTTAGAAAGAGAGATTCTATTATTATCTACTGTACATAAATGAAAAATTACTAGCCGAAACATAAAATGTCATGTCAAGTCTCAGATTTGAAACAGGAGAAAATAGCATTTTTCCATCAGATCTTTTCCACCTAGGTTTTTCAAGGAAGCTGGTTTCTCCTGCCTTTAAAAGGAATTTCTGGTTCCTTGTTTCTTTCTAAATGGCTTACTATCTATTAGTTCTCTCTCAACCATAATCTGTAAAGACAGCTCTATATACATTTGAATTCTTCTGGTGTTTTAATTGGATGTGTCTCCAGTGTAGTACTGTAAGTATCTCATTTAGCGTCAGTGGTTTAACATCCTCTGGAGCAAAGTGAACCAATGACTTAATTAACTTCCACTTGGGCAGTTATCTGCACTGGGAACCTGCAGGAAGTATTATTCTATTTGAGGGTGACAAATGAACGTACATGAGGTACCACACGCCACCCAGTGGGAGATCTGACAAGAAACATAATTTATTTCATTAGTGGTGCCAAAATGGGCTTTCAAGCTGAAAACCTAAATATGTAGCAGTGTCTTAGGAGAAGAGGAAACAGCATGGGCTTTGTCTGAAATAATTGATTGTGTACAGTTCATAACATATATTTCCATGGGAAAGTTTAAGTTTAGTGTCACTCTTCATCCATCATATTGGAGTTTGTTAGGTGTTAGCTTAAGTGGTGTGTAGAATAAACAATCATAAATACTTTTGGATTTGGTGATATTTATCAATTACATTATGAAAAATAGACTTGAAAGAAAATAACTAGCCTTGAGTCAGAATTAACTTTGGTGGTTTAGAACATATTTATAATTGTTCTGAGTATTGTAGATATTGAAATATGGCTACAGTCTCAAAGATCCTTGGCTTTCTTCAGATTTATTGTAATTTATAGAGTAAAAGTTAGTGGCAGCCTCTAATTACCCACAGAACCAAAGTTTCCTGAGTGAAAAGTTGAGATCAAAGGGCATGAATAATAGCCTTAAAGGCATCTCCCCTTACACAGGCTACTCTTAGCCCCTCTGCTGTCCTTTGGTATAAATTAAGCACCTTAGGATGAATAAAACATGAAGCACAGAAGGTTTAGATTTCACAGAAGATGAATGGTTGGATTATTGATGGGAAAAGGAGCATGGGAAAGTATAAACCATGTAGATCTAAAAATTTTAAACTCTGTAAGCAATCACTTCTGCTTTAGTAATTTTTTTAAAATTTCTTTTTCATCGTGTTGTCCAAATCCTTTCTGTCGATAAGGCAGCTGGGTTGTTCTGTGTCACTGAGCTGCACTTTTAAGCAAGCTCAGAAGCCTTTCACAGTTCATTCTGTTGATTTCAGTGGGCATACGACCAGGCCATAAAACCACAAGAGCAATCACTGGTTGTTAAAAACCATACAAGCACTTACATTCAATTATAATGAAAAAGGTGCATACCTCTTGTGTCTCATGAAACTCAGACTTGAAGGCTGTTTGCTTCCTCATATATATAGCTTGAATCCAGTTCCTTCCTGATGTAAAGTTCATTGCCTTTCACTAGTGTTACACGTGCTGAATTTAATTCATTTCGTATCCCGTCATGGTATAGATGTACGCAACAGTAGGGATTAGGGAAGTAGGATCAAAACCCTTTCTACTGTAGATGTTTGTTCATAGAAAAAGATTTTGCAGGATGAAAGAGTGCATGAGGCAAAAGCCGTGTGTTTGTTTCAAGCAAAATTCTGTATTTGCTTTCTATGAAACATGTTTTATTTGAAGGAAAAAAAAAAAGAACAAAAAGACAAATTAGTTACTGTTCTGGGAAATGGTAAAATGAAATGTTTCTCCAGGAGCTGTGAAAACAGATGACTCCTCAGCTATATTTTGTTAGAAATCAAAATCCTAACTTTTTGAAATTTGAACATTTGAAAAAATATTGGTTTCATTTTTACCTGTATTGAAAGCAATCACACCAGTCTCCTTCTACTAACAGTCAAACTCCCAAATCAGCTTCCCTTGCAAACCAAAGACATGTCTTATTGTAATCATATCTCATTAAATCCTATGGCCCAGCTACCAGGTCAGTCATACGAACACAGAAAAAGCGGGTTACATACTCCTTCTGCTTGATTAACATTAAGGTTTTGAACGAAGGTCATCTGCTTTCCGGGAAGTTGAGTCAGGCTTTGTCTCTCCTCTTAAAGCTGTTCCACTTTTTAGAATACAATTAAAAATTCATTGGACTGGGAACATGAACCCAGGTGCCTCGTGTCCCTTGGGACTGGTCTAACTACTGTCTCATAGAGTCATTTTCACTCTCTCTCACTGGCTCAATAAATATTAAAGTATTTTATGCAAAGAGAAAGACCTTCTGTATGACAAATGGAGAAAAAAATGCATTCAAAGAATACTGTAGATTGTGATGATTGCAGCAGCCTCAGGGGAGGAGGGACTCCTGCTTTTAATCCTTGCTCTGAATCAGGAAAAAAGAGTTTTGAATCTCTCCCTCCTCATGTGGGATTTTGCTTGTTTTTGGAAACCAGATAAAAATTAAAATTTTAAATAATAAGGTGCAGTGAAAAGTCCTGATGCTATCTCTCTGAATGAGTTTTATGACTCAGTACAGAAAGAAAATAATTTTTAAAATTATAATGCTACTACAGGGGGAATGGTTTTTTTTGTTGGTGTTTGAATTTAGCAAGTTTTTTGTTCTGTTCAGTTTATTTATGCAAAAAGGATTAGAGTGACCTAAACAGCATTTTTTCATACTCACCTTTTTTTTAAAGGAAATAAATAAGTAGACAGTCAACTAATGACATAAAGCAAAAATATTTTCATTCTTTTCTAAGCTTTTGTAATTTTTTTCTTAGACCCATTTGTTTGAAGGAAGGCTATGAGTCAATTTTTTTTTTACTAGATTACAGCCAAAAAATCAAAACCTGGGATGTTGGGGTTTTCTTACCCCTGTGAAGTCTGACAGGAAAAAGTACGATTTTTCAAGCAGTTTTAATCTTATCTCTGAATAGGTGTAGTTGTGCTTAAATTGTCAGGTTTCAGGAAAACTTTGAGCTCCCATAGCTGATCCAAAGCCCTCTGAGTAGGTGACAGCCTTTCTGTTGACTTAAGCTGTCTATGGAGGGGATGCTATCAGAGTTAAAACCTACTGCCTGGGAATCTGTGACTGTGTAATCTACTATATTAAGACAGTGGTTTACAGGAAGGAGAGATACCTCAAAGGTATCTCAATATTCCAGAAATTTAATTAATTATGCTTTTGAAGTAAGGATATTTTTATTTATTGTGTGGGTTGGCTGTGTTTTTTTCCTGCTATATTATGGACATAACATATTGACATTGGGGACACTGTAAAGGCTAATGAATTCCAATCAATACAGGCACAATGAGCCAGGCGATATGCAGACTCAGAAACCCTCAGTGGTCAACAGTTCTAGCAAACAAAGCCATTTTATAATATATCACACTCTTTGCATTATGCTGTGGAATAAAAGGGGTAGTTAGTTTAGGCAGTCGTGAAAAAATAAATCTCGAGGAGCAAATATTCTCACTTACAACAGTTTTCTAACAATAAGACCGTTTCAAAAGGAAAGGGAGTTCACAGGTCATTCTTATTAAGTGCTTGACTGATTTATTTTAACACAACTCTCCTTTCTGCTGGAGCTGGGAGAACCGAGGTATGTTTTTCCTCCAGAAAGGCCTGCTAATGCTGTTCCGGGCTGCTGGATGGGGAGGGTGAGCACTGTTATCCCATTGCATTAGTTGCAGCACACTTCCATCAACGCAGGCAAACTGCTCTGGGAGGGAGAATTTCCCTGCTTGAACCCACTCCCTTTCTGCCTCTCCCTGACCTCCAGAGTCTGCCAAATGCCCCTTTAGGAGCACTTAGGTGGTTGTTGTGCTTGTCCTTGCAAACTGGATAAACTGTTCACTCTATCCACTGGCCTTTTCTATGATAATTACTTAAGGAACAGCTCAATTCTGCCTCTGGAAGCTGGCATTTTGTTGTCTGCCACAAAGCATTTGTGAGGTCTTGCAAAGCCAGGCTGTACTGAATATTACAAACATAATATGGGATACAATTCTTCACCCATATCATAAACTTTATCTTTTGGGACTCTAGATTCATTTTTAATTACATCATTACCCTAATTATCTTCTTAACATCCTCTGGTGTAGGCAGCCCTTTATGGAAGACTAAAATAAAGGCTTTTTTCTTTGCCCCTGTGGCAGGCTCTCAATCGAATGTTCGGAAACTATTACACTAATCATAACCATTTCACTGTTATCTTCTGCTTTCCCCATCTGTTTGCCCATATCCACTTGTCTCCTGCCATACCCTCAGACGGGAAGCTCTCTGAGGCACTGTGTCTTGCAAAGCTTTGCACAATGTTTGTTCCTAATTGGGGTGCGTGGGTGGTAGAACAGTTATGCTGATAGATTTGTTTTCCAGATTATCAATAACATAACTACGTTATATTAAGTTGTAACATTTTTGCCAATGCACTTTCTTGCCTTATAATCTTGGAGTACTGTATAGCATTTCCAAGACAATTTAGACCAGCAATTCATTTATTAATCAAACAGAATGATAAATAGCAACTGAAGCACGTTGGGTATAATGAAGGCAAATGTTTCTTTCTTTAGTGACAGAGACATCCATGACCTCCACACACTTTGCAGAAGTGAGATATGAAAAACTGAAGAGAGAATTTGATTATGTATTGTCACCCCAATTCATAATTCTCATTTCTCACAGTTAGTTCAGGCCCTTCATCTATTCATGTCACCCACACAGCACATCTACACCTGTTGTTTATCCCCTTCTTCATTTATTCCTGCTTTGCAAATGTGACATTTTTACAACATTTCTTAGGAGGAAATTATAGATTTCACTAGCCGGTCACACTTTTTTCCTCCCCTTTTGTTTTATTTAAAACAAGAAGAAATATGAATTGAAAACCATGTTCATCAAAAAGAGCATTGGTTTGAGAACACAGGATGTTAGTTTCAGTAGTAAAGGAGTACAAGCTGAAAATATGATACAGCTGTGCTGATCTCTTTGCGATTATTTTGAAAAGCTGGCTATCTGCCCCATCTGACAGTCTGTGAACATGGCAAATAATTTAACATTCATGCCGCTCCTGTTTTGGCATAATGTATATGAATCATGTGGTCACCACTTTCCAAATTGGTACTAGATCAGAAAAGAGTTAATGACTAAAGTTTTGGTCATGACTTGTTCTATAGTTCCATAATAAAAACCATTGTAAAATGAAATATCAAGGCATAAAGGACATTTTGTATCGTGACTCGTAAGTCATGGAAGACTTTTTTAGTACATCTTAAGGAGTTGATTTCTAACTTTGGAAGTTTCCTGGAGAATTGATCAACTCAGTATCTCTGAATGGCAGTCATGGTCCAAGTATTCATAGATTCTTTGACTCCAGAGGCTTCTATGCCACTGTATAATCAGCCCTTTACTATCGCTCCTAGTGAGTTGCAAGAGAATAGGTCATATTTCATACATGCTTCAAAAAGCTATGGAAGGTTTGCAATCAGATTTTCTTAAATCACAAAATGCCCACTTATTATTGGCCTGGGTTTTTTTTGGTGTAGCTGAAATATGTGAGAAGGGCAGCCCTTGTTAGGTTACATGGTGAAAGGATGACTTTTATAATGAATATTGCTCCAGCAAAGATTGTATAACCTGGCTAGAGGCTTGGGATAATTTCTAGGTGTGGGGTTCATTACACTTACATCATTTCTGTCAAGCAAGTTTGAGTGTGAAAATCCCCCTGGGGAGTAACACTCTTTATCCTAAGTCCACCTGGGCACTGTGCTTATCTGCATGTCATTTCAGAGCAAAGCTGATAACCTAATTAGATGACATGCTGGGCGATTCTTAACACAGCAGTGAGCCACATCACTTCACCAATTCTTCCTCCGTGATTCATCATTATCTCTGACCACGTGCATGACACCAATAGCTGACTTGAGAGGAGCTTCTCCATATCAGCATCACAAATTGGCCCTGTTAGAGAATCAGGAGTTTTAGCTTTTGTTCTTTTTCATAGCTGAGCCAGCACAAGTTAAAAGCAGGGGATTGTATGGAGGCAGAGCTAAAGTTAGACCTAATGTCAAGTAAACTGGGAGTTTTCAGCTCAGGAAAAGTGTAAAAGGGCAGTGAATACCAATCCAGCTATGGCAGACATGGTTTGTACATCTGTGCTTTTCAAGCAGATGCAAAGCACCTCACATGCAGCATGAGTTGTGCGATCCTTTTGCTTATGTTTAGAATCCTGTTAAGCTGTAGATATGATCACTTTTGCAAACAGGCCCAGAAAAAGATCTTGCCTCTATACACATTAGCACATCAAATTTCTTTCCTAATCTGTCCTAGTAAGCAGCAACCACAGTCTTGGTTCTTGACTGTATGGAGTACAAGGACGGAGGGTATGGTGTCACCAACCTTTCTAGGTCCCATGGAAGAGCCACCCTCCATTTCACTGTAAAGCTAACAAGGCCAGGAGGAACAACGCACCAGCCATCTCAACGGCATTGTGGGAATTCAAACAAACGTTGTCTCATCTCTACCCAAATAAGAGTTTGCTTGTTTCGTCAAACAATGTCTCTGGCTTGCTCGCTGTTGGTGCAGAACACATGCGTACACCTGCCATGCATTTGGCATCAAAGGCATTGTAGAGCTTATGCTCCAAAGCAAACATGAAACTGAGAGCAAAACACAGCAATCAAAAGCAGACAGCGCTTCAACTTGATGTAATGCAAGAAACATGAATTTGTAACAAATACGCTGATTTTATTTTTGTCCTCTAGTGCTGTGCAAGAACATTCTTTTGATGATAATTTGGGCAAACAACAAGTCTGTCAAAACTTCTGTAGTCAGAACAACAGGAGTTGGATAACATTTTTGGCTTGTGGGGTTGTTTGTTTATTTATTTGTTTGTGTTACTGGTGGCAACTAGAAATGTTCACGTTACCCAAAGTGATGGGAAAAATTGTCAGCACCGCAGCAGTACCCACTGTCCCCCTCCCTGAAAGAAAACACTCTCTGAAGAAAATTCATACACCTACAGTCTTGGTTTGAGATTTGCCAAGTCAATTACTTAGAATTAATAATCTTGATAAGGATTGCATGAGAAGCTTAAAATCCTTGACTCAGACTTTATCCACCTAATACCCAATCTGTTTTACCCACCTGATCTATCTCTCTCCAGGCTACATTTACCTGTCATAAGTAGGATAAAAGATGCTCCTAAGAAGAAGCATGGTCACACAGTAGACATTAGAAAGATTTGAACATAAATGGGAGCGGTCTAAAATTTAAGAGGTCTTCTTAACTTCCCACTCCAGCAAAAGCTATGACTGACTGGAAGGTTAATAAAAGGAGGTAATGATTTACTGCTTAGTCATTGAACAAATTCTTTGAAGTTGTCTTTACATGGAGATTTTTTTACTTCATTAGTTAGCTCTGTTAACATTTCCCTTCCAAAATACCATATTAGTGTGATTATAACAAAGAAAGAATCACAACAAAGCAACGGTTTTACGACTGTAAAATTAATCTCCATGCAAAACCAGAATTCCCTGCTGAAATGAGTAAGAAAGCAGTAAAAGTACTGAAATGACAAAACACCATTGCCAGGGCAGGGGGTCTTGGAATACGTACTCTACACAAATGCCATTCAATGACTGTGGTGGAATATTTTGTCTCCAGAATAAGGTGTTATCCAATAGATGAAATGCAATTTGTTTCATCTTCAATATACTACTTGGTAAATCATTATCATGTATGATACACACACACAGATAGTAAACTGTAGCCAGATCAACTGCAAATACACTTTTGAAAGCCTGGTTATGCAACAGAAGAATGGGGAGAATTTGTTATTTAATGATCTAAAGAAGCAAAGATAAAGATCATCAGCTATTTTCCATGACAGGATAAAAAGGTAAAAGCTCCAACCAGATGAACTGCAGAAACTACTACCTGAATAATTGCTTTTGCTGCGTTTATAACACAGCTGTTCCTCTTCTGAAGGTGGAAGTCACATACAAGAGTAATTTAGACTCTTGGACTACAAAATACTTTTTTAGAAGATAAGACATAGTCTGATATGAGAGACGGAATGAAAGGCCTGTAAGTAATATATGAATAAACTGTAAACATTTTGGGGGAGATGTTTCTTTGTAAAGAAAGAAGCTTGAAGATTCATTCTCAGCAATATCAGAGGCAAGAGTCCACCCAATGTACACTACCTGTGAGTAGTAATACCTGTCAGTGGGAATCAAAGAAGCAGAAACTGATGCATCCAACAGCAAGCAGCTTAACCTGGTGACGTTAATGCTACAGGAAGACAACTAGGAAAACAAATTACAGAAGGAATTGGAAAGGCAAATCAGGGTAGCAAGTCAGGTCATATATTTAGTGAAAATATTTTTTTTTCACTAAATGGTTCTAATGTTTAAAAAGGTGCGGTAAAATTATTTAGATAAGTCTTTTTAAAATAAAGATTAAGCGGTCCTTCTTGATGGGATTTTTCTGTTCATGAGTCTATTGCTGATATTTTAGCCATGAACTTGATTCTGTTCATCTATTTTTTGTGCTTTTCTTAGAACTCACTCTCAGATGGGCAAGAGAAGAGAAATAAGGATATTGTCTTAGCTCTTTTATAACTTTGCTACTGCTGTATTCCTCCAAAATTGCTCAGAGTCCAGAAATTTGACTAAGCTGTGCATCATTTAGCTCCTGAGTTTTCTAAGAAGTACTTTTTGTATGAGAGACCACGTAACTCAGCATTATTTCAACAGACATTTGACAAGCCTTATTAAAAATATAGAATGCCATGTCTTCTTTTCAGTGAAGCATGAAAAAAAAAAATCATTTGCATAATATAGAATTTCAAATATTTATAACCACTTTTTAACTTATATTTTATTCATTAGTTGTAAATGCTCTAAAGTGACCAGCAACTTCTGACACGCTGTCCCAGAAATCTTCACGCCTTCCCGTTGGGACCATCAGTCCCATTTATTTTTGGTTACGCCATGCCTACAGGTTTCACTGTGTCAATTTACTGCAGCTCTTACCCAAGTGACACTTCCTTAGGGGAAGTGACCTTTTTAAATGTCTATCCAAGCTTTGTAAAGATATTACCCTTTCTTCAGTATGTCAGTTTGGACTGACAGTTTCATCCAAAGTATGCCACTGGTGACCATCTATTCTCACAACATATTCTCACTTCATTTTCATAAAACGGTGACTTCTCTTGGTGGCACCAGGTCAAATTCGGGTTTTGTTTTTTCCTAACTGTCTCTGTACTTTTAGTGTTGGGTCTGACATCCTATTCATGTTTTCTGTTCTCTGGAACAAATAGCACTCCGTGTCAGACTCATTGGTAGTACTCCACAAGTTAGTCACACTTAGCATCGTTAAGAGCGTGACTCCACAGGTTTTTTATTAGGTTTTTGTTTGGATTTTTTTTTTTCATTTTGTCACCATTTTCTCAATTAACTATATCATTAAGGATAATATCAATTAATTCTAAACCTGTATTAAAGCTGCTTAAAATAGCACTAGCTAATCTGTGGCAGAATTTAGTATGTAATAGATTTCTATCAGAGGTAGAGCTGGTTTAGTAAAAAAAGTTTTAGTACGTATGGCTACATGTTTAGCTGCAGTATTTTCTGCTAAAGTAATCTCTAGGGAGTCAGCATTATATTCTAACACAAGTATATTTGTCTTTGCCAATTTAAACAATATCATCGATGTCTGCTTTCCTTCAAGGTGCTGATTTTCCTCTATCATTAGCATGACTTTATCGCTCTTTCACTTAGTTTTGGCTCTTGTGGTGATCCCTGCCAATGCTCTTTATTTCACTGTTCATTTTAGGTTGTTATAAAGTATTTTTGCCCTTCCTCTAAGGTGTTTTTGGACCATAAAATGACTTTTACATATCCTTTTAAATATATGTTCCTATAACACCTCAGCAATTGCCAGGTTGTTTCCTTTAAATAAAACACCACCTAGGACTGAATAGTCTCTCTTGAAAAGCTTTTGGAAAATTCTGATCCTGCCATTCCATGCTGGTAACTTTGATGACTTTCCACAGTGTTATCTCAGATGTAGCCCTGGCAATCTCCGCCCACATCTAACCCGTGACTTGATGAGTTTCTTCATGTGTTGACAATTCCATAATCTAGTAATGGACATTGTTCCACTGCATGTTTGCCCAGACAGTGTTACTGTAGTTATTAAATCTTTCCCACTTTTTTATCAGTTTGAAAGTGTAGTTTTGTGTCTGAAAAAATAATCATTTCCAGGCTCTCAAACACTGGAACGGTTTGCCAGATCCCCTTCTGATAGCAGTAAATAATGTCTGACCAATTTCTTTTTAAAAGGGCAGAAAAAGAGTTAGAATGAAGGATGTGAGGCTTCTTATTTCCATTGCCTAAGGTCAATGCCTCCTTTTGAGCAGACTGAAACCCATTTTTGGTTAGTGGTTAGTGTGGTTAGTGTGATGCATGAGCCAGCGTTGATCATTTTCAGTCATACTACTGTAAGAAGACTCTGCCAGAGCCTTTCTTAGAAATTTCATAGAAAAAATTAAATTTCTGCTTTCTGGCATAATAGCTATGTATTTCTGTGTCTTTAAATAAGCCCATCAGTTTCAGAACCTCTTTAAGCCTCTCTATGATACCTGTTAGATTCTTTTGCACAGTTTAACTTAGGCAGTAGGATTTATTACACAATGTCCCTGTATGATTTAGCATTGAGGGGAACTCGGCAAACTTTTTTGTTGCATCAGGCATTTTAGTGATGACTTCAGCTTTATTATAATCTGCGTATATACCTAGTTGTGTTAAGGTCTCCACCGGATATGTTATGTCTGTTATACAGAACTTGCGTTACGGTTATTCAGATTTGGGCCACAGTCTCTGTTTCTTTTCAAAATTCCAGCAGCTCAGAGCTGTTGGTCATGGCTGTCTAATGTTTTATTTTGTTTTTCTAAAGCAAAATATTACTTGGGCAGGTCTTACTGTTGTCCATAGTGTAGAGGTACAACTTGTGTTATATAAACCAGCTACGTACAGCCTAAAGAAATATATCATTCAGTCCCTGGCCTCTTCGTATGTTTTCTCTTTTCCTGGATAAACTGGAAAAAGTCTGTAAGCCAGAAGGATTTCCCAGGTGATGCACTGGTCCAGGCCTCTGCCTTCCTCAAGAGTCTCTTAGGTCATTCTCTCTTTCATGTCATTTAATATGTGTATAAGGAATGTAACTATTATTTTAGAAGTGTTCTGTAAATCCATTTTTCTCAGAAAGGACAGTTTTAATGAGGGCGTGCTGTGCTTTGGTTCTGCACTTGCATAATAAATCTGATATTCCTGGGACAAGTGTACAGTATATCTGGAGAATTACTGTAGTGCACCAAGGTTTCTCATGGACCATCTTTTAGCTGCTGGTGTTACACCAGCTCAATGGTGGCACCAGATGTATCCAAGAAGACAGCAGGGGAAGCAGGCAGAGAGTGGCATGAATGCCACCTTCTTGAAATGTACTTTGCTTGGCATTATTCTTAGATGGGTGCTAGGGAAAACACTCCCTTTTCACTGTAAAGTTGATTTTTACTACCCCAAGTCAAAGCTGGGGGGAAAAATTTAGGCAAGACTTAGGCAATCAAAATATATGAACTCAGATATCACTAATCATTGTTCTGACAAAGTTAAAAATGTTGGGTTTCTTCTATGTTTATATTGAAAAATCCTCCTCCACATTTAAAGGTTTTGTGCTCTTGCTCTGATATACATGTTCAAATGACTTGTGAGTCTCACTGTGTAGGGTGGGAATACTTTATGTAAAGCCAAGTTAAGAACTCCTCCTTTGTCTACTTTCTTCAACTGTAACTGTACTGGCTCACAGTTAATCCATACTTATTTGGCTCCAGTACTGCATGCGGTTCCTTTATGCTCAGAGGATTTTGGGTATATATAACTGCAATATACAGGCTGTTCGTGGCAGCTGCAGAAGTTCGATGGTGGCTGGGAGGAGGAATTTACCTCTACTTTCAAAAATTAGAAGTGATTGGATGTTTTTTTTTCTTGTGTTGTTGGCACTATTTATCACCACTTTGATCATTTTTCCAATGTGTTCACTCTTCTTTTCAGGTATCTCAGTTCCTTGTTTAGGCTATTGCTCTTGCATATGGCAGGTGCATTATTTCTCCTGAGTTTAAGTAGGATCGACCTTCTAATCACCCTATTGTTTGTGTCCATATCTCAGAGCCACCTCCACAAGCCAATGGACAGATTATCTTTTTTTTTTTTTTCAAAATGAGACTGTAAGACAGCTTTTACTCAAGAAATCGGTTTTCCATGATGTACATTATTAATGACTATTGTTCATTGCATTAAGGTGATACACAGAAACGCCACCTTACAGTAGTATTCCATCTTGCCATGTCCCCATAGAATCAGCAAATGTTTCACATGGCTTTTAGACTGCGTCTAAAAAGATGTCACAGAGAGAATATATCATATACAATTTAAACACAGATAAATAAAGACTGACATTTATCCAAAACTCTGTAACCCTTCTCTAACAAAAATAGTGATTACATTTCTATCATTACTGAAAGACTTTTCTTTGTTATGAAATTCGTCTCAGGTTCCAAAGGATGTAGGTAGAAGATAGAGATTTTTCTTTATTGCTGATTTTTTTAACCATCTGCCTCTCCAGCCCTGGAGGCTGTTCACCTGTGGTCAGTAGAAATACAGAGCAGAAATATAAACATAGTAGAAACAGACAATCTAGATATTATTTTCTTTTCCCCTGAAATGATGAGACTCCTCATGTTTCAGAGACACTGGAGAAATATCTTTACTTTTGGAAATTAGGTGAAATGGGGTGTGTGTGAAATGTTCTTCATTAAAAACAATTTTAAAAAAATAATGGTGAAGCTAAGCTAGTTTTTGAAAGGGAGTTTATTACGCAGTGAAGAATGACATCCTTTGAAATACATAGAAAGAAACAGCGTAGATATAGCAGTGTATACAGTAAATCTTGTCCCATTCACTAAGCTGCCCTGTGGATGCATCACCTTCTGGTAATACAGCATAAGACAGTCTCTATGCTTGTGCAGTTTTTTTTTTTTCTCCTTTGACAATCAGTGTTATGACAGATTTTTTTGTAGTGTGAACTGTCGTCCCAGAAAAAGTCCTAGAAAATCCTTTAAATGGTAAAAGCCATCTGCCTTGGCCAGATTCCTTAGCTGACCGATGAATCTGTAACCCGTATTACTGGCTGTTCTGAGTTGAAGTTTGTGTTACTTATTATCAGCATCATAACATTAACCTGTCCCGTTCCAGACACTGCTGATATTCTGGTTTACATGTGCATAACAAAGAGATTCTTCTGACTGAAAGGTGTCCTAACATAAATTGCTGAAATGAAATTACAGCATTTCCACTAACTCCTAACTGCCGTGAAGGAGGCAGAAACCTACTGTTCTCTCTAACACAATTTCCTTGCGTCCTGAAAACAGCTTTTATCTGATACTAGCTGTGGTAGCAAAAATTCAAAATCGGAAGTGGATCACAGCCAACTCTTCCACTTGTGCACAAGATAAGTATGCCATTAACCATGTCTCTTAAAGTTATTTATCTCATGGAAGTAAATGAGTTCAAAGCCCTCCATTTACTGTTACGTGACTGTAGATATCTGCTATCAGGTCTTTGCTGGCTAAAGCTGGGCACTTGGCAGGGAGAGAAGTGGAGCTTGCAGTCCAATATGGTCCATGAATATAGGTTGTTTGTAAAATAATATAAGGCAGCTAATAAAAACATATGCCCTCTTTCTCTTTATTTCTCTCACTGTCTCTCTAAGTACATATGAAGATGGTATTAGCATCAGTCCTCTCCTTTACACATATGTATCCTGACATTGTGCTTTCCTCTGTCAACTTGAGACCTCTCAGAGACACAAGATGGTCTAATATATCTAATATTCAGATTGGACTGAATTTATAATATTTCATGGGGAAACGCCTTCATCTCTGTATCTGTTTCTCTCATCATTTGACTAGTTCAGACTTTTTTCTCTTAGAGAATGTACAGGATATAGTACAGATACCATCTTGAACATTAATGAAGTTACTAATTATAAAAATCTCCGTGAATAGCTTCAGTTTCTTTCCTCAACACACAAAGAGCCACTGAACTCAGAAAACTTGACTAGGTTTTGGGGATTTTTGTCAACTCCTTTCTCCATTCTTTTCCCTTCTGCCTCTGCTGAGATTTCCAACTATAATTCTCAGTGCTAGGTGAATTGTTTCCGTGATGTGCTGCGTTGAGAAGCGTAAGGCTTCAGCAGTGAATGGAGTTACTGTGCAGTGGAAGGAGAAGAAGTGCACCCCATAGGCGTTTTTTGTGTTGGTGACAGAAGGATGAGTTCACACATTTTTACCATGCACTGGTAGGCTGATGCATAGCAACTCACAGTTACACAGCCCTATAACTCAGCGCAATGTCCTGAGCCTCAAAACACACAGCCAGCTGAGTGGTCTTAAGATGTTTCATATTTCACACAAAAAAATTATATCTAACTATCCAAGTGCTAAGCTACCTGTTTTGGTCCCCAGACTGTTTCCATACATCCAGAGCTGTTTCTAGGAAGGTAACATTAGTGCCATTAAAGACTAATGCTCAAAGGAGCTTGCTACATCCCACTTACCATGACCAAATACTCCTGATGGCCTTGCATGTAACTCCATGCCCTAAATCCTTCCATGTCTTGCTTCTAACTCTTACCAGCCTTTGGTGATCCAGTTTACATGAATGGAAAGGAAAATGCTTCACAGAAGGTACCAAAAGTCCATAGCGAAAAATGTTCCTTGCAATTTCAGGCACTGAAGAGAATCATAGAATCTTATAATGGTTCGGGTTGGAAGGGACCTTAAAGACTATCTACTTCCAAACTCCTGCAATAGGCAGGGACACCTTCCACTAGACTAGCTTGATCAAAGCCCCATCCAGCCTTGTCTTGAACACCACCAGGGATGGGGCATCCACAACTTCCCTGGCCAACCTGTTCCAGTGCCTCACCACCCACAAGATAAAGAATTTCTTCCTAATATCTAATCTAAATCTACCCTCTTTCTGTTTAAAACCATTACCCCTTGTCCTGTCATTACACTCCCTGATAAAGAGTCCCTCCTCATCTTTCCTGTAGACCCCCTTTAGGTACTGGAAGGATACTGTATGGTCTGCCCAGAGCCTTCTCTTCTCCAGGCTGAACAACCCCAACTCTCTCAGCCTATCTTCACAGGCAAGGTGCTCCATTCTTCTGATCATTTTCGTGGCCTTCCTCCAGGCTTGCTTCAACAGATCCATGTCCTTCTTATGTGGGTGCCCCAGAGTTGGACACAGTACTCCAGGTTGAGTCTAAGGAGAGCAGAGTAGAGGGGCACAGTCACCTCCCTTGACCTGCTGGCCACACTTCTTTTGATGAGGTTGGCTTTCTGGGCTGTGAGTGCACATTGTCAGCTCATGTTGAGCTTTCCTTATTTGTCTGTTTGCATACAGACACCCAACAGCAGAGAATTTTGAATAATTTATTTTCCCCAAACGTCAAACCCACAAATAATGATTTCCAAGAGGTTTTCAGAAGTGGTAGCTAACCTTACTTGCCTCCAAATATACCGTTCTATGAAAGACACTGTTCAGGACAATCATTATTTGAAATTTAGGTTCTTTAATTTGCTTCAGATGGAGGCACTCAAAATCAGTACATGCTTATGAAGACGATGGTACATATTGCACAAGAGCAGATGTGTCAGAGAGTGCTATGTAACACATTTTTCAACTGCCAGCAAGAGTATGTTAATGACATGATTCTGTGCAACTACTGTGTTTTAACCTAGCTGCTCAGTGATTTTGCCTGTAACACAGTAGGTACAACCATGATAATATGTAAGGAAGAAAAATGCTTAAAACAATGATAACTGCAACTGCAATAATAATATCAAAATAGCTACCTTTATTCTAAATGTTAGAAAAAGATAAGTAAAAACTACAGTCACACACACACAAAAAGGTCTAGAATGTTTTATCATACAAATCAAAGCAAGAAAAAATTAAAAGGTCAAATGCGTGAGGATGAAATAGCGTGCACAGAAAGCTTGCAAACCATTTCCTAGTCTCCAGACTTGAAAGTGGCAGAGAAGAACATGTGGCAATTACAGAACCATTTTTATTGCTTTAAAACAACACAGTTTAATTGGTTTGATATAAACATTGAAGCATATCTCAACTATGAGCAAAGCAGTGTACTCAATCTTGTTACTTTTAATGGAAATAGTCTTGAAAATAGGTTGGGCAAGGAACATTTGTCATAACTGCTGGCCTAGCAAGTCATGCGAGCACAACTAGATAAATAAGGTAATGTGTCCTGCCACTTGAAACTTAATCCTCCAGTGTATTTCATTAGAAGGGTCTTAATTTTCATCTGAATGTCTCCGTCTTAATGAGAATGAGACTTGCGTTTGGCTGGAGCCCAGATCAATTTCATGCAATAACAACAGTAACCATCTCAAACTTATCCTTTCCAGTAATTGAACTATATAATATGTTAAAAAAAGAAACACATAAACAAGCAAACAAGTTAACAGTCTCTATCAAACTGTAGTTTGAAAGTTTTGTTTTAGGAGTCTCGCAAACGTGACCAGTGAAGAAATATGGCTTTTGAGGCAGTGGCTGTTGCATATACAAAATGTTGGAAGAGATTAGTGAAATAGGTTTTGAATTTTTCATGCTGTTTCCACAGGAGATGTGCTGAAAGCCATAAAGATACGCTTCTTTCTCCAACTAATTTATTTCACATATACAGTAATTTGCGGTCAATAAATCTAGGATGGATTTCCATGGTAAGGCATTGGTGTGGCAAGCAGAATGGATAACTTTATCCATAATGTGGTTGTGGTATTTTTATAATCAGTTTTGTAATGTGATATCACTGGAGAGTATCATCAACCAGTGTTTAATATTAAACAAAGTTTTCCAAAGCAACACATGCTATATACTAATTCATGTCATCAGAGATCCATCTTACGGTGTGAGAGACTCATCTTGTGTGCACATGGCTTTCAAGGAGATGACAGCACAGAGAAATTTACTTTTACAGTCCTGTAGCTGGGCACTCCAGATGGAACATTTTACCATAGCAGGACATTTTACCAAGTGGAAAATAACTCGTGCACCAGACAGATTTCTCTTGACCTAGGAAGATAAAACTTGTGGAAGAGTGGGAACTTCTGAGCTCTTTAATGAGAAAAAATGGCTTTAAGATAACGATTGCAGGAGGGAATATTCACAAAATATTAGTTTATTTCTTCCACCTGTTAATTTGGATGTTTAGCATCTTATAAAGAGCAAAATATTTGAGAAAATGATTTCCTTAGAAATATCTATTAAAGAAGGAAACGTTGAAATCCAGCCATTTAAACAATTCAGAGTTTACTATTTGTTTAAAAAAAGTTACAGCTCAAATTTGTATATAATGCTCTACTTAAGCATGAAACTTTGAGACTCCAGAAATCTTGGTCCTGCATCTGGCTGACTTAGTCATCAGGCTGGAGTTCAGGCATAGTCTGCCATTTTTCAAGTGTTTTCAGCTGTCAGGAAGAGAAGGTTCATGCTACCCAGCATCTGATAACCTGCTCCCCTGGATTCCAATTTTTCCCAGAGGTCATTCCTTAAAGTCCAAAGTTCACTAAAACCCCAAAATTGGCTCTCCCTGATTCTGGATTGTGCTAGCTCTGCTACTCATAACAAAATTTCAACACACATGGGCGCAGATCCAGCAAAGCATGTGCATCATTTGAAATCTATGAATAACTCTGGTTAAAGCTGCCAAAGATGGTAGGATGAACAGAGAAACCACTGAATTTCAGAGCAAAAATACAGGATGAAACTGTATCCTCAAACACAAGACTGCAAATTTTAGAAGGGTACTCACTCAGCACTTGTCAAGAAGGATGTTGCTTTTCAGGTTATTCTCATAAATCATTATGGTATCTGAAATGCATTGAACAATTCATGAGAAATATATTTGCATTTGATTTTTCTTTTCTTAAGCTTCTGCTGGTTGTGACTTTTAACTCCTGTGGGAGACTGGACAGAATTGTATACGTAATGTTTTTCTACTTCAGCAAAACGATTAGACTTGCATAACCAAGCACTGGATAGAGAGTGGAAATATTTTTAAAGGTCAAATCATAAAACCGTAAACTCCGGAGGGAACTATCTCTAGGGAGTTATATCAATTGTACCGCTCCCTTGTATGAAAACTTAATTGATGTCACTTGATTGAAATTATTATCTCTTGAGCTGAAAGTTGATATGACTCTATGTAAGATATCAGAGTAAAAAGCATTTTTGGGATCAGATTTTAAGCCCAGCTTGTAGTATCACAATTGGTCATTGTAAAAATTATTATTATGTCACAAACAGAGGATTATGATGTCAGGTGGGGAATAAGTACAGAAGCAGATAAATTCTTAAGAAACAACAGTGATTCTGTTTTAAAGCACTGCCTTCAGAAAGAAAGAATGAGAGAAAAGAAGTACAGGAAAACACACTGCACAGAAGAACATTTGTTTCCAAATAAGATTTTTCATAAAGTTTTCCATAAGGTGACAGCTGCTTTTTCAAGCACCACATTCTGTTCTCCGTTACATCAGCGTGAATCCAGAGGAATTGCATTTGACTTGTTGTTGCTTGGGATTGACATCAGGGTAACTGAAAGTAAAATTTGGCTTTAACACATTTTCTCAGAAATAGAACCCATTTATTCCCTTCAAAACAGAGAAGGGGGAATTACCACACATCACATGACGTCATGTACCGTTCAACACTTCGGAAGAAAAATGGAGAGCAAGATTTGTTTGAAGTCTGGGGTGCTGGGTTTTTCCTCTTCTTCTCCTTCCAATTTTCACAATTTATTGTGAACCCTCCCCTTCGCTGAAGCACAATATAGACCTTTTGGGCACAAGGGAGCTCTCCTAACAGTTGGTTTTGCCATCATAATAAACCCTTTAAGGACACTAATTCTAGGCTTTGGCACACAGTTCCCTATCGTTAGCAACATCACGCAAGGAGTTTCAAGGCTCTTTTACAGCAGCTAAAAGGGACTGTTTAGAATAAAATTGTCACTCGTAAACTTGGGCCTGAGGTGGAACACTGCTTCAAACGGGTAAAGACTGGACTTGTGTGCGTCAGCTTTTGCAATTTCATGTAAAGTCACCTTCTTGAAGTCACTGTGTTTTCCATAACTTTGTCCTGTGGCGGGGGGGGGAGGAGGAGAGTGAGCTTTCAGCTGCTAAAAGCAAATGACAAGTAGCTTCAGAACCTAAGTACTCACGCACCAACCTGCTGTCTTCATTTGTATTCAACAGATGCGTTGTTTTTTCCCCCTTATTGCCTAGTCTGTGCCAATCAGTATAAACAATGGAATTTTTGTCTTTATGAACATGTTCTGTTTCACTTGAAGGTAGAGATAAATATGAAAAAAAAAAAAAAAAGAAAGGAGGAAAGCATCCTTCATAGACATATATTTATAGTTTATAAGATTGTTATGTAAAGCTTTAAGAAATGCTCTGGAATTTGGCTGAGAGAGTCATGAAAACAGTACATGATGCATGTAAGTTTTAAACAGAAAGAAAAAACAACAACAAAAAAGAAAACCTGAGGGATCCATCTGTGAGATACTGTAAAATGCCAGGGAAAATGGAGATGGCCAATTATGCTAATTTTGTGTTATACTATGCATATACGACATGTATCATCTCTATGTATACATTTAGGTAGTGTGCATGTCTGATTCCAGTCTTCTTCCATTACTATTTTGGTATGACATAAAATATGTTTTATATAAAATTATTTTACATGTACAGAATACCTGTCTTATTAGTATATTAATTTTTTTTCCTTCCTAGTCTGATCACAAGTCACTGAGGTGTTTGTTGCTAAGTAGCTAATTTTGGTCCAGAATTAAGAATTTATATTGTCATGGGAAATATTTACTGGCAATACCAACATCTTTGTCTCTCTTCCTCTGGCACCAGGATTGGGGAAGGCTCTGAGAGAGCAGAAAGACGTTACACAGTGTCGGCAGATCTCCATTATCCTATGATCTCCAACAGGGTGTCAGGCTGCCGCGGTGCAGTGTGCCTCCCCACATCTGGCCATATGTTTCCTTTAGCACTTTTACCACCTTTACCACTACCGTTAGTCCACAGTCAGCGGGTGAGCTGTGCCAGGGAGCTCTCAGCACTGCAACCGCAGCTTCATGCCCTGCTTGGAGAGAAGAGAAAAGAGGGAAGATGGGCTGCAACCATTCAGACTTAGGTTTGACTGCACTTTCACCAAGCCCAAGTGCTGGTGGAAAAAAAACATTATAGAGTCAGGGATGTGTGTTTTATTACCTGATGCTCTTTGTAGTTATGCTCTCTGTATGCACATACAAATGTCAAAGCAGCAAAGTATTTGAAGTATTTCTAGAATGCCTGAGAAACAGAAAACAAGCTGGGTTTCCAGTTATTTTCCAAGAGAATCAGTCTTACGGTATATGTGTGTGCATGTGTTCAACCTATGTTTGAATTTCCAGGGACAAGATTTATGTGACTAATTGTTTCAGCTCCATCCTAACTTTGTTTTGGATTTCAAGACTTCAGGAGACAGAAGGAATCTTTCTTTTCTGTGTCTATATTTACCTGCCTAAAATATCACGAACTCTGATGTCAGAGAAACAAATAGGAAAATAATGTAGTGGGAAGCTTTTCTGAAATAGTTACAAATTCAGTCCAGAGGAGGGATAAAGTTTCCCTCCCCTACTGAAATCCCTATTCACTGGGGATTCAGAGAGGGAAAGAGAGAGTTAGTTAATGCTTTCTTAGAGATTATTTTCCCTTGAATTCTCCCCCCCCCCGCCTCTTCTAGCACACACTTCTACATATTGCTGACTCTAAAAGCATTCACAGAGGTCAAATTATTGAAAGTTCAACACAGTTTTCCTAAGCTATCACAGTTTACCTGCCATTCCCAGTTTCCACAGACTATCTGAGCAGTGATTAAATAGCTATCAGTTTTGGCATCAGAAGCCATAAACTGACTCTTTAGCCCCTACATTTTGTGTGATATTGTTTGATCTTCCAAAGACAATTTGCACCCACACACGCTGTTCAACAGAATCAGACTTGCAATCTTTCTGTGAAAAAAAACCATCCTCATTAAAAAGTTTTTCAGTCTAGAAAGTCAAATAGGGCAGATGTAGGAAGATGACAGCCACTGGTTACGGTTTTGTTGGTCTAATATCTTTGTCATATACTAATGAACCACTCAGCACAAGATGGGGAAAAAAAAAAAACAACAACAAAAAAAAAGAGAGAGAAGAAGAAAGGTCCAGAAAAGAACATTGATCATAGCAGATGTTGCATACACTTTTGGTTTGTGGTTTGCTGCAGTTCACCTGGACTATTTAAAAGCCTGTGATGAATGGGTGGCACACAAGATAGTGTTGTGTCTTTCAAGTCTTTGACAGTTGGCCGTAAATGTTACCAAGCAAAATTACATAGGGCCAAAAGGTTGGCCATGACAGATCCCAGATACAATAGAACTAGGGATTTTCTGTATACGGAGTGATAAGGAGGGACTTTTAGGGCTGACAGGAATGACTTGCATACGATGACAAATGAAGAGGTAAGGATGCGACTGTTGGCACAGTACGTGAGAAACACAGGATCAATTTCTTATCGTGTTAACGTCTTAGTGTGTGGCCCTGAGCAAATCTCTTAAAATCAGACCTCGAAAGGTATACAGCGGTCTAAAGAAGCAAATCAGACCACAAGGGGACTTTCAAAGACAAGTAGAAAATCCTGAAAACCATATTTTTATATCAATCTATGTCTTATTTTTTTGAGTTGTAGCATTTTCTTGGGTTTTCTGCAGAAAAATATTTTATGTCTTCTCATTTGTTCCAATTTTGAAAACAAATATGGGTGATAAAAGCCGAAATTGGATTTGGATGCTGAAGGAGCTGAATCTGTAATGTATTTGTGTGTAATACACCTTGCAAGCTGGCTCTTCATCCAGCAGTGGGGAAAAGGACAGGACTGGTTTACTAGCTATCTTTTCAGAAACACACCAACTACTGAAACCGCTGCTTTAGGGGAGCAAGTCATTCTGCAGCCAGCCATTCGGGAGGAGACCTTCGGCTTGATTAGATTTCCCTCAGCAAAGTTCAACATGTCAGGCCTGGAACAGAATTTAAAGAGCCAAAAATTTCATGACCGCTATTCCTTTGTTTTCCCTTTTATAATGATTTTTTCTTAAATTGGCTTTTCTCTGAAGAATTAGAACATCAAATATTTCTTTGCATTTCCCTCTTCCCCTGTAAAAAAAACATATGTCCTTGCCAGTATTTCCTCAACGAAGACCAAACAGCCAATAAACAAAAGCAATCAGAGGGACGGAAGTCACTGTACTTGAAAGTTAAGAGACTTGGAAGTTTTGTTCAATTTGGATGACTACCGCAGAGCTAACCCATTGGAAACAGAAGCTACTGACCCATATCAGGAGCTGGGGAAAAATAAGCTTTTTGTAACTCCTATTAATGTCACGTGCCCAGCATTGAGCTATTAAGGTGGGTTTCTTACCATGGGTCTGGGAATCACAGTTGCCATACATTTGTGTATGAGATGCATGTCAGGCAGCAGAGGCCAGGAGAATAGAAAAGATTTGTTTAGGTTTGAAGAGCAATCCGAAAATGCTGCTGTTCAGACAGGCATGTAACCTGTCTACAGAACAGGATGCGAAGAATATTTTTGAAGAATTTGATGAGGTGTTTAATAGACCTGAAAGCATTGCGAGTAAAACACATCATACTGATACAGATCCCATTATGCTGCCAAAAGTACAAGCATCACATATAGTAGAGTCTCATTAGTCCTGAGAAATGAAGGAAAAGCTGATTGTGACAAGATGGTAAGGCGCAGTGTTATTGAGAGAACGCAGATACTAACTGGCGTGGTTAGCCACCCGATCACATGCAATAATAAGAAATGTTACAGATTTGTGTAGATTCAGGAGATTCAAATAAGGCCACCAAATGCAACATAGCCCAAGGGACTGCTGGGGAAAGACATGTCTAGACTCCCAACAGCAAGAATATTTCCAGATCTAGATGCGAGCCTGTGATTTTGCCAACTCCAGCTTGATAAAATGTTAGACTCTACACCTTCAACTCCCGTTTTGCTGATGCATTTTTAAGTAACTTTGCACTGTGATTGCTTCAGAACTTTAAAAGTGCCACTCCACAGAATTTTAAATCCTTTAAAATCCAGGCAGAAGCAGCTATTTATAACCTCTTGAGCTAATGTGATAATCATCAACACTGTACAAATAATAGCCGACATCCAGTTCAGCAGGTCTGGATATGAGAAGCATTTTTCTTCACCATACAGGCCTTTTACAGGTGGTTTTTTTTTTTTCCTTCCATAAAAAAGAGAGAACAACTGTGTCAAATAGATTCTAGGTTTAGATCCCTGTCTGATATAGGCAAAGAACTTGAACCTAGAGGTAGAGCTTCGTGAGATGATACCTTCAGAAGTGAGGCCAACATCCCAAGTTCTTCTGCATTGCTGCTTTTCCTCGATGCCAGTTCACAATTCCACTGCTCCATTATCTGGTGCATGCACTGCATCTGCATGAAAAACAACCTTTTTCATATCCCCACAAGGACTGTTTTTAAACATTCTTTTTCATCATGTTTCCAGCATGTCCCCACAAAGAGTTTGTAGTGTCCCAGGTGAGGAAGTGGCAGTCCATGACACAAAAGCAAAATGTAGTAGCTGATGTCTGGATCTTCTTAAATGGGATTTTGCTTCTGAAGTCGATGTATTGTGAAACTGCATCCTGGGTCTCTCACACACCACATGACAAACGCACTCATAATTGGGCTCTAGAATGAGCCTCCTTTGGGGCTAATAATGATTCAGTTATTCTAAAGCATGTTACAAGTATCATTATGTATACAACTGGAGCAATTTCAAAGGGACCCTTTGCAGAATTGTAAATATTCTGCTTATCAAGCAACTCACCTGCTAGGGAAGAAAATAGCAGGGAGTGTATCTGAGTTAAGATTTCACTTTTCCTACAGGAGCGTGTTCTCTAGGGAGGTTTTTAGCAATCAGATACTGTCTGAGAGGTTGTTGGGGTTTTTTCTCTGATTTTAACCAGAAATTGCACACTCAACCCAAGAAATCTTTCCCTCAAAAATTACTGGATTAGTACCGCATATCAAAACCAGATTCTGGTAGTTCCTGTGTAGTTCTGAGAAGGACTTGATCACATCAATATAAACAAGTAATGACTCATCTAAAACACAGGAAATGATTCTGTATATAAGTACATTTCTAAAGCACACTAAAGACTTTCTTAGAGCAGTTAAGCTTTCAAGAGCTGCTAAGTATAAAAATCACAGCAGCAGCAAGAGGATTTGAAGTAATCATGAGTCAAGTAATACTATTTCTGCACCATTTCTGCACTATTCTGCACGAAATGGTGCCAACATGTAAGTGACTGGAAGAGGAATTCTGCATGGATAGTCAGCAGTGAAAGTCCAGACATCCAAGTACAACTTTTTGTAGGATCTATCAACGTGACGTTGCTGCACATATTGAAAGGTGGTATAAAAAAAAAAACCAACAAATCGTAATGCCACACAGCATGAGACCAGAAATGTTAAACAGAGCTCACAAGTGCTTTCCTGGGTTTTGAGATGTAAAACACTATATAGAATGTCAAATAAATGCCATTACAGAAAATAAAAATAAAATCTGCAACAACTATGGGAAATGATGCAGAACTGTTATTCCTTTTGAACTTGCTGAGCAATAATGGAATAATTAAATGAGCTAATAACTGTGGTCTTCTTTTCTTCAGAAGGTTATTATTTGAAGACCAGAGGGACGTTTGGATTTTACTATTTCCCTCTCTCTAAACTCAGCAGCTAGATAGCTTTCAAAAGACCAAAGGAAAAAAAAAAAAGGTGAATGGATTGTCGTTTGAAAGTGAGTTGTTGCCCACCCTAAATTCCCAGAGTTGACATTTCTGGCACTCACCGTAGGAGCCTTGGCCAAATCGTTCCTTCCAAGCAGAGCCCAGTTTCGCCTTGGCAGAGGCGACATATGGCACTGGGTGTCTTTGAGATACAAAGCCTCTTCAAGCACCACTGAAGTGCTGCCATTGCCCCTCTCCTTATAAGGGGGTGTAGCATATGCTATCCTGACTAGCTGATTAGCACTACTTAGAGATAAATAGCAGGAGGACGACCCACAAGACCAGTTTTGTACCCTTGTCTGTGTCTTTAGACTAGCATATCCCACAGAGGAAGGCAAAACGTGAGTGGTCTCTCACATGAAGGATGCAAAAAGACAGTCATCTCTCCGAGAATGATGCTGTATTTTATCTCTTAAAATGCAATCTCGGATAAGTTAGTACTCATTGTGTTTAATCCATACATTTTCTGGGCGAAATATATATTGACTAGGGACCTCGATTTATTTATTTGGCTGCTGGAAAATAGTCTGGACCGTTATACATTCATTCCACATTAGAAAGATAGCATTTTAGCTTTGAACTCCCTTTCTGTTATAAGAAAAAAAAAAAGTAGTTGTGCCTTCTTTATGCAACTAGAAGTAAATTGAGTGTAACAACATCATTGTAAAATGATGGGCTTTATAAAGTCCTGAATATGGTGCATCTTTTGTGTGTTGTTTCTAATTGTTTGCTCAATACAAAAGGATAATTCATTAGGCCAATTCTCCAAATAATCTCAAAGTGACATGAATTCCTTTGCAGAGTGAATGTCTGTAGCCAGTAATCCATGGAAAACAGACAGGCGTCTCTTGTCATTTTGGAGCTCTAATCCACTGCCTGGAGCATGAAAATGCTCAGGATAACAAGTGTGGGAATGACCAAAATCAACATTATTTTTGGATTTTGTTTTCTTAACAATGCTGCTGATCAATAGAATTGCTGAATCTGGCAGATACAATGCCACGGGATTAATGAATTAAACTCAGGAAGCAGAAGAATTTGTTAAAGAGGAGAAGGGAAAAGCTCCTTCTTTTCCACTGGTGTGTGAACATTAAGCAATGAAAGCAGCAATGACAGAATTGTAGCCCTTGCTTTACCATAGCACCAAGCCTTGTTCTGCACGAGTCTTTAGATTTTAATTAGAACCACACTGACACCAGCATTTTCAACTATGAACTTCAGTTTCAAAGTTGAGACTCTTTCCTAGATGCTGGTTTAGCAGCCAGGTCTGAACACAGAACAGAGATGCTGGGTTCTGTAAAATCCAGTGTAGTGTGTTCATCGTTGGTGGGACCAGATAAGTGTTTTTTAATCCGCTGTAAATAATGGTAAAAGGAAGGAAAAGATCTCACCGAAATGCCGTCACCATAAAGCACTCACAGACTCTTTTTTCTAGAAAAGTATGGAACAAAATAAAGGGGCGTCATCACACTTCTTTGATGATGCCACTGCTTTGTAAAGGTCGATTGCCAGCGTTCCTGTCAATAGTGCATTAGGAACATAATACAGAGTACGTATCTGTGTAAGACATTACATTCCAAAAATGCACATTAAATTGATATTCAGCGCAGCACGGAAAATTTAATATACTGTCACTCAACTAGAAGGGCTTTTTTCAGATGTGTGGGAGGGGAGAGCTTAAGTTTGCTTATATGTTTGTACTTACAGCTTCTTAACATTTAGAAGATCTCTGGGGATTTTCTGTGTCCTTTTGTTTAAACAAACAAACAAAAATCATTATCTAATTTCATTGCAGAAAAAAATATAGGATTGTAATAACCACAGAGTCCTAAAAATTGGAAGGTTTGGAACGTTTTTAACTTACAAGAACACTTCAGAGAATACTCCAGAGTAATTTATAAGCCCCTCCAGACCTGTACATGTCTTGAACTGATTGCTGAAGTGGGCTTTACTAGGAATTTCTTTGGCTGAATTGGAGCAGTGCAGGAGGTGGGGAGGGCGGAGGGTTAGAACAACCTTCCCTAACAAGGCTTTAAAAGCTGCGGTGGTAAAGTTATGCTGATGGCAGACTTTGGTACTTGTTTTTTAACTGGGAGCAACCCGGAGAGGATTACGTTCTGGGCAGGAGACGTTATTTATGTGGGTTAGCAACACTGTGGGTTGCGTTGCGCTGTTGTTGTTGTTGTTTTTAAAGGGGGATGTGCATCTTTTAATTAGAACCGTCACATGAAATTATATTAAAAAAAAAAAAAAAAAAACAATAAAAAAACCCCCGAACCCAGCAACCTGGAAAATGAGATGAGATGTGTAGCTCCGTGCCTTTCCCAAGCTCGGTGGAGGTTTCTCTTCCCTCCTCTAATCTCTCCGCGATGCGTTTCTTTTTGCCTTTCTTTATTATTTTTTTAATTATTTATTTTTTTTATTTGCATGCCCGCTGTGACAGCA